>VWZZ01004619.1:14794-61051 GCA_013399095.1 Psophia crepitans | reverse complement strand
TTTTTTTTTTTTTTTCTTTAGCTGTTGCCTGGAAATTAGGTAAATCTAGCTATGTTCTCCCTCTTTCCATATGGAAAAATTAAAGAAAGAAATTGTCCATGTCCTGCTAGCCCCATGACTGAGGATAAGGGATGCCGAATGAGTCCTTGGGCCAGACCTCTGTTGTGCTGCTTCTAAAGTGTTTTATTACTTTGTGTCGTAGCTGAAGATGAGCATGGCAAAGCAGGCACAGTGCTGGCCAAAGGGGCTGTGGCATTTGGAGCCGTGTGTAAAAGCCTAACTGAACAGACCTGCTGCGAAATTAGTTTTCTCCAGTTCAATAGGTTTAAAATAGAGACCTAAGTGAAATCATCATCACTCTTAGAAGTGAAATTACATGAAGCCTGTAGTTAATTGTCATGTCAAATCAATGAAAAAATGTTCATTCTTAGGTTCTCGTGGAAGACATTAGTTCTGCTGCATGACTATCTAAGCAGAAAGTGTTGTATAATAATCTCAGTACGTTTAAAAAAGTACTGATTCAAATCCCAGTGTTAAATGTTGTCATTGTGTGTTGGTTGCCTCCTGACAAGGCAGAATCAAACTGCATTTTGCTTTTTAGGTCATTATCCTAAATGGATCTGTGCAGGACGTAGCCTTATGCTTTTTATTCCCGGTGGCTGTCGTCAATAGCTGGTTTGTGGGGGAGAAGGTATCACTTCAGAGTTGGAAGCTTTGTCACGGTCAGGATGATGAACGTGCCCTTGGTAAAATGACGTTGGCAATTCCCAATCACGTTCTCCTTCGTGCACTTGGAAATGGCTTCCAGCAGCATATGTTCTGTCATCTTTCCAGAGGCTGAGATGAGGCTGACTGGCCCTAATTCCCTGGATCCTCTTTCTTGAAGGTGGGCATGACGTTTGTCTTTGCCAGTCCTCAGGAACCACTATGAGCCACCAGGATCTTGTAAAAATGGGCCTCACAAAGACATCACAAACTCCCTCAGCACCCTCCAGTGTGACCCATCCAGTCCCATGGATTTGTGATGTGTTTATCGCATTTGCTGTGCTATGTCCAGTGAAGTGGTCCCTGACCTCTGTGGTGGATATTCCTTCACTTTGCCACTCGATGCAGGAACTTGGGAGGTATGATAGCAAATCTTGCAAGTAAAGGCTGAGGGAAATCAGTCAGGTGTTGAGGGTCTCAGTCTTTTCTGTGTCCTTTGACACTAAGTTGCATCACATTTAGCAGTAAACACGTTTTCTTGTCTACAAGCCCTTCTCATTGTCCTTTCCATCTCTCAGATTTCAACTCTGCTGGATCTTTTCCTTTAATTCTCTCTGCATGTGCTCGGGCAATATTTCTGCACTCCTTTTAGGTAGCCAGTCCGTACATCTGCCTTCCGTAGTCTTCCTCTTTGCGTTAGAGCTCCATCAGGAGTTCTTGGTGCAGCCAGGTGGGCTTTCCGCCATACCTGTTTGACTTAACTGCACATGGGAATGGGCTACCTCTATGTTTTGGGGGTGATTGTCCTCAAAGAAGCCATTCCTGGGCTCTTTTTGGGAAAGCTGTAACACCTAAAATCGTGAACTTCTCATGGTAGGTGCTAGGAAACATTTAAGTAATGATTTCTCTATGAAAGAATCAATAAGAGAGAGAAAACTGCCCGGTGGATCAGACTACTGATGACTATGAGTGTGAGCTCTGAGAAAAGACTGTCTGGTGTGTGGCTCATTTCAAGAGCTGCACCTGGTTACACAGCACCAAAGCAGGGCAAGTTGTTCCAAATAATCTGTATTCAGTATTTCTAAAAGAATAATGTGTCTACAGTGCATTATTTGCAGCAGTCTCCTTGTAATTTCTTTTATCTCAAAAGCACTAGGAAGCAATGCAGGTTTTCCTTGATGAAGTTCACTTTCACAGTAAAACACTCCAATCCACATCTGCCATTTCCATTGGTATATTTTGCTGGGCTTGGGTCGTGCTTATTGCGCTTTGGGTTGAAGTTTAAGTCAAGAAGTGTTCTCCTAAAGTTTATTGTAAGTGATGTTCTGCGAAGCTCCCATCTGTCCTGTGTACTGACTTACATTACTGTAGAGCCCTTAAGCCAGGGATGTTCATAGTGTTGATCAGATTTCATGCCAGGGTAGTTAATTGTGTTGGCTGTAAGAAAGGATCAGTGCTCAACGTGCTTTGCTCAGGCTTGATGGGCTGTTGTTATCCAACGCATGGAAGACTTGCTTACAAATTATTCTTACTGACCCAGAGGGTTTTAGTCTTATGACTCTATCTAAGCTAGATTTTTTTTTGACAGCTTCTTTCGACAAACATTGCAGGAATTTTATCCTGAGTAGTTTGACTGGAAAAGGAAGCATCATGACTCTCTGCGAATGTTTATGGCATGAGACAAATTATTATCTTACTGGAATTTTTTTTTCAATGTAGATAACTGCTGTGTGCTCTACCAGTGTGAGCCAGAATTTCAGCTGCATCACCCACACACAGCTGTCAGTTCGATCATGGCAAAATAAATATTTTTAAATGTTTTTTCCTTCCGTGGATTATCCAGTTTGACTTTTCCTTTTTAATGTCGTCATTGCTGTTACTGGGCATGCCCCCTGAGCCATACAAATTTGTACTTGAATAACTGGATCTGTTGCCATGGCTCACCTTTTTATTTCAAACAGAGCAACTGGCAATAAGCTTTTGTTGAAAAACTGAAAAAACCACTAAGTCTTCCTTGCTTGAGTACAATGCTCCTTGTGTACAGAAGTGTATTTTTGGACAACTGTTTTTACAGCTCATGACATTTCGTAAAACAAATGAAAGGGGAGTGACAATTGGCTTGTTCTTAAAAATTGTACATGTAGTTTTCAAAGGCGTTGCTTTTTTGTTATTTTTAGTATAAGCAGAGAAGGGAATTCTTGCCAAATATAAAGTCTTCTGCCTTTACTTAAGGATACACACATGCAGAGCTGTTAGTGAAGACGTTGTTCCTGTCAGTTTGATGGTGACAGCTTGGGCCTTTTGGTTGGTCCAAGTGCTATTAAAAATATCAAACTGAATAGAAAAAAATTTGGTGCTGGACATGAGCCGAAAAAATACTGAAATCTTTAGTTGTAGACAATTACTCAGGCTATGAAATAACGCAGATGAATCTTGGCTGTTCATTAGAAATGGATAGTCTTTTTACTCTGGGTAAACAACATGAATTTAATATGTTCACAGTAAGTAGTTAGTTGTCCAGTCAATCTTGTCGTAGCTAAGCAGATTGAATAGAAAAGCTCTGGAGTGGAGCCTGCTTTCTTCAGGAATGTGATTAGTTCCTTAATTACAGCACTGTGCAAATTATATATTTGATATTGTTACACGAAAAAAGATTTCAGTAATTACTGTTGGTATCTGTGTCGTTGGAAATGGAGCATTAGGGACTTGGTTTCATTTCACTTGGTACCTTGGGAAAATCATTTATTCAAGTGCCACATAGTACACTGGAACTGTCCTGTAACCAAGAAAACTAATTTTATAGTGTGCCCATAAATCTTTGTGTGTGCCTCAGTGAGAGCTGGGCTTGAGAATCAGGTGAGCTATAGTGGTCACACTAAATCAGGAAGGCTGCTTTCCACTGCAGGTTATCAGCTGCCTTACTACTGGCAAGACACCTGGAGGGAAAAAAATGTGTTTAAAGTGTAGTTAGCCACGTATTGTTAGAGCATCTCCTTGTGGTCAGGAAAGATTTGAATTTCAGGCATTGGCCCTAAAGCCAAATCACGCATTTTCAGTTAATGTTCCAGGTTCCTGTAGTGAAAACTACAGTGAAGATGGATCCTGTGTTCCTTCAGTGTTGGCTGCTAGTGTTTCAAATTTTGAGTTTCAACAGAGAAATAGTTCACCTGAAGAGTACAAAGAAGTTGGCAGAGGCACTGAGTGTGTTATCTGTAGTTGGATTTACTTACTTCTGTGTGTGTGTACACCTAAAGTGAGAAGACCGAGCTCTGAACAGGACCTGTTACTCAACAAAAATGTATAGCACAGTATCTGGAGTATATTTAAATTCTGCCTTAAACCTTGGCTGCGGAGGAGGGGGCAGAGAAGAGTCTGAGGTTTCCTGCAGCTGTTTGTGTAACCTTCCACGTGCTGTCTTGCATCACAGAAATTCTGGGGCAAATGGAGGAAGCATTCTGTCAAAAGAGATCTAATCTGAATGTGAAACTAAAAAATTACATGAACTTCCTATGCTCTGTCTTGTTCCCATTAACCAGAACTTACTGTCGTAGGGTATTTAAATGAACTCGCATGATGCAGTTCAGCCCAGCTGAGCATGGGCAGGAACTTCAGCATTCAATATCTGGTGAGCAAGGTGTGTTGGAAGTAAAGTATTTCTGTGGGACTGAGCCCACTTCCCAAGCTTCTTTCTAGCCTTTTGTTTATTGTTTTAGGTAAAACCTGTCAGCGTTTGATAAATGCAAAATTAGGCACAGCCTGGACTCCTTTGAGCTGTACGTAGGCAAATGCTTCAAGCCATAACTTCTAAACTAGTGCCCCCCTCAGTGGAGAGGCGACGAGGACTGCCACATGCAGGGAGCTGTGGCTTCTTACCAGTGCTTTCTGGGGACGCAGCAGTAGCAGATTCAGGGGGGCGTCGCAGCTTCAGACCGCTCTTGTGCAGCAGACCCACAGCAGCGGTGGGTCACGCTGGTTCCGAGTGATCCGCTTGCCCCGTTTCCTCCTCCCTGCGGTACGCACGGAGCTTCACCGTACTGCAGAAGGACTTGCGGCCTGACACACTACACTGCTTTTAAACCGAAACAGGAAAGGAGTTTCCCTGTCTGTAAGGTGGCGTCCCCTTCCCCCAGGAAGGGAATTCCTTTTAGCTGCATAGCTGCCCCAGCGCTCCTGCCCCATGGTGTTCTTTGCTTCACCGCTTTCAGTGTTGGGCAAGTGATACTAAGTGCGGGAATCTTGTGATTAAAAAATGCCAAGTTTTACACCTTTAATTTTCCTCTTAGCCCTAATACTGGGTATCTGTACAAGCCTTGCTCTGAATTTAGATCGTGATGCGTTCAGAGGTATGGCAGGAGACGTAGCTTGTCCTTCCAGGGGCACTAATGACACAGGTCAGTCACATAGGCTCGCAGGCTGCTGCAGGAGTGGAAGCAGACAAAGCTTGTAGCTGTTGTAGAACTAGGAAGTCCTGCTTCAGCATAGGCTAAGCTGCTAGATGGTGTGTAGTAGAGGTTTTGCTGCAGTCTGCTGAAGGGGAAAAACATCCTCGGCTGGGCAAACTGTCCTTCTTGGGTTGTCTGTTCAGTTTTCTAGAACCCCGGTTTTGTAAGTTGACTACTCTAATTTTATATTAATGATGCATAAAATGGTCCTGTAAGGATTCATAGGTAACAAATACAGTATTAATACTAGATTTACTTAGTCATATCCTAACAAAATGCCCTGTTCTGTAATCTGTTTCTGTCTACTCTAGACTTAGACAGTGATCACACTGGCTTGGAGGCAATCAGGCAGCCGGTCTCAGCCAAGACCTTGATGGTGTCACTGTACAGATGAGCACACAGTTTGACAGTGCTTTGTGAAAGAAACTCTCATCTGTCGTCTTAGAGGGTAGATGCAGTGTACTGTAGTACTCATAACAAATTGACGATTTAAAATAACGAGCAGCTCTGAATTCAATATTGAAGTATGTGAACATCATGCTGTCTGCTGAATGACTGTCTCCTTATAAGAACAGGGCTTACTAGAGAAGGAAGTGGCAGATGAAAACAGAGCTCCTAACTTATTTTTAGGCTCTGATAGTGCTACAGCCCTTCAAAGAGTGAGAAAAATGCATCCACTGTAAAGCAATTATATCACTGTGAATATAGCACTTTAAACACTAAATAAAACATATAATACAATTTAAAATTGTGAACAGTTTGATATTAATGGAGAAGAGACGTTCCATTTTTTAATGTCAATTAGCGTTTCAGGATAAATGCTAAATTGAGACCTTCAGCTTTGTAGTGATTCAGGGCTCTCAGCTTGGAGCAGCTGACTCGAGCTTCTTAGGAGTTGGCTGCTGAGCAGTTACAGGAATGGATGGCAGCTGCCTGCTGGCTCAGAGAAATCTGTGCTGCTACATCTTGGCCTGAGCACACAGGTACAGTGCTTTACAATCCAGAGAGGGGATTGATGTGCCTTTGGTAAGCACAGGTGCTAGATAGTTGACCTGAGGAAGTCTCAGGAAGGAGAGTCGGTTTTGGCTGTGATATCTCTTGCATTTCTCTGGAGATTAGGTGCTGCTGTGCTAGGGAAGTTAGGATTTCAGGATGACATGAGAAACACTTCTGCTGGCTCAAGATTGCAAATTGCCCTCTTAAGTATTTATCTGAATGGGACTCAAATTGCTGACATGGTTCTCTCCTTGTTCAATTCTTGCATTTTTGTTTGATGGTTGAAATACTTTTCCAGAAGCAGCAGCCTCTAGCCTGGGCTTTTTCTTAGTCCCAGGAAATTTGAGCCTACGTCTGCAACTGCAGTGATGGCTAACCAGGAGACTGTAGGCTCACCTGGTCCTTGGACCATCCACCCACCATCCCTTCTGTGGGGCAGGGGACATCAGTAAGAGTGAGCCAGTGAACAGAATACAAAGCCGGAAGAGCAGGAATTTCCTCAAGTCAAGGAGCACTCCAGCACAGACATCCAGTTTCTTGTGCCAAGGGATACCCTGCAAAAGGTCTCCTCTTCTGCTGTGGCTGGTGCACTTCTTCATGATCAAGGCACAGGGAGGTTGGCATGGTGTGGTCTCCTGATGGTGCTGTTCCCTCCTGGGGGCGGAGAGGGATTAGGACTCATTCACATCTTAAGTATGCAGGCTAATAGTCAGAAGAAGCATTACTCACTCTGTTTCTCTGTTAGATCACTGTATCTTTCAAAAGGTTTCTTCTCGCTCCAGTGATGAGTCAGTCCATGTTTTTGTTCAGTCCTACCAGTGCTGATTTGGGAACAGGAGGTTTGTATTCATGGGCTGATCTGAAGGTGTAGCTTCCTTTCACCCATGAGTTCCCTGAGGAAAAGAAGTGAGCAGAGCTGCTCTCCTCCGCAGCGCTGCCCGGGGAAGGTGTTGCCAGCCCTTCACATATCTGTGTGCGCCTGCTCCTTGTTACCCCGTACAAGGGGATCAGGAAAAGTGATGTGCAGTGTCTAGAGTCAAGACTAGCTTAAGGATGCTACTGTCTTGTTCCTGCAACGTGCCATCCTGTCAGCTCTACTGATAAGAATTCAAAATGTATATTTTTTTAAGTGAGTTGGTTTACTAATTTGGTTTGCAGCATTATCACCAAAGCTGGCTGGTAGGCTGCACCTGAAAGGGCACTGTGCTACCCAGCGTGGGCAGGACAGAGCACCCAGGGGATGAAGCTAAAGGTCAAAACATATTGATATCCTCTTGGTCGCAGACTATTTTGTACTTCAAATCTGCCTGTGTTGGTTTTCAGTAGCTCACAGCTTTTGCCTGGATGCCCATGTCTACTTGACCCTATCTCTTAAAACTGAAGCTTGAGTCTGGAAATTCAAGCTTTTTAGATTCCTTTTCTGGTGCCTAAAATTTACAGGGAAACTAGAACTGTAAAATGCAGCTTCAAACATGAGGAAAATGCATTTATGGTCTCTTGGTGTTTGGTTTGCCAACCACTGGATGTCAGTGCTGCTCTGCTGAAGAAAGGCTCTTCCCCACTTCCTTCCGTGCAGAAGTGAAGGAAATGAGAGCAGAGGCTCCTGATTTTTGTCACTCAAATACTTGAGCAACATTTGCGCTTCTTGGGAAAAAAATGCCACAGAGATTAAAATATTTATTAATTGCACATATCTAAAACCGTGTTTCAAACCTCCTATTCTCAGTGCAAGATGAGAGACAAGATTGTGCCTAGGAGTTCCTGCAGTATGTTCGAGCTTATGGGCTTGATGAGTCAGTCTGTGGACTGTCCAATAAGTGAAATAAAGCCTTTGGAAAAAGACCGAAAGTATGATCTTACTAGAGGTATAAATGTAGTGCTTTTATGGCTTGCAAATGGCACATTTAGCAACACATGATTTTTCAAGTTTAAAAAGTAAAATGTGCTGACAGATTTGAGGAGATTTAAGTTGGATATGTAGCAAAAAGCCTGTCTAGACCTCTGGTTTTATGTTCTAAAAATGTATTAAATATAGATCAAAAAATGCTTATAAATTGCTCACAGATGTGTTGTTCAGGTCAGGGTTTTGCCATAGGTTTGGCTTTTAAAAATTATGTTCAGTTACTGACTGTGTTTTATTTTTATGCTCTTCACCACTTTGTTCCTAAATATGACTTACCTACAGTACAGAAAGAGGGAGAAAAATAGAAACCAAGCAAAAGATTTAGGGTGTTTGCTTTGTTATTGAAGGCAGTCTGAAGTATCGTGGCTGTCTTTAATCGGAGAGCAAAATGTTTCCTAGCTAGACTTCTGGAGGCGCAGGTCAGCGGCACAGTGCAACCTCCATCAGATACTGCCTTCTCCTTTGAGGCAAAAAGTACTATTAATTTCCACTGCCTTTTACGTGGAGCTCTTGAATGGCGTTCAGCTGGCGTGCTGATTTTTGAATGTGGAACGCCTCATTTTCCTCCATTTTAACATAACTGTATCACCAAAATTAATCCAGGTGAATGTACGTGTAAAGCAACACAGTTCTGTTATTAAACACACGATGGAAACGTCGTCTTTTACACAGACGACTGAACGCCCCTAGGTAGCATATCCACTTTATCTCCACAAATGATTAAACAAGTTGTCGACAGGCTAAATGCTAGCTCTGCAAATGGGAGTACTGCAGTCTGGAGTCAGCTGAAGTCTTCCGAGAGGGATCTGAGGAAGGCAGGCATCCGTGGCCTGAACCGCGCGGTCTAGCACTTGTGTATTGATCGCTTATAAATACGGTCAGCTGCGGCTACTTCAGGCATAAAAACCATCGAGCTGGAGGATTTTGGTCAGTAAACCGACCTTGTAGAGATTGTGCTGTTTCACAGATTGCTTACAGCATGCCTAAGAGAAGAAATGCCTTATTAGAGCAGACTTAGTTATAGGCTGCTTTGATTCTGTGATTTTCTCTTCCCGCAGGCCCAAAATGAACAGTACGTTTCTACCGATTATTTTTTTCCTGCTGGATGAGAAATATATATGGATCCTGTTTCCTGACAATAAGTGCAATATGTCCTTTTTCACCAAAGAAGTGCTCTTTAAATACCTATAGCACAGGAGTGCTTCTGTGCATTTAAGCTTTTTTATTGTATGTAGAGAAATACAACTATGGAAGTGTGTGCATCTGTAAGTTAAAAATTTCCATTTGCCGAGAATAATTTCTTCATACATGATAGTTGTCTTTGAAAAGTCAGATTCTCTCCCTAGTAGAGACTTGACTTGCTGAAAGATGAAAAATTGAGTGTTTTGCCCACTGAAATCAAAAGTGCTATGTCTCTGGGTTTGGTGGTAGGAATTGCATTATTACAGTTGGAAAGTGGCTAGTGATCAGGTAGGGAAACATCCAGGTAAGGAAATACCTGGACTTGTGCGTAACTGGGAAGACTGTGAACACTCTCATTTAGGGGTGTACTTGGGGAAATGGGCGTTGCAATTGCAAATGAAATGCAGTGTTGATAAATATGATTAATGAACATTGGAAAGTGTGGATGAATTGCTCGTATTGTTTATTTCTAATTCATCTTTAATACCTCAGCGGAAAAAAAACCTGTAAAATTGAAATGTAAAGCATTTTAAATGGATACAGAAGTGCTTCTTGTGGCATGCCGAGCTGGAACCCTAAATGGGTTTGATGACTTTTTAAAATTTTTTTTAGCTACATTTGTTATACTTGGAAGTTTAACCATGAATAATAAACAGTAAAGATCACGTCTTGTCTGCCATGGGATTACGTTTTTCCCACAAGCGACTGTGCTTTTCTAACAGTTTTTTGCAAATGGAGATAGTTTTATGCGGAACAGCTGACATGAGCATTTCACATGCTGCTGCTGTGCTTCTAGGAGGTTTACTTAACATCTTTAAATGTGCTTTATTTTGAAAGGGCAGAAAGTAATGATTCTTGATTGCCTTGCCACAACAATGTTTGTAACTTTGCTAATTATGCAGATTCTGCATGTGGACTGTATAAAGCCGACAGAAACACTTCATAGACAGTCCTTCTACTGGGTAAACCTGATTTAAAGAGGCTTAGGAAAAACTAGCATTGTCTTACTGTGTCTTATGCAGTAGGTGAGCCTACTGCATGGTCCATCCTAAATCATAGTATCTGATGGTTTGAAGAAGACCCTCATCTTGGGAGCCACAATTTAGGCTTTTCTTCCAGTGTTCTCTACTGGTCGCACAAGCTGCAAGGTGGTGGTGGTGGTTGTGGGGATGTCTCTTGGCAGAGTCCGTGCAATGCCATCCACCTGCACAGGAGGGAAGCAATTAGCTGTTGAAGCAGCAGTTGCCGTTCACCAGCTACATCCCATCTCTCTGGGGAAGAAAAAGGCTGGCTGGAAGGAAGCAAGCTGCTGTTTGGGCCTCATACCTCTGTGACGTACTTAAGCCATATTATCTTTTATGACCTGTTACCCTTTAATCTGAAGGATAGTTATTCAGTGAAGATTTCATTTGCACAAAGATGTTGTTAAGCAGTTCTGTAAATCATAATGTGAAAACTAATAAAATAAAATCTTTTTTACAGATGCAAATACTGGCATTATGATGATAACCTGCTCACCTCCAGCATTGTCATTGTCTTCCATAACGAAGGATGGTCCACGCTCATGAGGACAGTCCACAGTGTCATTAAGAGAACACCAAGGAAATACTTGGCTGAAATTGTGCTGATTGATGATTTTAGCAACAAAGGTTTGAAATATTTGGAATATTCACACACTACTTTTAGAAAAGGAAGCTTCATTTGTTTTAAAAATAGTTTTATTTTGATCTATTACCTGCCATGGATTGATTTGACTCTGCAAGAAGAGTAAGTTGCTTCTTCACAGTTCTTTCAGTTGCCAGTGAAGAGGAAGCTCTTTTCTGATGAACCAGTTTCATAAAAGCAGCAATCCTTTATGTGTGTTCACCTGTTTGAAATACAGGATTTGTGGTGGGCTCTCTTCCACAGTTGTGTAGTGTAGAAAGCTAGGATAACTAGTACCTCTCTTAGCCCTTGAGAAAAGAAGTAGTTTTAAGAGTATCAAAGTGTTTTGAGTTAAGCCTTTTAAGAATAACTTTCCTTTATTCCATGTAGGAATCCAGATTCTTTTTTTTCCCCCCAGATTTCTTTTTTAATATAATAAAAATTTATCCAAGGCTATTGAATTATTCTGATTAATTTTCGCTATCTTTTTAAACTTTAACACACTTCTTTATTGAACATCATGTTGAGTTGGTTATTGCTTCTTACTGGGAGGAGGGACTTTTAAGAACTTGAAGTGTGTCTTAATTTCTGCCTTTCTTTTGAGTCCTGCATATCAACGTTTTCAGAAGTCCAGAGATTTTCCTCTTCCTTTGTAATACACACTGCGGTCTTGGTTTATGTCATGATGTATTTACTTATGTGTGATTCTTATAAATATAAATATACACTGACTTTTTTCCTTTAATGGTGCTATCTTCAGCATTAATGCAAATCAAGGCTGAATAGAGAGAGGAACTGAAAGTGGTACACTAGAGATACAAGGTGATTTATATAGAGGAAATCAGCCTGGTTTTAAACTTTAAACAAATTTCAAAACAGTGCACCGAAACTGCATGTTCTGCGAGAGTTTATTGCTGCATAGTTCTTGAATAGAAATTGACAGAGAAAAAGAGCAGACACATAAATAAGAACATAACTTTGAGTGTGTGGGATGACAATCTCTTCTGGACAAAGATGATGATGGCTTTTAGGAGCCCGGGTGAGGGTGAACTAGTCAGCAGCATAGGATACATTCCTTTTACCCACCTCTTTTTTTAATAGCCAAATTGAGTAGTGGCATGGAAAGCAGATGACTGTTTTGAAACTCTCCATTTTATCAAGTGATCTGGGCTTCTCCCAGTTGTAGCTGCAGGAGGAGGAGTTTTCTGCAGGTATACCCACTGTAAATTTTAAAGCCAAACTCATCACCTAGTCAGGGTTGCCTTTTTTGAGTATAAATCACTATTAAAAATGGGAAAAGAACCTGTATTATAAACTTGACTACATCTGGCTTAGTCTCATACAGATACTGAACACTAGATTATGGTGTCCTGTATCCTTTTACAGCTTTTGAGAATTTGGCTTAGATGTACACACGCACTATAAACCAAAAATATCTTCTTTCCTAAGGGATATAATTTTAATAATTCAGTCAGCAGCCACATGCAGTGTTTTTCCTTTTCAGCTTTCCTGCGGAGCTATTCAAGGACTGAGTTAGCAGTGTAAAATAACTGTGACACTGATGGTCTCTAGAAAAACTGCCAGATTTTTTAGCTAATAATTGGACTCAGTACCTGGGTTTCACATGAGTCATAATTGACTGTGTGCTATGAATGTGAAATTCATGGAATGGCTTTGTCTGGCATAACAACCAGTGCTACAGTTTTCCAATATATGACGATTGTTAATTAAAAGCAGTATTTTTCAAGAAATTTGTTTTGAACTACAGACCTTTACTTATGCTCTCTGCTCATGTATGAATGGTTAGCAGATGCAGCTAGACTGGACCTAACATGGCAGTGAACTGTTGTATTTCCCACACTTAATTTTCCCAAATAGCTTTCTTGAATCAGAAGATTCAGTAAAGCAAGCTCAGGATGCAGTTTTCTCATGTATGGGTGACTGGCAAACAAGCGTGGACTGGAGTGGCTCTGGACACTTTGCTGCATGCAGTTGTACTGTTTGACTACAAATAATTCTTCAAACTGCTTTAGGCTATTACTTGGTAAACATAATTAACTTAATTTCAATAATTCAAATTGTATTCTAGATAAAAAAAGGTCCAAGAGAATAGAATCTTGCTCTACTTCATTCTCCCCAGAGAGAAGCATGAACTAGTACAGGCTGCAGAGCATGCCAAGCTGCCTGAAGAGATCTCCAGTTGTTAGGAGAGCTGCAAAACACAAACACTCTTAATCATAGCAGAGCTGCTGGTGGGTTTTTGCTCTTCCTGCCGGAGGAAAAACAGTGCTGACAGCACAGATACACGTTTTCTTCTTACACTCTTTGAGACCAATGTTGAGGGACACAGATGCTGGACTGGGTAGATGTTTGCTCCTGCTCAGTGTGGCTGTCCTTATTTCTTAGCCACTGCCTTCTCCAGTGATACAAAATTAAAATGGAGCTTAGTAGTTGCAAACAGTTCAAGATGCTGGCTCAAAAAGAGCCCTGCCCATCCTTCTTTGTGAGAAATCCTCTTTCATCAGAGGGGAGTTACAGCTGCATAGAAGCTTATATATGTTATGCCTTACAGGGAGGAACAGTTGCAGTGCTTGGAAAATGTTATTTTCATTATAATTCTTTGTATAAAGTCGGTTGGGAGCAGTCTTTTTGCTGAACAGCACTCTCCCTTCCTTCCTTAATCTCTTCTGCAAACAGCAGGTCTGACTGTGGAGAGAGATGTGCTGAATTCTGCTGGGCATTTTTTCCTTTGTCAAAATACAAAGGGGACTGTAACAGGAAGGCGACACCAAGCTAGCTGAATGATGCTGGTTCTGATATTTTCAGTGGAGACCTCGGTGTCAATGCATGTTACGAGTCCGAGAAGTGTTGCAGCAGCTTCTGCTGCAGTTTATTCTGCTGTGAGTGCTAGCCGTGTGGAGGGTACAGCTGTTCTGGAAGGGCAATGTGGATTCATAACACCGGATTTTCTAAAGCTCCCTACAGCTACAGTTGTGTATATAGGTCTTCAACAACTACTTGTTATGTATTTAGGTATCAGCTTTATTTCTTTCTGAAGCATGGAGGTCAGTATCTCAGCTAGTGCAGCTCGCCTTTGTAGCCTGTGCCCCTGTAAAAAGTGACTGCAGGATAAATACTGGTGTCCCTAGTAGCTTTTAAAGGCTTTGTTTACCTTTTGTGTTTACTTATTTTTTTTCTTTATCGCTATTTCCCACTGGTGCACCATCCCATAAGATAACCAAAGGAGAAGTAATGAGCGTAGACAGGTAACAGTATTTTTATTAACTTGTTTAACGATGCTTGCAGTGGGGAAGCTGAAGCATTAATCAGTGTTTGTGCTGGAGCTGAGAGCCCCATGTTAGTAGTACTGCAGTACAGGGGACTCAGAGGCAGCTGCTTTAGGGCATACTTGTGATGCCGATTTTCTAGTTCTCAAACTGTCATCCATGAGTCGGGGGAAAAAACCTGCTTTCCTCCTCCTCCCCCCTTTGTAATCTGCAATGCCTAACATCTTTTGGAGAAAGGACGTATTTTTAAAAAACATGGATTCGTGCTTTGATCATACACTGGGACATGAGAGAAGGAAGAACCCAGACAAGGGAACACCAGATTGGTGTTGTAATGTTTTGAAGGGTAAAATACACATTTTTAAACAGAAAACAGAATGCTCTAGGGCTGTTAACAGATATCATAAATACACATTGTAGGTGAACAAAATTTAATGTTGGCCAAACGCTAACTGTAAAAGTATCAGGATTTTATACACTACTGTCATGCAGGCTTTGTAGTATGGGAAGGATGGAAAATTCAGTTTTCCTGTGGGAAATAGCACTTGCTGCTAACGCTGGCACGGTTTCAGATAACGGACTGCAAAGTCCTGAGACTTGTGCTGTAGAAAAGCTTTACACAGTCAATATGACAGGTTTTTACAGCTCCCTGTGAGCCTTACATAGTTGAACGTTTGATAACTAAAACATTTGGCTTCATGGGCAGGAGAGCTGCAGGTAACTTCAGGTTTTAAATCTTTAAAACATTCCTGACAGTCCTTCTGTAACATATACTTGGAATTTGCAGAATAAATAATGATGTGGTGTAAAGATTCTCTTAGTACCACTTCACTATGACCTCATAACTGTTGATTTTATCCTATAAAAATTTATGTCACAGCTATCATATTACATATTCCATATATATTACATGGCATGTTATTGTGTACAGTGTATGTGATAAAATTGTTCTTTTTCTAATTTGATACTTATGTATCCTTGAAGTTTTCCTAACGCACAAGGATTTACAAAAGAAATTGTAAATGTGTGTGGGAAAGGAGAAAAGGATAAGTAAAACTTACAGCTGACAAAACGTATTCTTTCATAAAGGCAAAGAGCAGGGGTAATAAGGGTATTAAAAGACAGTGATTTCAGCAAGATTGTTTTTTGGTAGAATTGCTGGATTTTCAAGTTTGGAAACTTCACTTCCAAAACCCACCGTTTCTATTTCAATTATTTATATGTAGCTTTTGTTTAAACTAGAATTTTTCTAATACTGTTGGCAAGACTGTAAAACATACTGAAACATACATTGCAGCAAGCTCCAGACTTCAATCGCTCTCATCCAGGGTGCGGAAAATGTTGCTGCTGAAAGGGACATCCTTCTCCTTCCACCTCTGCACATCCCCTCTCCTGTTAGACCAGCTCAGGCATGGTATCCTCCTGCCCCTCCGAGCTGGTGCAAACCCGCTTATGATGCCTTGGCTGTAGCTTAGGTGGCTTGTTTAGATTCCCGAGGGAGAGAAACCGAAGCTGTAGGCAATTCTTTTGACCCTTTCAGTACAAAAATAGGTTCTAAATGAACACGAGTAGTTCAATCAGCGTAGCCTCAAACGGCAAGCGCCTGACTGCCAGCCCTTCTGCCTTTGAGTTTTCTCAACAGTCATCTGTGCAAAAACATTACGCAACGATAGGATCCTTTTTTTCAGATTGCATGGTAGGAATGTGGTTTCCAGATTAGTTTGGCAAAGAGAAGTGTGGAAATACAAATCTGTAACCATTTAAGCATAGCCCTTCTTGATTCTTACAGAGTTACTCATTCCGTTACTGACCAAGTCCTTTGGCTGAAGGTTTCCTGTCTCTTTGCATTACGTAGGGTCTCTAATGTGCTTGCTATCACTACGATATGCCACAGCTCGTTCACTGCAATTCTGACCCTCCAATTCTTCTTATTAATTTCATTAGCAAATTAGCATAAGACCACCCTCACCCCAAGAGGGGCAGGTCTAGATGAGGGAGGCGAATAATTTGAGTATGATGGGTTTCTGTCTCAAGCTTTCAGATTTAATAGACTGACACAAAAAATTGTGAGGCAAAAAGAAAGCGAGCAAAGAGAAAAGTTTAACTGAAAAGCCGTGCCTTCAGTTGTCCCATGAACAATGACCATATGCTGAAACATAGAAACTTCTGTTCATTTGCGGGGTTGAAATACAGGGGAAGACCTGAAAGCCACTATGTGATATATTGAGGTGGCAGGGGATTGTCCACCCAGCTCCCCTGTGGAGTGGCCAACCGCTTCAGCTGCTTTTTCTTCGGATGTGCTGGAGACAAACCTGTACCATGAAGTCTGAGAGCTCCGAGTCTTGATTTCTTCACATTTAGTGTTTGTGAGCAGTAGTATGAGCATTTGAATTACAGATCCTTGTAATCTTAAATGTCTGTAGACATTTTTAAGTTGGGTTGGACTGGGGTTGTATTAAGAGTACAAAACTGCTTATTATTAAACCTCACCAAAATATTTTTCCTTGTTATTTGATAGCGCACTTGAAAGAGAGGCTGGATGAGTACATTAAGCAGTGGAACGGCCTTGTGAAGGTATTTAGAAATGAGAGGAGAGAAGGTTTAATCCAAGCTCGGAGCATTGGAGCCCAGAAGGCTAAACTTGGACAGGTAGGAGCCAGTTCACACACAGGTCCGTTTTTATTTTCTTTTTTGGGAGGAGAGGTGGTGGTGGTTCGACGTTCAAATAGATGTATAGAAATGTAGTATTGTATTCTTGATATCGTTTTAAAAAGAGATTGACTATATTAATTTAAGTTTCTTTTTTTTTTTGTTTATAATATGAAAGTATTTCAGTGTAAATAAGCTTAATTAAATCATTGTGATCTCATATGCAGAAATATTAATGGCTACTTTTTTTTTTTAAGGTTTTGGTTTACCTTGATGCCCATTGTGAGGTGGGAATTAATTGGTATGCGCCACTTATAGCTCCTATATCTAAGGACAGGTAACGTTTTCCTGTTATTTCCACTGTCTGGCATCTTAGGAAGAAAATGTCACAGTAACAATCTTCACTTTTCAAACTGTAGTCAATATGGTTTTTATCTATATCAAACTATTATCGATATTTGCTGCGTGATGTTTTTATGATCTCCCAGCATAAAAGCTATGTAAGGAGGAAGGAAAGCAGTCAGTCGTAAATCTCCAGGTAGTTTATTTCAGTAGGCAGGCTGAATATTTTGCTTAGTATAGATTAAATTTAACAAAACTCTTATCTTTTGCAGCAATGTGCGGGACTGTTACAGAAATACTCTGTTCTAGGTGAATAAGGACACTGATTAAACAAAATAACTAAAATAACGTGATAGAGGTAGAGGAAAAGTAGCAGTAAGTATTTTGATTTAACAGGGATTTTAAAGCCCCTATGATCTCAAGAGCTTTATAACTTTCTCGTCTTTGTTCTTGCAATATCGTCTCACTTGTTTCCTCTGAAGCGCTTCAGAGCGTTGCCCCTAGCGAACAGAGGCCAGGGCTTGAACCTCTCTGCCACAAGCCCAGAAGCTTGCTAGGAGTCAGTGGTGGAAATGCCTGTGCTGCGTGTGTGGGATCTGCAAGAGGTGGCAGAGGAGAGACATCCCCAGGGACTTCACGTCTTCCAGCTGTTGAAATGCTGTTGTTGCTGTGAGCTGCTGCACTCTTAGCTCATGCAGTTGGGGGATATGTGTGTTTAGGCAACCATGTGCTTGTTTAAACTCTTTTAATCCCATAAAATAACCACTTAATCCTAAAAACTATTTATTAACCTGTCGTACTACCAGAACTTCCTTGAAGAGGTTTTTTTGTATGTTTTAAAGGCCATAACTCAGCTTAAAGACTGTATTTGATCCAGGATACTAGGTAGAAGATGGAAATGCTTGTGTGCTTCCGTCGAGTGTGTGTTACTGTTTTACACGAGAAAGGCAGGTGAGAACAGGCAGCTTCAGAGGTGACCGTCCTCCAGCACCGCCTGCAGAGACAGAGGTTGTGGGAGGACCAGCGATGCCAAGGCACGCAGCGCAATGCCTTCTTCCAAGCCTCGGTCCCCTGGGTGCAGCGTGCTGCTGCATCAGCCTCAAAGAAGAGCATGGCATTAGCATTACTTTTCCCCTTCCACTTCTCTTTCTGTCTCATAGGATTTGACTTAAAAAGATGGAGGTGCTTCAAGTTTGATCACTGGGAAACCCATTTGGAAAATTTGTGGAGAATTACAATATATAATGTCCTTTCCTTGTTGAATATTCTGTAGGATAGATCACAGTGAGGAGCGTACTGCAAATCAAAAAGGCAAGATTCTATTGAAGACTGCTCTTAGCAGAGCACCAGTAATGTTGTTTGATCCTGAGCGGTTGGATTTGTGGTGCAGTGGAATAGGACAGAACAGTGAAAGTGCCCATTTACACTGGCAAAAGCTAAGCGCTTATCATACTTGTTGACAGCTATCATCTGATATGAATAGAAATGATGGGAAATAATAATACTGTGGGAACCCTAGCCCTCTGAGGGCTCCTCTGTTCCCTCCAGCAATGCTTTATTAGAAGACCAATGTCAAGAAGTAGACATAAAGGAAGAAGTAAATAAATTGATACATTAGCATTTCAGACCTAACTTTTCTCCTTTCAGAACCTCGTAAAACAACATAAAGGACTGTCTCTCTTTTCTTCTAAGGAGGCTTCATTCTTTAATACGATGTTTGCAAGTGACTTTTCATATACCTGCTGTATAAGCTTAATAATTAATGGTAGAAATTTCAGATTAGACAGATTCCTCGTCTGAAATTATATTTTGCTCTTTCTTTCCCTTTATAAATGTTTCAGAACTACATGTACTGTACCTCTAATAGATTACATAGATGGGAATGATTATTCCATTGAGCCACAACAAGGTGGGGATGAAGATGGTTTTGCCAGAGGGGCCTGGGACTGGAGTTTGCTATGGAAACGAATTCCGTTAAGCCACAAGGAAAAGTCCAAACGAAAACATAAAACTGAGCCTTATCGGTAAAGAGAGCTGTTTATATACTGTGAATTGTAATGAATAATTGTCTAAACCCTTTCATTTTTCCCTCCCCATCCTCTTTTCCCATGAACTACGGTCGGTGCACGTGTACCACGCGGGTCCTTGCACATAACCGCATCTTCCCTGCCACCATCTGCCACCCTGCAGAACCACATGCACTGTGCCGCTTATAGATGTCATAGATGGCAACACTTATAAGATTGTGCCGCAAGGGGGTGGTGACGAAGATGGGTTTGCTAGAGGAGCGTGGGATTGGAGTATGCTATGGAAGAGGGTTCCTTTGACCAAGCGAGAGAAGGAAAGCAGAAAGACAAAAACTGAACCGTATCGGTAATCACTAAATCACTTACCCGTTTCTTTATTTCTGAAGTCGATATTGATACACTAAAACTTGCATGTACCTCGAGCCTGAAAATCCTACTTCTAACCACACCAGCTGCTTTGTTTAATCAGACCTGTTTGCCACAACTGACCATTTCCTCAAAATCCCTTTGCTACCCTGTGCTGCCTCTCCATTGCTTGGTGTGGTTAATAGGCTGCACATTAGAATGACAGAGTTTTGTCAGGCAAAACAAAATATTGTGTGACTTTATTTCCCGGGAAAACTTTATTTAGCTATGTTTTGGGGTTTTTTTTAAAGTAGTGTTGGAAACAATACTGCTTATTTAACCATTTGATTTGAAATAACGAGCATGCTGTGAGTATTTATAATAGCCAGTAATGCATAAAATCTGTAGCCTGCTGCCATAACTCGATGCATGCATACAGCTTGCGGATTATGCATGTGCATCAGAAAAATCCCTTTGTCATATTTCTCCCACTTGCTTCATAATAGATCACATCTGACAAAGGAGTGTACTGTTTAAGAATCTTGACTAGATCTTTTCTAAGGTCTCAGTATGTTTGGGGATTTTAATTTAATGCACATAACATTTAAAAAAAAAGAAAGAAACCACCACCTTATTTTCTGGGAAAACTCCAATAACTTTCACAGAAGTCCCACCTTTTTCTTACACTTTGAAGGGGGTTATATTTTCTTCCCAGCAAACAAACTGGCTAGAAACCCTAGCTTAGAAACCAGGGTTTCTGGATGGTTTTTCAAGACTGGGAGACTGTGGTTCTGCTGGCTTTTATTACTTTCCCCTTCACACTTAACTAACAGTGTTACTACATTTGAACGCAATCCTCACATCTTCAGAATCTAATGGCTTCTATTGCTATATATGATTTAAACATTGTGAGAACCGTTGTTGGTAATTCCCTGTCCTCACCCGTGATCGTTCTCTGCTAAAATGGCAACACATGCAAGGAATTTGTGAAGCTTTGATCTGTTTTGTATACAGTATAAATAATACCATTTTCTGACAAGGCTGTCCACATTGGAACTTTAATATTCGCTTAGACAGGGATAAACTGTTTCAAACATCGCTGTTGTGTCCTGTGTTTACCATCCAAACAGGTCTTAAAATCCTTTAAACTGTTCCCAGAAACGCAGAACACATGTTCTCAGAACGGTTTAAAAGATTACTTTATTTTTAATAATACTTCCAGAGTTACAACGCTGCTTCTAAAAAGAGCCATTCCCTGCGTCTGTTTATGTCCAGGCTGCGTGCATTTTGTGGCAGCAATACCGAGGCAGTTAAGACCAAGTAAAAGTCTTGCCAAAACCGTAGCCAGGACTGCCTAGTTTAAAAAGAAAACAAACCAAAACGGAACGCCTCAACAGCTTAAAGTGCAGAAACAAACTTTTCGTAATGTGAGAATTGCCCCAGGACTGAATCCTCTCAGAAGTGTTATGCTTACCTCTTCATATCCTATAAAATAAACTGCTGAGCTTAGGCGGATTTTACTGTGTTCTTTAACACACTTGACAGCACTTTGGAGGCCAGAACTGAAACTTCAGCATCTGAGGCCTCTGCGCTTGCCAAGCCTTTATGGTGCTGAGGAAAACCAAAAATGCAGGAAAGCCGCAGGGCTGTGCTCGCTGGCTTCCTACCCTTGGAACCCCCGCAGCGCAGCAGCGGCCTTGGAGGAAAACACAGCGGGCAGGCAAGTGGGAGGGGACGTTTAGGAGTAACTCGGCATCCGGTAGGTGACTTGGAGAGCAGCTGAACTGATAACCATTATGCTTAACTCAGCTGCCAGACCCAGCAGCTCTGGTTTTGTTGTTGCCCTGCCCCTGCTGTGTGGAGGGGCAACATGCTAACCCTGCGGGTTGCTTTTGCGTAAGCAGTTCTCTTCCAGACATTTATGTGAAGCAGGGAAATATGTAATAATTCCTGTTAAAAGGAGCACCACTAAATCGAAAATCTAATGGAATGAAGAGACTGAATAGTGCTAGAAATACCCATCTCTCAGTACTTTGGTCACAAAGGAATATTTCACATATGTTTTATTTGTCTCACCAGACTGATGCGGACTCTTGGATCCTCTTCCTTTCAGTGCTACATATCATCTGAAGTCAGAAAGAATTCTCTTTTTTCTTACCAGCTTTTTTTTTTTTTTTTAAATTGCCAACTTAATGGGAACTCCAGCTTTTATCCATTAGGGGGTTTATATATTTATTGATATTCAGGTATGTCCGCTGGAAATGGCTCAACACGTCCTACTCTCTATTCAGTGTGAGCAAGCTACCAAAGAATTTTGGTTAGAGCCATTCTGCAAAAATGCTCTAATCCAAACCACAGTGTCTTTTTGACACATTAAAACTTGCTAATTGAACCTTGGCATCCATGGAAGGATTTACAAAGCCATTAGGGAGGAAAAAAAAACCAAAAACCAAACAAACCCAAACTTTAAACCAAAATGGAAGCGTTGTACAACTTGATCCAGGCCCTCTTAAAAATTTCACTGAGTATAATGAAAAGTGTCTCATGGGGCAGTGGTAGAAAGGGGAGAAGATAGAAAGGTATCATTTAGCTGGAAGAACTCTGTTGCTTGTTTAACAGGCAGTAAGTTTCAATGTGGCAGCCACTCAGAACGTAAAACTAAGTCTGTTACATGGTCTCATCTGTTACCTCAGCAACTTGAATGACTTTCAAGAGAGAAATGTCTTACCTCTTTATTTTAATAGAAACGTGTTGGCTGACTGAAGGGATAGTACCAACCAAAATTTTGTGTAATTAAAAAAAGACCAACATACTAAAATCTGTGACTTCACTAGAAATTATATGGATGTCGCTTCAGAAAATTGCTGGAAGCTGATGACAGAGCTTTATGATTTTTCAGTGTATTGCCATTTATCTAATCTTTAGTACATGATAACAGTGAATTGCTTCCTTAATTAATGCTTTCTTCGAGTGTTATCCTTTTGGCAGAAAGAGTTACATGGTCTTCCTCTTTCAGGTCCCCTGCAATGGCTGGTGGATTGTTTGCCATTGAACGTGATTTCTTCTTTGAGCTGGGTCTCTATGATCCAGGCCTTCAAATTTGGGGTGGTGAAAATTTTGAAATTTCTTACAAGGTAACATCAAAAATTGAGAAGTAATTCAGTTTAGGAGATCTTTTTTTTTCTGTAAATACTTCTGTTTGCCATTCCAACAGATCTACCTCTGCTTTGCACCACCTCTGCCTCATGAAGCACAGAAGGTTTTGTTGTGAGGAGAATGTTGTGGCAGAGTTGTGCGTCCTCAGCGTTTCCTTGTGGGCTCTGTGGCAGAAGTGTTCAGAGGGGTGGCCTGGTGTTGAGATCCAAGTGCTGAGTAGTCTCGATTTTGTTAATGGTTTGGGATCGCACACCCGCCTAAATATCTAATCTGAATTCAGACTGGCAAATTGGGGTGGGGAGGGGGAGGGGAGCGGAATGGAATGCTCTCGTGGTGAGTATAGAAAAATGTTGTTTCTAATGAAAGTGATTATAGAGAACAAGTGGCACTCAGATTATGCATAGATGCCTGTAAAAGTATATAATGATGCCACAAAAAGTAATCTGCCCTGGTTTCCTCCTCCCTACCATTTTTATGGGTGAAAATGATCTCAGGTACTTTTCAAAATTTCAAGAACTTCTTTACAAGGGAAGTCTTCGTGATTGAAATGCTACTGCATGATTGCATAATCGCTGCAGAAGGTTTTGTTTTCACTCCTAGGCTTATGCATGCTCTTCAGTTAGCAGGAAATGTAAGATGATAATCGTTAGCTTCTTGCGGCTTCAGTATTCATAATGACATGAGTGGCAGACAGCAGGAATCTGTCCCCATTAACAACCAAAAGTGGAGACATCTAACAGCCTCAGCAGCGATCTGTGAAATCGTAGCTGAATTTTACTAAAATCACATTCAGAGCTCCCCAGCTACTCTGGCTCTTCATGATTTTGAGGAAAGATCTCAGTGCATTTGCTCAGCTGTGCAAAAGGTAGTACAGAGGATGTTACACATACAGGGTCTTTATACTTCTATTCTCCATCTTGCTTAGAGCTACATCATGATTGAAATTACATACAACAGTTTTGTAACTGAAGGGCTGATTATGTATAGGCATCCAAATTGGTTTCATGTAGATCACAATCTGTTACTTAAGGACATGATTTAGTGGGTGATAGATGGTAGGGAGATGGTTGGACTAGATGATCCTTGAGGTCTCTTCCAACCTTAATGATTCTATGATTCAGAAGAGCTAAATAATGTTTATCAGTCTTGCATGCTGTCTCCTAGGTAGCAGATATAAAGACCTTGCATATTTGAGGTGATTTTTTGATGAAACTAAAGAAAATTAGTATCATGGTGCAACGGAGGAAGTAAACTATTCAGCCTACCTTTCCTAATACTGTTAAGTGATGTTTTTAATCTGGAATTTTGACTAATTCAGAACATCCCCCAAGTTAGCTTGCATTTGGATTTGATGCTACATTTCAAACTTGTCAAAACTATGAGCAACTAAATTCAGACTTAGGTATGTTTTCTCTTCCCCATAAATGGATTATCCAAGGATGTGTGGGAGCAAGGGAATTTCAGAATGCTAGTAAGTTTTACCTATTTTTTTTATTTTCAGCTCCTATAGTCAAAGAAAAATCTGTTTTTACTTGAAACAATGGGTTACCAAAGACATCCTTATCTCCTAATAGTCTTTATGAAGAAAAACTTAAATGTGATGGGCATCTAACCAAAACCCATTTTCTAACCATCTAACCGTCTTAGTGATGGTATGGGAATTGCTTTAATAAAATCAAAGTATTATTAATTTTGTCATAATAAAAATTACCCAGTTCCAGATTTTGTGCACTCATTCATTACTATTGTTTTAAAATAGCAATGGAATGAGATGGCAAGATTTTTAAAAAGCTTTTTTAAAAAGTAATTTAGCTGAGTAATTCCATGGCTGAGTTGAAAGTGTACTCAGTACAGCCTTTCACTTTGGAGTGCTTATATCTGAAGCGAAAATATTGGAACATATCACACGGTATAGTAAGAAAAGTAGTTGACATTTATTCCATACTTTATTATCCATTTGTCTGTCTGAATTTCCTGTCTGTATACATTAACAATACCTTTGCTTTAAATTGCAGATCTGGCAGTGTGGGGGAAAACTGTTGTTTGTTCCCTGTTCTCGTGTTGGACACATCTATCGTCTCCAGGGTTGGCAAGGAAATCCACCCCCTGTGTACGTTGGGTCTTCTCCTACATTGAAGGTACTGTTTTGCTGCAACCTTGAAGGTGTTTTTTGATTTTAGGTAACAACAGTTTTAGATAAATATATTTCAACTATCAGTAGCAATTTAGAGAGCACATACTCCAAAGCTATTCAGTGACTAAAGCTAAGATGGTTGTCCCCACGGGACGGAAATCGTTGTGCCTATCCCACCGTTATTAAGAGTAGAGATTCCTGGAACCCGTCTTCTTGCTCAGTCTCTCTCCCCATCTTTGAGGTACAAATCACATTTACTTACTCTCAGCACCCCAAGCGTTTGCTACGCTGTGCCCCACTGAAGTACAAACAATGCTAGTAACTACAGCACACTGCTGGAGATGATGATCACGGGTTTGAAATCCACCTTTGGCTTGATAGGGTGTGATCCTAGGCTGAGTTAGCAAATGCTGTAACCTAGCATCTCTCAGACCTTCCCTTGTGCAGTGTTTGGGCATTGGTAAATCCTGTTCGCAAAGACCCAGTTCTTCGTAAATTCCAATCCCAGAGCCGTCTTCCTAGATGTTACCTGTGACAGTAACTACTGGTAGGGTTACAGAGTATGTCTTGAGTTGGTTCTGTTGAAAAGGGAATGTCTCAACCTAGCTTAATGGTAGAAAACTAACCTGGCACCCAAAACAGGAAAAAAAATAAAAGCCTCTATTAGTAATGTGAAGTGAATTGATTAACATTTTGATCTAAAAAGCACTAGGACCAGAGAGGGAGGGAGAAGCGGGCATAGCTGGCCTTAGAGACAGAGCAACGGGAGACAGGATAGCAAATGATCGCTCCATTGCTCAGTGCGGGCAAGGTGTTTGTTTGCCTTGTCTGAAATGGTAAAAACCATTTTACTATTCTGAAAACTAATCAAAAATATTTACGGCATATCTGGACACCTTACATGAGTCTGCTCGGCTGCTTGCTGAATATAACAAAACACGGCAGAGTATTAGAGTATTATACACTTAATTATTAAGTTGTTTCTCCATACAAGGCAGGATATAGGAATAGTTTTATCCCTCTTTGGACACTCCATAGTAAATGAGCTTTTTTATAGCTTTGTTCAATTTGTGATGGATGTGGATTAAAGTAAAGCTCACAATAATTTGTGCCTTTGGTCAGATCTATTAAGACTGTTTTAACACGAGGTCATTAATGCTAGAAGAATTGTACAAAGTGAGGTGTGCATCTAGAACATGTGCAGGTAATGTAGAGATAAGAGCTATCAAAGAGACTGAGAAGGAGGGTGTGAGGGAGAGGCTTGTTCACCAGGCGAGCTATCCATTTTTTCCCCTTCTCCAAGCAGCAATAAACTACTTCAGAACATAAAGTCTCCTTGATGTGTCATAGCTGACCTGTTTAAGACTTAATTTTTTCACCAGTAGTGGATTAATGCATATCATTCTCTGTCTTCAAACTCTAGAATGTGAATAGAAGCTCTAAATTGCAGTTCTGGTACACAGTGAATGATTGCAGCGTTTTATTGCACCCATAACTGAGGAATATTTTCAAATAAACATTCTCTAAACTTAGAAAAAGACATCATACTCTCATTAAGCCAGCCAATTTATTTTGCTGGCTTCAGTTCAAAGCCATCATTTGACAATAACATGCACGTGTATAATCTGCTGAAGGTGACAAATTATTAGTGCTATATAATAATTTCAGGCTGTCACTTCTTAAGAGGAGAAATCCTTAAATTTCAGGAATTAATATGCAGTTGCATCTGCCCTGTTGTGTGTGCTTTGAGGTCTCAGCAATGTCGTTGTTCTCCACAGAACTACGTCAGAGTTGTGGAAGTGTGGTGGGACGAATACAAAGACTACTTCTATGCCAGTCGGCCGGAGACAAAAGCGCTACCCTACGGAGATATATCTGAGCTGAAAAAGTTCCGTGAAGATCACAACTGCAAAAGTTTTAAGTGGTTTATGGAAGAAATAGCGTATGATATAACTTCGTATTATCCCTTACCACCTAAAAACGTGGACTGGGGAGAGGTAAGTACAGCACATAACCTGTATTTATTTTAGGAGCTTTTTTTTAAAACTGGGAATTCAAAGGGAAGCGATTGTTACTTGACATCTGAGAACAGGCTCTTTGATTACTGATATACTAAGGTATATGATACTAGCCAGAGAGCTGCAGAGATACAAGCCTAGGAAAAAAAAATTATATATACTGCAAGAGGTGCAGTTTTTTTAATTAAATCCATAAGTGCTTGAAGGGTGATTTTTCTCTCTCGCCCTGTCTTTGGTTATGTCTAAAGCTCTTTTTTCCATAATTGGAATTTAGGTTTTTTTAAAAGAAAAAATGTGAATCCTCCCTGTGTAGGCATTTTGGCGAAGATTAATAGGTGGAAATCTTTTTCTGTGAAGGCTAGAGAATAGATCATGAAATCCAGGTGGAGTACATTCTTCTTGTGTTTGCTAGCCTGGTATGTACTCATACAGTTACAGCCTCAGTAAATCCCTTATCTGCATGTAATAGTTTTATAGGATTCCTTAACAGTCATTTCCAGCATTAGCATATATGAGTATAACTTTGCTTTTTAATTCAGCCTTTTGCATGGTTGACAGAGATGCCACCAGGTGAGTGCAGGACATCTCACTGAACTGTACCCGTTTCCTTCTGACATTTAGCCCACACCTTGGGGAGCTCTTACTGCATGTTTCCTGCTTGTTTACACTTCCCCCCGCCCCTTTCAGAAAATCATCTTGCTAGCAAAGGAGGACTCCTTCTCCTGTGTCCTGCCAAATTTAACCACCTTCTTTCCCAAGATTTGGTGGATCCATTTTTGTAACTTCAAAAGAGCATTAGAAAGTACAGATCTATGCTGTTTCCTATGGCCAAGAAAGTGTCACCTCCAGTTTCTCTGAGGAATTAGTGATTCAGAGCATGTGCATTGTGGAAGGGGGTACAAATAGTCTTGTATCTGAGGGACCAGGGGAACAATGCCACCTTTATTTCTTACCTAAAAGCCAGCACAAAGCATCAGTTACTACTTAGCCTTAGACCTCCATTTGAATCCACACAAAGGGTTAGGAAGGCACTGCTGTTCACTGAGGTGAAGGTATCTGAAGAGAATAAAATAATAATGGCCACGTTGTGGGAAATCATCCCTGATAAAAGCGAGAGGCTCTGGTGAAGCAACAGGGAAGTCTGAAGTTCAGAGACTTCTCTGAAGTTTTCTTCAACTCTCCTTCACTGGCTGCTAGTTATCCTACATCTGAGAAATTTCACCACCACCCCGTTTGTAACACCACACTAATTGCATTTCCAAGCTATTGGGAATGAAAGTGTGGGGTTCATCTTCCCTAACACACTCTCTGGAAGTCAGGTCTAAGCTTGGTCCTCCAGACTTTCCTCTACCCTCACAGAGAAGGAGGTTCTGGCAAAGAAAATAGGGCTGAAAAGAGTGTTATTTGTGTCGTGAAGTCTTTGTAAAGCGTTTTGTTGGCCTTTCTGAGAAGGGAATGGGATAATCAGCAGTTGAGGCATGCTTTCTGGCAGGACTTTTGTTCTTTATCCATATGCATGTTCCTGCCTCTCATCAGTTTTAGCTTTTTCCGTGTAATTGCTGCTGCAGAAGGTACACGTGAGTAGCCAGGTCGGCGGGTTGTGCCTGGGTGCCGTTAGTAACTGCTGCGCTTAACTTCCCTGCATCCCATTTCTCTCATCCACAAGATGAGAGCAACTTAGCTGAGCTCCTGCTATATTTATGAAGACCTGGGAGACTGAACGTGCTTTGATAGGAGATTGAATAAATTAAAATACTTGAAAGTCCTACATTTCGGTGTCATTAATATGGAACTGAGCTTTGCAACTCCAGCTTTATCAGCATACTCTAACTCACATAAGAGCCTGCAAATAAGCGTGAGCAGCTTGAAGCTCCATCTCCCAGAACGGTTAACATCAGTATTTGAATTGCACACGCAGGTTTGTCTCGTATCTCTCTGTAGATATCTGTTTCTGGTTTGAAAGATAAATGGGAATTTTCTTAACTGCTTCATGCTTATTTTTTCCTTGAGAATAGCTCAGAATGCAAAACCTCTTTTTCCAGATTAGAGGCTTTGAAACTGCTTACTGCATCGATAGCATGGGGCACACCAACGGTGGCTTCGTTGAGCTTGGGCCGTGCCACAGAATGGGGGGAAATCAGGTAAGGAGCTTGGAGGCAAGTCTGAAGGAGAATCGCTTGCTGTGGATGATAACAGGCCAGTCCTTCTGTTAAGCCTGTGCATAAAAAGTCACTTAGGTGCCAGCTACAAAGGTGGGAGTTAGGGATTTTCCATATCACTGGAGTACGGCAGTCTGAAAATATCATTTCAAACACAAATGGTACAAAGTTGATGGCAGCTTCAGAATCTCTTCTGTCATGAGACAGGTACATGAGGATGCAAGAACTTAAAGCAACTGTATCACTGCATAAGAGTAACTGCACCTGCTGGAGTTGCTGCTAATTCATCATTTATCTTCACTTAATAATTAATCCTTCAGGAAACAACCTCCTTGCTCGCTTTGGCTCAATTATTTCACAGTGTTGTTTTGTTCTGAAGGAAGTATAAAACACTTTTGTGCAGTAACTCATCTTCCACCACAGGAGACAAGAAATTGAATACAGATTTGTCTCTGCTTCATTGGCGGAACTTAATTACTAATCGAGATGGTTGTAGTCCAAGTTGCTATCGTGTTTGACCTGTATCTTTGCAAACCTACCCACACTACCACACAGACATGCTGTTCTGTGTTCACTTCTCCTTTTTGGTTGAAAAACTTTGCAGAATTTAGTCTTTATTTACACTGATGTAGACTTGAACCAGGCAAGTTTTGTGACTACAGTCATGAAGTCGTGTGTGGGATGATGCTTTTAAAGATTGTATTTAGGTTAGCTCTTAGTAGCCCCTGGAAAAGTCTCTCTTATTTTGATGTTTAATAAAAAAGCTCCATAAACTACCTTTTCTGTATGTTACCCCCAAAAACATGCTAACAGTTATTTCAGAAGAAGTAGCTAGGATAATCTTTTTGTATGTGGATGCGTTAGTTTGATTTCCTCCATGGGTAAAATGTCAGTTTTACTGTCTTCACGTGAAATTACTGTCCAAGAACAAAGGACTTACTACCATATCTTTAGTAAGATAGTGGATTGTTTGGCCATCAGATCATACAAAGGCTTCTAATCAAGCACTTTTCAGAAGCCTCCCAAATAGGAATCCCTTCATTTTTATCATTTTTGTCTTGCTAGGTAAGATTCTTAGCCTTCTAAATCCTACAGGAAAGTTATCCATGAAATTGAGTGTCGGCATAGTAGAAGTGCATTAGATCGTATACAATAAAGAACTATCCTGAAAAATAGGTGTAGTAACACCAGAAAATGTTTTGAATGATGCGATTTCACTGTTATTTTCAGTGTTCTAAAATACTTGTTATTTTGAGTAAACTGTTAAAAAGTTGTTGGGGTTTTTTTTTTCCTTTTAGCTTTTCCGAATCAATGAAGCTAATCAACTCATGCAGTACGATCAGTGCTTAACTAAAGGACCGGATGGATCCAAAGTTATGATTACACACTGTAATCAGAATGAATACAAGGATTGGCAATACTTCAAGGTAGGCAACAGATATATAGCAGAAAAGAAATTATAATTTGCATTTCGGTTTTTTGCACCTTTTTTTTTTTGTCGTGTATCTGAAAATAAAGGTCCTCGAAAGGGTTAACTGAACCAAGTAGAGTAAATTTGTTAATTGCGCATTCTCGGGAATCCATGCTTGCCAGGAAAACTTCCTCTAGGGAAAGATGCTTTTGCTGGTGGTTCTAGTTGCTGTCTTCTCTAGCAGGACCTTTAAGGAAAATCTCCTGAGGCTACTAGTGCTGTCAGAGGTTTGTTAGGAGTTAGCACTTGTCTCGGAGGAAGCAAAGAGGATGTCTGCTGCCAGTGGCAGAGTTGTTAAAAGTTTTTAGTGCCATCACCCTCTCTGCTTGTATGTTTTCTGTCAAGAAAGTTTCTTCATCTAATGTACACTGTGAGAAGATTACTTAAATGCTGGGGCGCATTTAGCAGCTAGGGTCGATACTATATCTAATTTTGGGAGGTCTAAACGGAAGTGTTGTTCTGTTTAAAGACTGAAGATCTTAAGCCTACACAGGAATAGGTAAAACATAGCGTTATGCTTTGTCTTTTTTGTGTTGTCTTTGCCTTCTGCAGTATTTCTTTTCCTGTTCATTAGCCGTTCTCTAATAACACACTCTGTTGTGAATTCTGGGTGTGGCACCATTATAGTGCTATTGCAAAAATCTATGGATTTTTAATAAGACTTGGAATGCAAACAGCCTATTTAGTCACTACATCTCCAAGTCCTCTATTAATACCAGTTTTGCGAGTTTCCAAGGTTGTATTTCTGTTTGTCTCTTAAAACCTGAGACTGAAATAGTCTAAGGGTGATGTTATCCTTGGATACAGCCACACATAACTTGGTTCTGTGTCTGAGAAACTATTCTGTGTCAATTTTTTGTCAATTTATCTAACATACTGCATATTTATTAATTCATTAGCTAGTTATCTGGATTGGGTTCATCTGAAAGATGCAGGCACTGTTGAGTGCAGCGAAATCTGTTTGTTACCCTTTAAGCCACTCCGCTTTTTCGGATATTTGCATAGAGCTAGGAAATAGCTAGCGCCATAATGGCATTTCGAGCCAGCTTTCTTGCGCCATATAGACAGACAAAATTGTTTAAACCTGAAATTTAAAAATCAATAAGCAGTGTTTTGGTGCCTGCTGACTTCTGCTTTAATATTGGAATGATTTTGGAATAATATAGAACACTTGATAATTCTCCCGCCATTCTAGTGTGTCGCAGCATGTTACTTACAGAACAAAACACTGGCTTCCAGAAGGAAAGAAAAATAATGGAAGGTATGAGAGTGAAGGGACCACCAAGGGTGTATAACCAAGCAAATACTAGAAATTAGGCACGCTCTGCTGTGCTGTACAGGGGGTATGACCATTCCTCCTTGTCGTGGTTGGGCCCCAGCCCCAGCCGAGCCCCACTGCTGAAAACTATCATGGCCTGATGTGAATGAAAGCTGCCAGCAGATCTTACCNAGCCAGGACACTCCTAATGAGGAGGGTGCGAAGAATGAAATGCTTATGAACTGCTGAAAACTATCATGGCCTGATGTGAATGAAAGCTGCCAGCAGATCTTACCTGGCTGGTTGTTTCTGGAACAAACGCTTGTGTGCCAGTTTGGTATCAGAACAGCCCGGCTGCGGGAGCCTTGAGCGGTAGCAGGGCCGCGGTGCCCACGGGCAAACGTCCCGATCAGGGCTGGCGGGGCTCTGCCTGCTGCTTTTGTTCAGGCATCCGCTTACCTCTCCGAGCAGAGGAAACCCACGTCTGGCCACATGGCAGGAGTGGGTATCGAGCTGAACCAAGGTTTGGACGTGCACATGGGTGTGGAAGTGATGGGGTGATGGACAGGGTCCCCGTGCTGGGGGAGCTGGACACACAGGGCAGGGCTGCAGAGCCCCAGTCTGCAGTTACTTAGGCAGCCTCCTGCTGCTCTCATACCCTCTTTTCTTCCTTCTACCAGCCAAATAGGGAGCAAAGTTGCTGCCTGTTTTCCCCAGTGTGGTTAATGTTGGTGTTGGGCAGTCGCTTTATGCGAGGGCTAGCCGAAGGAGGATCTGCCCAGTGAAGTCAGTTCTCGCTCACAGAGCTGTCCTCGAGAGTTAATCTCTTGGTTCGGTTACACGATGGATGAAAATGCTGGAAGCATTTTAAACAGAGTCTTGCTCGATTTCTTTGCAGTTTGTTGCCTAAGAGAAATGCGAGGTCTTTCAAGCAGACCTACACCTATCAACAATTTCACAGTATGTGAAAATCTAGGTTTAACAAATAGTAAAATGAGCATAGAATTGATCTGTTCTGGGACCCTGAAATCTGGTTTTGTAAATAGCTGTATTGCAGTAGCGAAGAAAATGTTAAACACACACACACAAAAAAAACCCAACAACCCAACACATGTTCCTGATGGTTTTGTTTTCCAGAATCTGCACAGATTTACTCACATTCCGTCAGGGAAGTGCTTGGATCGCTCCGAAGTCCTCCATCAAGTTTTCATTTCAGAGTGTGACTCCAGTAAAGCAACGCAAAAATGGGAAATGAACAACATCCTTAGTGTGTAGACAGACCAAACCTACCTACTGACACGTTAATTTGTACAGGACTGAAAATAGCCTGAAAACTGCTGCAATTATTAACTTTGTACAGCTGCGAGCCTCCTGGCTTGGATGAAGGACATAGACGAACTGTGATTACTACAATAACATTATCATCCGCAGTTAATGTTTACAAAACTGCTTTACCTTAAACTCTGTAGATGTTTACATCTTTTTGTTTTAAGATGTTGGTAAATTAATGTGCTGTTAGCTATGTTTCACAGGAACATAGTTAAAAGCGTTGTTGTCTTCTTTGGGATTACACTCAGGGGTCTGAAGGCAGTTTTTTTACACACACTTGAAAAGGTTGGAGTAACCAGATTTTCGTAGAACTTGGTGATTATCAACCTGTTGTATATTTTTATTTAATTTTACATCTTACTAAGCACTGCCACAGGTTATTAGCCAGGGTGGCCTTCTCTCACAGTCATGCTGCTTTTTTGGAAGGTGAATTTCAACATATTTAGTGCCTCTTTCATTTCTCTCTTTCACAAGAAAGGCATTTGTTGGAAATTATACAATGGATTTTTCTGAGCTGTCACCAGGGGTAGGGACCAACTGTACCACCCTGTGTAATTATTCCGTTTCTGAAGACAAATTTCTATTGCCAGTTTGGCTGCTCTACTGCGACTGGACGCTGTGAATGGTGCAAGGAGGAGCTTAGTGTTGAGTTTAGCGCTGACGTGGTACGTTTTGATGGAAGTAAGCACCCTCGCGATTCCAGTTAAGAATTTATAAGCACTAACTTGCTTGTTTAAACCATGCCTTACATAAAAATAATTTTAAAATAAAATAAAGCTGCAGAGTTATGTAAAACTTAGAAAGAATCCAACGCTTCGTTTATATCGTTATTTTAAATGGAAATCACTTAAAATTGGGCTAAAATTTTTACTTAGGAAAAAAACAAACATCCACCTCCTTTACACATCTGCGTAATTCTTTACGAGGACATCTTGTCAGCTAGTTTGGATGCCAGATTTAGATTTGAAAAGAGAAATGGAAATCCTGAAACCACATTTATTCAGACTAATTTTCTTCTTGTTTTTGTCATTGGAAACCTTTCCTGAGGGATTACAACCACAAAATACAACCGCGTGGTGCTACAGTGTACGGGCTAGAATGTGAAGAAGTTGTTTCTAAAAGTGTTCTGCAAAGGAGTTTATGCCAACTCCCTTAGGAGTATAAACATCTACTCTGAATGAACAGAGGGGTGGAGGAGAAATGACTTATCTTCACTTCCTTGTTCCAGATTTCGTGACTGTTAAACGTTGACATCAGTGTACCGATTTCCTAAGAGTTATGCCTATAACATGTCACACTGTTAACTATGACTAAAGACTTCCCTGAAATCTAGAATAGCGTTGCATGCAGCTTCCACTGAAGTTAACAAGGGTTATGTATCATGTTTGGTGACAGAGTTTGATCTTTATAGGGCTGTCTGCACTGATCTGTTAGTTAGGGGTCTTTCCTAGTTCCTTTAAATTTCTCATCTGTCCTTTCAGAGCTATGAAAATAGAAAACAAAGGAGGGAGAAACTGGAAAACAAAAAAAAAAAAGGAAAACAGGAGTGCTTGCTGGTACTTGTTCCATGTGTGTATGAAAACTGACTCCATTTTTGTGTGTTGGGCAGATTAATTTAATCATACGACTATGCATAAGAGAAAGAACGGTGGCACGTAAACTGTGCGGGTGTGCGTTTCAAATGGGTATTTTGTGCAATTCATTGAAAGCTGATGCTGTATGTGAATATGAATCTGTATGTGATACTGAAACCTTACAAAACACGAGATCCTAAGAAGCTGTTGCTGTAATGACTTTTTCCTACTATAGCCGGCTTGGAAAAAAATAATTCCCATATTCTTGCTTTGTAAGTTGATGATAATATCACTATGCATTTCTACATATTTTATAAATTTGATTTATGCAGATTTTGATACACTGTATGTTTCTGTAGAAATTGTATAAATCTTTAAAAAATTTATTAGGGATAAATCTGGGAAACCTATGTATATCTTACTTATGGGTTGCTTGTTTTTTAGGTGAAGTAAATAAAATATTTGAATTTTTGGGTTTACTATACTTTTACAGAGTAAAAATGGATTATTATCTTCATAGAAACCCCGTATCTCAAAATCTAGACAACTTCAATGTTGCAAACTAACAAATATTAAAAGCATTTTATTTTACTTTTTATCTAGGTACCTTTTGTCGTATCTGTGGGGACTCAGGTTTTTTTCCAGTGAAGTGAAAAATGAAATTCCCACTGAGCGTTGCCATGTGGACGCATTTGGATTTTTGTTTCACCTGCCCTGATCTAATTAGGTAGATTTAATATGCTCACCAAAAATGAACTTGAGAATGATTTCTAAAGTAGAACCTGAGGTCAGGACTAGCTGGCAGTTTTGACTGTATATTTTTATCTTAGTCCGTGTATGTTTCCACCAACAAGCATGTTTCAGTCAAACTTTAAAAAAAAAAACCAAAAAAAACTCAGAGTATTTTAGCAAAAGAGACTGCAATTAAATCGGGTCATGGAAGACACGAGAATCTGGCCCAAGAGCAAACCTAAAAGCTGAAATCTACAGCACTTTATTTTATAGATGGGATTCTTCTTTCCCGGCCGTGTCTGTCGGTGCACTTCTGTGTATCCAGGTTTGGAAAGGCTCCTTTGGCAAAGCAGTGGGAGTGCCGCGGTGGCCAGTTCATGCAGGGAATGCCCTTTTGTCTGGGGAAACAGGGACTGGCAGGAAGGAGGGGATGCCTGTCTGCATTTCCAGAGATCCTAGCACCAGGAGAACCAGCAGCATCCTTCGGGCAGTACCAAAGACACTGTCCCCACTGATGGCATCCTAGAAGCAACTGAGTCCCTAATAGCAGTCGATGGCCTTCACTACTGTCTGCTTCCATGCTGTCTGCCTCCAAATAGCCGTCCCTGAAGTCAACAGTTGACATCAACTTACTGCTCTGAAACTAGACCAGGAAAGCTGAGATCTAGTTATTGCATGATGCCAGAGATGTAAAAATGTTTCTCTCTGAGCTGTGAGACTTTGCAGAAGAAAAGAACACACCAGCTGCCTATAAAAACCGAAAAGATGCTTTGCTGGATTCTGCTGTATATCAAGCATGATTTTTTCCCTTTAGGTTAAAAAAGGTCAAATTGTGCAAGATCTGTGGAGGCACAGGAATAAGGAGGGGAATTTCACAACATGCAGAAGAAATTATCTACACCGTTGAACACAAACTGTTTTTTTGTAAAAGCGTTTATTGTTTGTTCCCTGCTGGTGAGTTTAGATCCATCAGTTGTAATAGGTGAGAAGAAAGAGCTCAGGAAAAACAAATTAGCAGTGTTTCTGTTTCTGCTGGTTCTCCTTGCTATAGAAGGGAGGATGGGAATACTAGGTCGTGCTGCGTTCTGAAATCTTGCCTTGCGTACGCCTACGAGAGACCCCTTGAGAACTGTCCGTGGTTATCTTCCAGGGTAATACTTATTTTCTGCAAACATCAGAACTGGTTGCCAGCATTTACTGGTTGTTGACTTCACTTTGTCTTAGAAGCCTCCTCGAACTCCCCTGTAGTGTTGGAATAGCAAGGTGCGTAGCCTGGCTGGCACCGTACAGCAGGACTCCGTAGAATGAGTCTGGGTCGAAAAGGTGATAGGCGATCAAACGGCATAGGTGAGTTAGCTTCCCTTGGGGTTTTAAAAAAAAGGACTGTGAGTGACCGCTGCAGACTGAAGCCACTTTGGCCCTGTTTTCACTGCGGGGAGCCTCTGCTCACCTTCTCTCACGCTGCTGCCGCACGTGTGTGCACAGTGCGTGCTGCCTCCCTCATCGCGCCCTCAGCCGCGTTAACTAGTCTGGAGCACGGCAAAAGCGGGAAGAGCTGTTTGTGTGGGTTAGGCGTCTCATTAGCCCAGTTAATGGTTGGTAACCTTTGTTTTTTAAATCTTAAAACCAGGGTCCGTTCTTTACACTGAGAAACAAATTCAGTGTTCTTCATTACCGTATAAAATAGGTCCCGGTAAAAAACTGAGCTGTCTGCACAGCCCTGAGGTTTTTTACCACATTGCAGTGCTCCGTGGCCGTTCTGAACAGCAGTGTGGATGGAGGCTCTTCGGCAAGGTAGTGGCACGGTTTATGGTCTGGTGGATCTTAACTGACCGATGGAAAATGCGTGTTCCTTCAGTCAACAGGTCCGCGGAGGTGGCAAGGACCAAAGCCTGTGAGGAGGAGGTGGAGCTGTTCAGACAGCACTATGGAAAGTTATGTTGGTGTGTTAGATCCCTTCTTTTTCTAAGAGTATATGTCAGCTGTCTGAAGTGGAGTGCAGGGAAGGCAGGGCTGAGGGCTAGGTGCGTCTTGTCAAAGCGATCATCCAGGGTGGCGGCAGAACTGCCTCTGGCCAGCTGCCAGTTCAAACAGCTCGGGGATGTTTCTTGTGCAAGAGTGTTTCTCCTGCACAGGGAAGGAGCAGAAAGGTGAGAGAAGCAGCATAGCACGAACATGTATTAAATAAATAAAACCAGAAAAACCCCAAACCAGATTCTAATGCCTGAGACACGCGTGATGACAACAGCAGCCCTCTGCTGAGCATCCCGGGGTCCTTGAAAGGGGAAGGGAAAATGAATGGAGAGATGGTTTTTTGTATTCCTTGGAAGGGCTGCTGGTGGCAGTGTGCGTCTGTCAAGAAGGCAGCATGCCCAGACAGTTGTTAAAGCACAGCCTTCATATGAAAATGAAGAAGTCCTCCTTGGAATAGGCTTTCTGCATCTCTTGAAGGCATGAGAGTGAAAATAAGAATCAAAATATAGCCTTTTCCCTTGAAATCTGTGGAAGGATTTCCCCAGGAAAATAGCGTAGGCCAGTATCTTTGAACGAGCTCTGGCATTAAACAGTGGTGGATCTTTGAGTATAAAGTCCTCTGGGTATTCTCTGTGCAGGTGCACATTCTCTGGGTTTGGCCAGCCACAGCAGTACAGCATCAGCACTTGCAGGTAGCAGCTACAGCCAGAGCCGTGAAGGTTGGTGCCTGCTTTCCTGAGGGCTGTCGGGTGAAAACGCACCCTCTGCAAGCTGTGCTTCTGTCCTGGTCTTGCCCAGGTCCCGCACAGCCAGGGGTCTTACGCCACTGGGGAAGCACCGTGTTGTTCTGTGGTAGGTGGGCTGAGGAGACCCCGAGCCTTGCCAGCCGGAGCCTGAAGGATGGCTACCCCCTCTTGCCAGAGTCCTCAAGGCCATCACGGTTGCCCAACAGGCAGCTATTTTGTAATTTTCCTATTTTTCTTTCCGAGGCAGCAGAAACAATGGATGAAAGTAGAACTGGACAAAAATAGAAGCCTTCTGGAGGATTCTTGGGGGTTCATAAGAAGTGAGATTTGGGAAGAGCTGACTGGGAGAAAAAGCGTGCTGAGCTCTGGAAGTGCTTCTAGTCATACTGCTCTTTCAGTTGCGCTGAGGAACGCCGTGAAGTCCTGCCTGTCCTGAAGATGCCAAGGAGTCTCTAAAGGCAGAGCTAATCAACCTGGGGATGGAAGGGAAAGCTGTCTGTCCTGCCGTCTGGGAGTGAAGGTAAGATGGTGTGGGGTGTTGCTGAGGAAAACAATTCTGTAGCCCTATAGCAAAGTGGGGTCTCGTTGTTACTGACATGAAGCTGCTGGGGATACAGTAATGGTGAACTGGGCCATACCCAGTTGGAGATAGGAACCACTCCGTCCTTAGGTGCACTCTTTTTTTTTGTTTTGCCTGTTAGGGTATCCCGTTATCTTTCCTGTGAATGGAGCCTGTGCTCCAGAAATATCAGGACCCTTTGATGGATAAAGTTGAAACATATTTTGACTTGGAGTAAGAGCGAAGCTTCACATAAGAACTTAAAAAGTATATGCAAGGTGAGACCAAAAATCCAGCTAGCACAGTAGCCTGTCTCTCTTGGTGGTCAGTGGGATTGATGGTCAGAGAGCACAGGGCAGAGTGAAAGGATGGGCCAAGGATACTCATCTGACATTGTCCTATTTCTGGCAATCTACAACGCGTGCACTGTCTGAGCTAGCGATGGTATTTTCTATTTGTCCAACCACTGTTTGGATCTAGGCAGATTTTGGTCATACATCACATCTGATTATGCAAAAAGTTTCAAGGATTCTGAGGAGGCATGCTGGCTCTGCAGCTCACTCCTCTGCTGGGACAAATCAGTGAGATACAGGAGGATTGTGAAGGCTCCTTTAAAGGTCTTAATTCCTGAAGGAGTAGTTAACGCTAGGTTAGTGCTGGGTCCAGCCAGCCAGGAGCGGGCTTCAAGATGGCATCACTGACAATAACATCATCCCAGCACGTTTTTCAAAAGGCCGTTTAGAAGCATGTGGTCTTGTCCACACAAACATGGTCCCTTCAGCTCTGCTGGAGAACTGATCTACAGGGACAAATTTACCATTGGGGGAGAAAACATTGAGAACAGCCATACAACTTACAGGTGGAACACCAGCTTTGCTGGCTAAAGGTTTTTCTGGTGGTTGACTCTGTGTTCAATCCTGGAACATCAAGAGCCTCTCCAACACTGAGGCTAGGGAGGGTAGTTGATACCAGGATAGTTGATATCAGGCTAGTCAGAGCAACTCACAGGTTCACTCACTAATGGGTGCAGGCCTGTGACAATTCCTTAATTGCACTGATGAAGAGAAATCTGTGTAGACAGTCAACTTTTTGACTGATGGATCTGAACCTCATGTACATCCCACACTTAGCAGAGTTTGGCATCCCTCAAGGGCTGCATGCATCGGAGAGTGCAACAGCAAGCTCAACATCTGGGCCCCGTTACGGGATTCTTGACACTGGATTCAAAAGGGATCATGGAAAAGCAGCCGGGGCTGTGATGCGGCTCATACGAGGGGCCCAGCGATTTCGGAAATGCAGGGGTTGCTGGCAAAACACGTACGTATTTCAAGATGTGGAAAGAAATACAAGTCAAAATGAGAAAACAAACAGAAAAATAAATACATGCTAAGGATGGCAAGGCAAGCGAAGCAGGATCAGTGACAGTCACCCCCACAGCAAATAATCCGTCACTGAGCAGTAGGAGCAGTGCGTGCTAGATGCTGTACCAGTGCTACACTCAGGATGCCTGTGATACGCTGTTACGAAACAGTTCCACAGATCATTAGCTAATCAAAGATAATGCTCCTATTCCATTTTTTTTTCTGATTCTACCTCCACGCCCCTTTGCAATTTCTTTTGTGTTATTTGAGTTCTAAAGCCTTTATATACTGCAGTCAGTTCCCAGGTCCGTAGGAGTTCTAAACAAGGTTTTCCTTTTGAAAACATACCAAAGAAACCCCTCAGAACCCAAAAGAGGCCTGTATCCAGTTCTTCAGACCATTGGCTTTGCTTGGGAAAAGTAAGATCCATTTTGTAAATAGGCTTTGTTCTGAGTTGATCTAAGAGAAAGGAAACTTTATATTCCCTTAGGAAGAAGGTAAGGAAATACTAAATATTTGTTTTGTTCTTAACTCTTTACTTAATAACGCCAAGCATGCTGTTTGCTTTCCCAGCAAACATCTATTCCATCTTCACTGAATCACCTATTACGGTTCCAGCATCTCCTCCAGACTGATGTAATGTAGTCTGTTGTCCACCCTCATTAACCATGACATCAACATTAGGCCTGCTTTTCCGCCTTTGTGTGCGGGGGGAGCACATGTTAACGTGTAATACACTTTGTATGGACACTGGACTTTACCTGCTGGTTTTATTACCCTGTCACTCCAGGCTGCAGGCTGGCTTCGCAGGTCTTCGCTGTTAGCTCTCACCTTTCTTGCAGCACCATCCACCACGTTTTTCCAAGTCGTTTATCGTTTAGTACAATCACTAGCCATTAACCCCATCTCCAAAAATAACCGGTGGGTTTTCATAGGTGATTCTCCTCCCCTGGTGAAAGCGATGACTAGTTCCTGTGTAGTTAACCAGCTATTTATTCATGCAAGGCCTTCAAGGGCAATTTATTTCTTTTACGAGAAGTAGGCCAGCCCAAATTCAAGTAGACCAGAACTACCTGATCTCCTTTACCTTCATGCTCCCTGATTTCTTAGAAGAATACTTACAGGTCTGTGGGCAGGATTTCCTCCTGCGAAATCGCAAGTCCTGTTTAGCTATTTGTCCAGCAACTCGTGGCTGTACCATGGCTCCCACCAACTTGCCTTGCGGACACCGCTGGTCTGAAGTTCCCTGTGTCTCCATGGAGTGCTTTCTAAAAATGAGTGTCATATTTGTGACCTTCCATTCCTCCAGCACTAAGGCAGGTTTCAGTGAAAAAATGTAAAGTACAGTTCATAGTTCAGCCATTTCATCCTGGAGTTTCCTTAGAACTCTTGGATGAATACCATCTGTCCTGTCATTTTGCTTCAAATCCTTTTACACTTGGATTTGAGACAGATGCTCCACCATGCCTCTCCCATTAAAAAGTTCTGTCATGAAAACTTCCTCAAGCTCTTCTACAAGGTTAGGGAAAAAAAAATAAAAAATGACAGTTTCTTTTCCTGAGATCTTCTCTAGGCATTGCTACTATATCTCGAGCATCTGTTGTCCCTAGGACAGCTTGGCTGGCCTCCTGGCTCTGATGCGCTTGAAAATTGTTGTCAGTCGCTCTGTTTCCCCAAGTTGCTCCGACGGTCCCTGTCCCTGCCGCACATTGCGGTGTCTGGCCTGACGGGGTGCAGGTTTCTTCTGGTTTAGAAATCACTTCAACTTTTTAAAGACTGCTTTCCTACATTTGTTATTCTCTCATACCTGCTCTTTATCCACCTCAGCCTTATTTTTGGTGGGCTTTTGCTCTGCTTTACTGGGTGGTGTGCCTTTACGCTGGACCGCTAGTGCAGCGTGAGCCGCCTCCCTGATGCCTGCAACCATTCTGGGCATCCCTTTTAGTTCTGATTTGAGACAGACCTCCCAGTTCACCTCCAGTGAAAAGTTTCCAGTGAGTCATTTCATAAGATTGTCCATATTGAACACGGATGTGAGAAACCGATGTAGCTTTTCTTCTGTGGCCTTATCTTTTCCGAACATTCCCGTCAGACTTTGATCCCTCGCGAGTGCTTTCCCACGCTCGCCCTTTCACTGCTCGCAGATGGGCACTGCCTGAACCCCCTGACCTGGCAGACCGTACTTTTTAAAGCTTAGTTTGAAAGGAGTCACTTCCACGTGCTCTTTGCCATTTGCTTTTCATCTGTATTCAACATCCTTCGTATCGAAAGGACGAAATAGTATTTTAAAACAAAATTACCGATTACCTTTAGTCATGACGTCGGTCAGCCTGATGCAGAGCTTCGCCGCGGCTTGCTGCAGCTCACGCTGGCGCGGCGCGCGCGCACGACGCCTGTGCAATGACGGGGGCCAGGCCGGCAGAGCGGTGCAATAGACTGTGTTTGCAGCAAAGATCTCTGCGGCAGTCAGGATATGTTTGTAAGTGAGATGGTGAGCAGCAGTAACCCACAGGTGGCTTTTCCGAGAGCACCGTGGGCGTGGGACAACAGAGTGGCGACACCCGGCAGTTCTGCGCTGCTTTGTGCGGAAGCTAAATTAGCCAATTAACGCTAAATGAAAGGGAACCCCAAAGCCATTTTGCCTCACTGAGGAAAATATTAGAAGAGCTCCTTTATTCCGAATTACCTCAAGATATGCTCTTATTCTGAGACAATATTTAAGATTCTGTAACCCGTGCAGCTTTCTTGGGCACCTGAAGGATTCGATTTCGTTTCAATTTAAAAGCACTTCAGCCGAAGTAAAAAAACATTTCAAATAATCAAACTAGTCAGTTTACTCTGACACTCCTCCTCCACTGCTAAAAGGGTATTTATATCCAGTCAGCCAGCCTTCCTGAAGCAGCGCGCGCTGCTCGGGGAGGGGGTCAGAGAATCGAGGGGAGGCGGCGGTGCGTTTCTGCAGGGGAATCGGGACAGAACACGCTGAAAATGAGCGCGGCCCGCAGAGTCTCGGCTGCAGGCTACGGCCAGGAATTGCCTCTGGCTGGAAGACTTTGAGGTAGGGATAAAAGTGCTCCAGGACTGCAAACTCTCCTCAGGAGAAGGTGTTCCGGAGCACCGCATGCACCGCACGCACAACCACTGCCTCTCGCTTCCAGTTCACGCCCGTGACTTCCCGGCGGGGTGAGCTTGCGGAGCGGAGCCCTCCATCCCACCTGCGCCGAGTCTCTGGCAGCTCCAACACGTGCGACAGCCGCTCATCCTCCTGATGCTGCTGCAGGTGTCTCAGGGGCACGGCCGGGAGGAAAAAACAGCTCCGGGTTTGTAAGGCCTTCGAAGGTTAGTGCCCGCTTCAGTACAGAAGCGTTCGAATTGCCATTACACTTACGTTATTTCCAGACTTTCAGGAGCACACAGTGGTGGTTTTTGAGACTCGTTTCAGAAAGCACCACGTTGTCATTGACCTACCACAGCGACACTTACCACGGTCGTAGCACTGAAATCGCATTTTATCTTACACGTGTAGAATGACTCTACACAAATGTATTCCAGAAGTTGACTGACAAGGATGAGACAGTTTAAAACCAAAGTGGGAAGTCTGTCCTTTATAGTACTTAGTATTTTAGAGAGTATGGCTGTTTTCAGTGCTGGGCTAATAACGGCTACTGCCTAGTATTTCTCTCAGCAAATTCAACTTCAGCTATTAGTTTAGCTGTGGCACCTCCACTTTCCCACTCGCAAATATGGTTAAGAGATCTAGGCTCTGAAGTAAAAAAAAACCAACCCCTAAAACCCAAGCAGTAGCATAATTGGCGATACTGCTAGGTTCCTGTTTGCGGTGCTATCAGGAGCACATGTTCTTTATAAATGCCTCCTCTCTCTCCTGCAGGAATCCACTGGCATGCTCGGAGATAACATTCCAACATTTTTCATGCCGTTCTGCAAGCTGTGTATTTTACGAGAAGCCACAAATACAGGGGCCAGGGGAGAGGGAAAGACTAGGGAACATCTGGGAAGACATACCTCTACCCACATCTGTCTTACGAGCCGACATTCCTGCCCTGGTATGGAAGGCAGAAAAGGCCAGTGACCCTGAGCTCTGGGAGAGAAAATTCCTGAGATTCACTCATTATCAGCTAATACACCAAGACAAAACTTTTAAGACCTCTGCTTCAGTAGTCTGGGGGCAGGGGGGAGGAAACCCAGGAGTATCAGCAACTTTGGCGCTTTTTTCACTCAGAAAGCGATATAAGGAAATCCTTGCAAAGGAAAAGCACCTATTACCACTAAGGGTGGCGTATGCGGGAGAGAGAATTGTGGTTAAAGAGAACAGGGGGAAAAAAAGTTTTCAAACCCAGTATAAACTTCGGGACTTGCCAGTTTGGTGACAACAGCAACAGCCCCAGGATGCAAAGCCTTATCCTGTGAAGGGCTTCAGCATGCCGGGCGTCCCCAGCCTCAGAAAGAGCAAGAACGCAACAATCATGTACAACATTTTATTACAAAATTGTTAAAAAAGTAATACAATGCAATATACTACAAAATATAAGATCAGCTATTAAGCTACCTCCTTTGTTTTACTTAGCTATAAAGAAACACCTGGCTATCAAGTCACTGAATTTCAACAAAACCATTAAATATGCAGAAACATTCCACAACTTTTTTTTTTTTTTAAACCAAACTGTAGCAGCCCTTGGCTACTACTTACATTAAAAATAGAGGTCTCCCTACGAAGGACCACCTTACCTATACACAAGTCTGTACAGATTTTTATACTGAAGCTAACAATGAGCTGCACTTGAGTTCACATTCTTAGCAAAATATTGGATTTTGAGCATAAATCTTTACAGCAGGACATTCATTTATTCCTCATCCTCATCTTCCTCCTCTTCATCGTCATCTTCCTCCTCCTCCTCCTCTTCTGGTTCTGCTTTCTTCTTAGATCCTGCAGGCCTACCTGGGCCCTTTTTTCCTGCATCACTCTTGCTCTTGGCACGATATGCTGCAATATCCTGCAAGAAAAACGCTCTTTAGTTGCTGGCAACGTAACCCTGAAGACCGATTTGCACCGCTTCAGTGAGTTAATACTACCACACTGCAGACCGAACACAGCGTGCGCAGAAAAGCAAGGCTTCAACTTTGGGACTTCCGCACTCACACCTTCTGGCAAGAGAACACACGCCATCCAGACGCTTTTAAGAATTTTTATGATCGCAGTGGAGTACGACTGTGTATTTTAGCAAGCAGGTGACCTGTTTTCTGGAAGTAAAGCATCTTACTGGTAAAATCTCTACCATGGAAAAAACACATCCAGGGTCACTGTAGGGGTTCCAGATACCTCCCAGGCCACCCCTCTCCATGCATTCTGATGCCTGAAAACCTTGACACAAACATTTAGAATCCTGAGCCCTGTACGGTTTCGGTGCAAACCAAGTGTCACACGTTTACAGGGACCTCTACCACTTTAACGGCTGTTTTACCACTTTAACAGCTGTTTTACCACTTTCACTGTACCTTTTCGTATTTCTCCTTTAGTTTTGCAGCCTTCTGTTCGTATGGCTGTTTGTCTTTGGCCGACTGTTCGGACCACATTTCACCTAATTTCTTTGCTGTATCCCCAATAGACAAGCCAGGATGATCATTTTTGATTTTCGGACGGTGTTCAGAACAGAACAGGAAGAACGCAGATCTAAAATGAGAGACAGCAATTAAAATGAAGTGCCAGACTATTACAGTACAATAGTAATTTTAATTTTCTTTCATGGTCACATAAACACTCACGGAGGTCTTTTGGGAGCATTGGGGTCCTTTTTCTTTCCCTTCTTCTCGCCTTTGGGAGGAACGTAGTTTTTCATCTCCCTGTCGTAACGAGCTTTGTCTCCCTTAGCCATCTCTTCAAACTTCCCCTTTTCCTTGCTGGACATTGTCTGCGGACACACAGAGGCGAAAGAAGAAGAGCCAGGATCAGATAAAGCGCCCGGTGACCCACTAACGCCCAAGCAGCAGCTGCTGCCCGGGCTCCCCTCCCGGCAGCCCGCCGCGGGGACGGGGGCCGGCCCGGGCCGGATCACCTTCCACCGCTCCGAGCACTTCCGCGAGAACTCGGCGAAGTTGACGGACGAGTCCGGGTGCTTCTTCTTGTGCTCCTCCCGGCAGGTCTGCACGAAGTAGGCGTACGAGGACATCTTGCCCCGCGGCTTGTTGGGGTCGCCTTTGCCCATGGCGAGGTCGGAGGCGGGTCCCTGCGGGGGGGGCGGGTCCCTG
>VWZZ01004619.1:0-13849 GCA_013399095.1 Psophia crepitans | reverse complement strand
GGGCCCGCTCCCGGCGCAGCGGCCCTGCCCCCGCCCCGAGCCCCGCGGGGTGCTGGGCCCGGCCTGCGGCACCCCTGTGGCAGGGAGAGGGGCCTGCGGGGAGCATCTGCGTCCTCCTCAGGCCGGCGGGGCCAAAGACGAGCCGGTGGCTGGTTGCGCGAGCTGGGGCTTCCCTCGGGGTGCCGGGTAGGGAAAGGGCCGCCGCCCTTGGTGTTCCACTCTCCCCGCAAAGGGAAAGCCGCAGCCGTGGAAAGCCTGGGGGCAGAACTCGGCCGGAGGTGTGCTGCCTGCGGTTTGTGTTAAGGCTCTCAAGCGAACTGCCGGCCGTGGGCCTGGGTTGGGGGTGAAGCCGAAGTTCCTGTACAGCCGTTTCATCTGGTTTGCTGTGCTTTGGCCCTGGTGTACCTGCCCGGGTTTTCCTGCTGGTAGTTTTCTTCTGTCTGGTTGGTCTCATCCAATTCTGTAGTTGGCACCAGCTCAGGTAAATAGTAGGCGGGTGTAGCATATAGCACTGGTGAAAAGCAGGCTGTAACCTTGCTTACTGAGGGTGCTATTTCTTCAGTAGAGTTCTAATCGTGTAACCAAGTTCAGCGGCAAAAAGAAATAAGTAATAGCCTTTAAAAGACAGCCGCAAGGGTCCCGAAGCTGTCTGAGGTATTGACTAGTCACTGGTGTGAGAATGGTCAGTGTCTTGATCTCCAGAGCCTCCCCAGCTCAGTGTAAGCAGCACTGAATAAGAAGTTCTCAGGTCCAGCCCTTCAAGCTCTTTTTTTTTAATTATTTTCCCTCTCCCACAAGTACACATTCATGCAGAACAGTTCACTAATAGGGCAGTAAATGCCTCCTTGATCCCTGTTTCATTTTGAGCTTTAGGTGTTTGCCCAAACTGCTGCCCTGAAAGATATAACATAAATTGGAAAAGGTTAGTTAAAATCTTTGATGAAGAGAGGGTAATGGCAAGGTAAATCAACAGAGCGAAGCAGGGATACGGGTTTCCTTTGCGGATGTCAAAGCCTGTCAGAAGCCAGTTCCCCAACTGTTAATCGGCCAGCTTCTCTAGCTGTTCCTTTTCATAGTGTTTAACGTATAAACAAAGCTTACACTTATCTTCTAAAACAAACATTTACTTGGAGGATATGCCATGTTCCAGTTTTGTTACTGTCAGCCATTCCACTCCTCGGGGCAAGTTAATGTTCTCAGTGGTACTGAGTTCTGTGAAGGCCTAGCCACTCTGTAAGGAGTTGTTCTAATTTGTTATGTAGCTTTAAAAATGTCTCTGCTTCATACACTGCTTGGAAAGCACTGTTTTGTTTGGTGAGTTAAGCTGCCAGATGGGTTACTCATTCACTTTGTGGTAAACCACCTGTATATGACAGTTTCTTGCGGGGTGTTTTGTAACAGATGGTAGAACCTTACAATACTAGTGTGTACTGAATGCATCCTCATGCGGCCATCAGTATCTCTGGTGTAAAACTGTTCCCTGTCCACCAGACTTACCTACAGCTCTCCATATCACACCATTCAAACAAATTCAAAGGGACCTTCTGCGTCGTTTCTGGCCCTATAAACTTGTAGGTTAACTCCATCAAAATCAGTTTTGCTTCTGGATCCTCACCCATGCAGTTGAAAGAAGAATGAAGCGGTCCACTGGTTTTCAGGAAACAGTTTTCTCAGTGTCGCTGCTCCGAAACAGCAAGTCACGACCTCTGGGGGTTTGTCACTGCAAAGTTATCAGGATGGCTACAAACACCAGAAATTATTTGTAACAGTTGAAAGGAGAGAAGAATTTTTCTTTTTTTACCCTTCCAAATCCATTCGCTGTCAGTTCTTGAAGAACAACAAGAAAACAGCTTTGCGTAATTTTATTATTAACATGTTTTTCCTCTTTTAACATTAGTCGAGCAAGTTCATGGGAAAAATTGCTTTGGAACAGTCTTTGGAAATTATGGGATATAATTGCAGTGAGGCTTCTCCTGTTGCATCTGTTTTCATATCTGCTGTAAGAATGATGATGATGATTGTGGAAAAGCAGGTAGGGTGAGAAAGAGTAATTACTGCTATGGGAAAAAGCTAGACCTGCCTTTCAAGTGGTTTAAATGTTTTAAGAAAGAAATTAGGTTCTTTGTTCTCCTAACGGTATTCTTTTTCTAGCTTCTCTTATCTGAAAAAGAAAGCTTTTGTGCAATTAAATATATACACAGAGGCTTATGTCGTGCAATGTCATGCAACATAGGGCAGCATAAGAAACCAAACAGTTGTAGTCTCTTAACATCTGTCTGTCCTCCAACAAGGAAGGCAGTATTGAAAATTTTCCACGCTTGAACATGATACTGGAAGCTTTCCACAGCAGCGCCGACGCTGAAAGCCCCACTCAAGAATGCTGATGTTAGGAACTTGTCAGTCCCACAGCCGTGCCTGGAAACGCGCTTCTCTCTGCGCCTGGTTCCGCAGTAAGCTGTCACCATTTTTTCATCACACCACGCTCTTCCTTTTCAGACAAAACCACAACTTCTGTCTCAAAAAATTCAGTCGCTGTCACCCTTCTAAGGCAGTGATCCATGCAGTATTGACTTCGGTCGGCCCGCATAGTTAACTTATTAACCACATGTGGATGACAGTTGTGGGGAAGAAGCATAAACTCCAGGACTTGAAGCTCACTTCTGCTTGAATAATTCAGCGCATGAAATGACTGTTAAGTTTTATAGCTCCCTGGCTTCGAGCCCTGTTGAGTTTCTCATCTGCTCCACAAGTACAGTTTTGGGCACTATTGTTAACTTAATCTTCAGCAAACTGTGTGTGAGCAGAGATAACAGTGTCGTGACTAGAAAACGCTGGCTAGGAGCAAGAGAAAAGACCGGGCGGGTGAGACTGGGTTACAGCGCTGAGAAATGTATTTAAGGAAAAGTATGTCGTGGACAAGTAAAATGTGTGATTGAGGTGATAATACTTTACATCATACTGTGTCTCTTGGCTTCCGTGGGCAGCTTCCACAGCCTTTCTGGATACTGGTGTCAGTGTGGACAAAGCAAGGGAGGAAAGCAACAAAGACCTTTTATTTGAATTAACGTTTCCGTCAGCGGATCCATTGCAACAGATACCGTTCAGCTGAGGAAATCGCAAGCTGCAGTTGCATGACCTTAACTCTGACCAGACTTTCATTCTGGTGTGTGTTATGTGGTGACGCTCTCAGTTTTAATTCAGTCAGCTGGATGGAGAAGCTTTACTATCTCTCCCCCAGAGACTCTGCTATGACCCAAATTCCTGTATGGAATATACCTTTATGGCAATAAAATTCTGCTTTGGAAAGCGATTGGGTTTGATTGATTACTGCTGAAAGGGTCTGTCTCACGGACCTGAGAAGTCAGTCTTTACCAAATGGATAATGAAAGTTACAGCTGCTCCCAACTTTAATGGCACTTAATTTCACTAATACGAATGCAAGATTTTGAAAGAAAAAACAATTTGGCTCTAATGAGCAATTTTTTGTTATAGGTCACTGCTTTAATGTGAGCAGTGAGTAACGTGAGTTACGAAGTCTATAGGCAGCAGCTATGGTTTTTGGCCTGTTTCACATGAGCATCTCATACTAGATATATGGTAGGAGCTTTAGGATGAAAAGCAAAAACCAGAACTGCCTAGGCTACTGCTTACTTAAATTCAAAACAAAAGTTATTTGACTGTGGTGTTCCAGTTATAAGCAGTTACTTTCCTTGTACTTTGATAAAAATATATAACTGCAGCTCCCCAAAAGTTCATGGAACTGGTATTGGTCAATATCTTAAAGAATTTTTCAGCCATCTGCTCTGATTGGGCTGGTCCTGTGTGGAGCCAGGAGTTGGACTCAATGGTCCTTATGGGTCCCTTCCAACTCCGGGGTATTCTATGATTCCATGAATTGCATTTAAGATAATATATTAGAACTTTTCCCATTTTTTTTCTGTTGTATAACATGCAGATAAGTATTTTATAAGAATGAGAGATATTTTCCCCACGATCATTGTGGTTTTATTACACATGCTATCATAAAGCCTGCATAACCAGTTGAGCAGCTCGCAGGCACACAACGGCCGTGTTACACCGGGCTGGTTTAGTCTCAAAGCTCAGGAACTTGTTTTGGCCTTCTGCTGTGTACCCAATGCCTAAAACAAAGGCAGCCTACATTAGAGACTACCCGGACAGCTGCGGAGCAGAGACTGAACTGCAGTGGTCATATGATAGGAAATAAATACAACAAATCTCTCGTGGTACTAATGCAGATAATATTAGGAACACCAGCTGTTCCTGGTCACAATAATTGTTAACGGTACTTTTTCAGTCTTAATTTAACAAGAACTTTTTTCTACTTGCCTTGGGTTAACATGCTTTTTTAATTATTATTTTTCTATTCCTAGACCTGACTTTCATTTACTTTCTTCTTTACATTCAAAACGATACTCATGTAACATTTTCTCCCTGCAGATCTTCATAGACCTCCTTTATATTTTGCCATATTGTTAATCCCTGTTTTACAGGTAGTAGAAGAAAGCAGCACTTTGCCTGTGTTCATCCATTAGAGAGGCCGTTTAGAGGGGCTTTAAAATGCAGGTAGCTGTAATCTACACTATGAAATTGGTTTAAATGGGTAAAAAAAAAAAAAGTTTCTATCTTTCTGTCCCCACCCCCCAATCTCTTCCAGCCTTGGTAAACATTGGTACTTTACCTGAAAGGTATAGGCAATTTACTCTTAAGAAATAAAATGTAATTACTAATAAAAATCTTATGTCGTTTGGGTATTGGAGAACATAGTTCCAAGATTATTGGAACTATGGAATTATTATCGGAATTTTTATTTTTTTTTCCTCTCCTTCTAAGCAGTCAGGCAAAGGGTCGGACTGTGTCTGGCCCTGGAGGTGTGAGCAGATCCAACCATCCAGCAGATCCAATGGGGCTCCCAATAGTCTGAGCACCTGTGTGGGGCCAGCCGCTGGTGCTCGCTGCTCCTGAAGTGAAGTACGTGCCAACCCACGGGGACCTGCAAGTGTTGGAACTTTCACAGAACCAACCAGAACTGTTTGTACCTTGTCCATTTTGAGGGACTGTTTTCTTCCGCAGTTGTGAAGGCTAGAAGTTTAATAACAAGCTGGACCGGGTGGAAGAAGCTGTTTCCTGTGTAATTGCGGCTCTAAAATCTTTTAGGAAAAAGAAAGAATAGAGTGAGTTGACAAGGAAGTGTGCCACGGACCACAAGAGGAAGGAGGAATCGTACCCTCCTGTCTGCCACAGCCAGAAGAAAGAAGCGGGTTTGGCTGATAACAGCCTGGTTCCTTTTAAGCACTGAGGTCAACACATCAGCTGTGGGTCCAGGTAGGGGAAACACTTAAATGAGTTTCAATTGGTCTCATTAAACTTAAATGGGTCTCAAGTGTTGGTCACATGGAGTACAACCCTGTGCTGTTGCTAATGTCGATGTTGTCAGAGTAGAATAATTAATTTCTCCTCCTATTTCTGGTACATATTGCTGTCATATGCATCATAGAAGTGATCACAGGATACACAGGTAATCTGAGACTAGAAAGAAAATGCTCGGGATATTTTGAAATTGTTGATTTATCAGTCTCATTTTCAGTTGTGGGTCCTATGGGATTTTCCAGCAATCGATGATGTAAAAGTATAGTTTCTCCAGAGGATCCCATTGCATACCTGTCGTGGTTTTACCCCAGCCAGCAGCTGAGCACCACGCAGCTGCTCGCTCCCTACCCCCTTAGGGATGGGGGAGAGAATCAGAAGAGTGAAAGTGAGAAAACTCGTGGGCTCAGGTACAAGAGTTTAATCAGTGAAGCAAAAGCTGCGTGCACAAGCAAAGCAAAACAAGGAATTCATTCCCCACTCCCCACGGCAGGCAGGGGTTCAGCCATCCCCAGGGCAGCAGGGCTCCGTCACGCATAATGGTGACTTGGGAAGACAAACGCCATCACTCCGAACATCGCTGTCCCCCCTTCTTCTTCCCCCCAAGCCCCTTATAAACCGCCCATGACGCCATATGGTATGGAATGTCCCTTTGGTCAGTTGGGGTCAGCTGCCCTGTCTGTCCCCTCCCAACTCCCCGCACACCCCCAGCCATCCCGCCGGCGGGGCGGTGCGAGAAGCAGCAAAGGCCTTGGCTCTGTGTGAGCATCGCTCAGCAACAGCAAAAACATCTCTGCACTATCAGCACTGCTTCCAGCACAAACCCAAACACAGCCCCATGCTGGCTGCTGTGAAGAAAATTAACTCTCTCTCTCAGCTGAAACCAGGACAATACCTTATACTCTGTTAACAGGAACAAGGAAGGTTGTTTCAGAGATCTGATGCTACCAGAAAATGTGCCTGTCTATAATACCAGTCAAAAGCTAATGCTTCTACTTCACAGCCCCAACTCTTGTGAAAAATAAAAAATAATTTAAAAAAAAAAATTAAGGAAGTTCAATAATAAACCCTTGGGCTGTGATTAATCCTCAGTACTTAGTGTGACCATGTGTGAAGTTAAGTAGAAGCTCTCCCTAAGCACTGACAGGGACGAACACCTACTACAAATGACAAAGAAACAGGGAACAGCAGAGTCGTGCATTGGAAGAAATAAACGTGAAGCTCTCAAGCAAAGTTGTTCGGTGTCAAAGAAAGGCCATCTTCAAAGCTGAGGAGAAATTATTGTAATATGTACAAATATTAAAGGCATTAAAAAATTCTCCTTTTCCAGTAGTTAAAAATTTACTTTGTAAAGATGTAATTAATCTTGGAACAGATTTTCATGGTATAACTAGAAACACAGATAATCAAAGAAGTTAAAGTTGTTTAAGAGGTAGAAGATCTATATTATTATTTTCCTAATTCAGAAGTAATTTACAAGATCATGTAAAACCATGTAAAATCTGCTCCGGCAGTCACTTCTGGAGAGAGGTAAGGATCTTTTAGTGCCTGTGGATAGCTGCAATAGCAGAATTGTGTCTCTGTGGTGTTTATAACATTAATAAATACTAACGACTAAATACTCGGATTAAAAAAAAACAAAACAAAAAGCTTCTAAATCCGTATCTGTTTAAAAACTATAATGTTGAAATTGGAAGGCGGGGGTCTCTCTTTGTGTTCTATGCTTTAGGAGATGTCCTGCACCGGATTTCAAACTTACCTTTGCAACTGTAAAGGCTAGAAGCTTTATCAGTATGGAAGCTGAGACTCTAACGTACCTTTCAAGTAAGGGAGCTGAGGTTCGGAGAGCATTAAAGATGAATGGCAATATCTAATGAAGCAGCAATGCTTTTGATCAGCTGCTGTATATTGAACGATAGCAGCAGGTACTATCCAAATGTAGGAGACCTGGTACATTCTGCCTCGTGGCCATTTTTTGTGAAAAAAATTTGCAAAACATTTTATCGGATCCTTTTCCCATAATATTTCTCAGTTAAGGGTTTATTGTCAAGTAACATCAGCCAAAAGCAACTGCAGTTCAAAACCATCGTTATACTTGACTTTTTTGGAGTATATGCCTGTACCTTTTACCCAGAGTGAGCTCTGAGGGAAGTCAGGAAAACATTTAAACCTCAAACCCACATGTAGTGATACTCATTTTGCTTTTATAAAAATATCTCTATTAATATCAGATTCTATTTTGTTTTTACTGACAGAATCCAAATACCTTCTAAAGACTTTCTAAACGATGCATTCTGGACGTGAGTGGAGGAAGTGCTCACCCATTCCCAAGGGGCACTTAAAATCTGCTGTTAACTTCAACAAGAGCTAAGTCAGACCTAGAGATGCTTATAACTGTACTGCAAAGACAAGGGCACTGGAAGAGGCTTCAGGGCTACAGAAGTTTCCCATTTTCCTTTCTGGAAAATTACTCTGTATCAGAAGAGGACATGATGGTGTAAAGGAGCACTGTAGTTTTTAGGATCCTCTGACAAAACTGCAAGGATGGTTGCCCAAAGCCCTATCCAACCTGGCCTTGAAAACTGCCAGGGATGGAGCCTCGAACACTGCCAGGGATGGAGCCTCCACAGCTTCTCTGGGCAACCTGTTCCAGTGCCTCACCAGCCCCACAGGAAAGAGTTTCTTCCTAATGTCCAATCTCAATCCCCCCTCTTTTAGTTTAAACCCAATATCCCTTGTCCTGTCACTGCACTCCCTAACGAACAGTCCCTCTCTGTCTTTCCTATAGGCCCCTTCAGGTACTGGAAGGCCACAATTAAGTCTCCCCAGAGCCTTCTCTTCTCCAGGCTGAACAACCCCAACTCCCTCAGCCTGTCCTTGTAGGAGAGGTGCTCCAGCCCTCTGAACAACTTTGTGGCCCTCCTCTGGACTCGCTCCAGCAGCTCCATGACTTTCCTGTACTGGGGACCCCAGAGCTGGACGCCGTACTCCAGGTGGGGTCTCACAACAGCAGAGCAGAGGGGCAGAATCACCTCCCTCGCCCTGCTGGCCACACTGTTTCTGATGCAGCCCAGGACACAGTTGGCTTTCTGGGCTGCCAGCGCACACTGCCCGTTCATGTTGAGCTTCTCGTCCACCAGCGCCCCCAGGTCCTTCTCCTCAGGGCTATATTCTAAACCATATACATTATTCAGAGCAAAAGCCTGTGATTAAAGACAGTGTCAAATCTGAATTTCTACAAGCAGAAAACAGTGGTTCACAAAGTGTAAGACTGTAGCAAAGAGGATACAGTGCTTTTTGTGGTACCAGGAGCACATTTGAGACCAGAAAAATATGCTGAAAACATGACTGTTTCTCTTGCTTATTAAACTAAAACCAACCAACCAACCAAACAAAAAAAGCTGAGCAAGCTTTTTATTTCTTTGAAGGGATTAAAACGTAACTCTTAACAACGTACTACAACGATCTGCCTGTTACTCACAGCTAAATTTGTATTGCATTACTAACCAGAACCTCTGGGGGTGATACTTTTTCACTGGATGTTCCAGATAGTTGCATTACATTTCAGAAAAGCACAAACGGTGATTTTGTTGGGTCTCCTCCTGACTGCGAGATCTAATATAATGTGAAACAAAGTAGTAATCCAAGGAACCTGGATGGACAAATGAGGGGTGGAACAGTGACTCTGAAGCAAGGAGTCGGATGTGCACTTCTAACTTGGCCAAAGGGGCCTGTGAGGAGGAGGAGGGGTGTTGAAACTAGTGGGTACCCCAGGGCAGAGCTGGAGGCTGGCTTCTCTGTTGGCTTCCGTGCGCTTGCTGTGCTTGAGCTATCTCCCTTATGCCACGTTTACTGATGCTTTAAGAATGAAAAGTAGGTGTCATACTTGATTCTTTAAGTCCCCCAACAAACACTTTGTCACCTGCATTCAACAAAGTCCATCTAATGTTTCTGGGACGACATTTCTGCATGTAGGAACAAAGCCTTTGGACAGAAGGTCCTTTGATGCCTCCTGTAACTAATGACTTATTGCAGAAGTGAATTGGCACAAACTGTTAAGGGGCATGTATTGCAAACCGTTAAAGCTTTTACAGTACGCAGGCTTATCAGTTTTAATCCCGTAACACCTAGATTATTCTTAAAATACAATGGCTATTTTTGGACTCTGTCTACTGCTTTAATAAAAGCTTGTGTTACATAAACTCTTTCATACACCCTTAGTTTCCACTGTACAGGGCAGAATGCTTAAAAAAGGAACATTGGCTTCAGGTGGATTACTCGAAGACCTGGAAATACCAGTTTTGCACCAATAACGCTATTTTGTTTAAAGGTATGGTTTTTTTCCTCTTACTACATTACTTGAATATACAACAAGCTTTATGTGTGCTAATAGAGATTAAGTTTTGTCATACAATTAAATATGCAAAGTTACGTTTTAACTATCCTCATGTAAAACACAAAGAAATAAAAAAAAACTTTACAGGTAAGTCCCATTATTTCTGTGTTTTGGGCTCTACGCTGTAACGCATTTGGACGATAAATTGGAGGCAGAGCGACAGGCACTATGACGGTTAGTTGGTGCTGGGGTAGGAATAGAAAATCAGAGGTTCAAAAATCAGAGATTTGAAAATCAGAGAAAGGAGAGCGCAATAAAAAGAATGGGATGTATTTCTGGTAAGGAAGGAGAGGTTTGGTCACTGTTCTTTGTCACAGCCCATGGCTCTTTTATCAAAAACACCAGAGCGTGCGGTGAAATTTGCAGAATTTTTAAAGTGTTTGGGAGGAATTTATTTTTCATTGAAACAGTTACAATCCAAAACAGAGAGAAATGTGCATTTCCTGTGAAAAATGTATACCGATCATTTTCTGTATTATTACATTTGCTAACGGGTGGCGCACGGAAGCGCAGTGACGTACACTTAGACTTCAGATGAATGGTACCTTCTGGGGAAGGGAATAGTCAGCCCCAGTTGAACCCTGTCAGGTGAAGAGGTATACACAGTTACAAGCCACATTTCCTTTCCAGGACTAATTACTAGTAATACATTTGCAGTGTGTTTGCAGCATATCCAAGGTGATGCGTCCGATTCTCATTCTCCTCTCTCGCATTACAAAACACATCCGTCAAAAGCTAACAGGAGCGGGGACATATGGCATCTCAGAGAGGCACAAGCTGCTCAGCTCCCACCTGCGCCTGGCCCGCCTCCGTGCCAGGAGGGGCCGCGGAGTCCCGCCGACGTCGGGGCCCAGGAGCTGCGCATTCAGGCACGCTTTTTGAGGTGCTGTAGCTCCAGCTCCTTCCGCATGTCACTTACGAGTCACCCATGCTGTGTTTTTGGCACCCACGAGGGATGTAGATTACTGCTGCCTTCCGTGCGATTCAGGTCTGCTTGTGCACGTGGCCCTAAGTGCTGGTGAAGTCTGAGGTACAGAGCTGCTGGTTTGGGGCTGCCGTTTCCTTTGAACTGATTTAATTTTTGAAGTTTTACTCTGATCAGTATATTGCTGCAATACTGCATGTTTTTATGCTTATTTAAAATCTCTCCCCATATATGCTTTAGTCATATCTGGCTACTTCTACTTACATTATAAAACCATAATTTTAGACGTACTCTGTGCCAAGCGATTTTTTTTTTTTTTATTTCACAGGGCCCAGGGTTTGTGAAAGTTTGCAAATCCATCCTGTAGTAAGCTTCATACTGCCTGATAAGCCCGTCTAGCTGCAGCTCTTTGTGTTTTTTTGATCCCACATACGATGCAAGATTAAAAGTGACATGATTTCTTTGTTACTGTAAGCAGGCATTCGTACCAAATGAGGTGGTCATCCCCCTGCTCCGGTCACACAGTCCTGCCCTTCCACTGGACCTTCCCGTCTGCTGGGACATCATGCAACTGAGCAGNAGTGACGTACACTTAGACTTCAGATGAATGGTACCTTCTGGGGAAGGGAATAGTCAGCCCCAGTTGAACCCTGTCAGGTGAAGAGGTATACACAGTTACAAGCCACATTTCCTTTCCAGGACTAATTACTAGTAATACATTTGCAGTGTGTTTGCAGCATATCCAAGGTGATGCGTCCGATTATCATTCTCCTCTCTCGCATTACAAAACACATCCGTCAAAAGCTAACAGGAGCGGGGACATATGGCATCTCAGAGAGGCACAAGCTGCTCAGCTCCCACCTGCGCCTGGCCCGCCTCCGTGCCAGGAGGGGCCGCGGAGTCCCGCCGACGTCGGGGCCCAGGAGCTGCGCATTCAGGCACGCTTTTTGAGGTGCTGTAGCTCCAGCTCCTTCCGCATGTCACTTACGAGTCACCCATGCTGTGTTTTTGGCACCCACGAGGGATGTAGATTACTGCTGCCTTCCGTGCGATTCAGGTCTGCTTGTGCACGTGGCCCTAAGTGCTGGTGAAGTCTGAGGTACAGAGCTGCTGGTTTGGGGCTGCCGTTTCCTTTGAACTGATTTAATTTTTGAAGTTTTACTCTGATCAGTATATTGCTGCAATACTGCATGTTTTTATGCTTATTTAAAATCTCTCCCCATATATGCTTTAGTCATATCTGGCTACTTCTACTTACATTATAAAACCATAATTTTAGACGTACTCTGTGCCAAGCGATTTTTTTTTTTTTTATTTCACAGGGCCCAGGGTTTGTGAAAGTTTGCAAATCCATCCTGTAGTAAGCTTCATACTGCCTGATAAGCCCGTCTAGCTGCAGCTCTTTGTGTTTTTTTGATCCCACATACGATGCAAGATTAAAAGTGACATGATTTCTTTGTTACTGTAAGCAGGCATTCGTACCAAATGAGGTGGTCATCCCCCTGCTCCGGTCACACAGTCCTGCCCTTCCACTGGACCTTCCCGTCTGCTGGGACATCATGCAACTGAGCAGTAAAGCAGATCAGAGTGAAACTCTAACTGATTTTCTTGTCGCTGGTCTAGTTGTAACCCAATCCAGTTTGCCATGCAGCCACAGAAATGCTTTTACAGGCACAAAGGAGGACAGGGCTCGGGTGTGAATATGAGCAGCTTATGGCAGAAGCAGAACCATCTTTCTCAGCCCCACTACTGTCTTATTGTGATCGAATCATGAAACTACGGTACTACTCGAAATTCCGCTTATAAATTAACATATCGGCAAGCACGGCTGGGTAACATAATCAGGCTTTTAACTGCTCACAAACTGTACAAAGAGGATCAGAAACATTTAAAATGCAGAAATGATCTTTCCATCATACCAAATCACAGCAGCCAGACCCAGACTGACATATTTCATGCTCACAGTAAGGTCAAGTCCACCTGAAGAAATAAAAGGCACCTTAAAAGACATAGCCTGAGAGTCTAGAAATTGCTGTTCATGACCCAGATTTCCATTGAAGAATTCCTGGAACTCACCCTTGTCCCACTTTCCCAGCTCGTGCTTCCTATGTTCTTCTTCAAGGCCTGCTATCATTGTTATTGCTTGTTGGATTTTTTTGTTGTGGGGTGTTTTTTTTTCTGTTTTAACATGACTACATTTTTTTGAAAGTGCAGAATTACAAGGAACTCAAAAAAGTGAGTAGAACATCTGTTGCCTGAGATTATACAGCAGCAGAGCGTGGCATTAAGCCCAGGCACTCCACAGACTCTTGAGCCCGGCTGGTAACACAACGGGGCTCGGTATTTTTTCCCAGCCGTTACCCAGTTCCCCTCTCCAACCACCGAAACGTGCCTTCTAGGTAACTGCTGTGGGCGACCTGACGCTCAGCCTAGCTTTGGTTACTGCGCCCTTCGTTCCGCTGCGACCACAGGGAGCGTGAGGTGGGACCTACCCTTACTCTCTAATACCAGGTTATGCAATCAGATTAAGGAGCCATCTGCAGCGCAAACCGAAACCGCGCTATAATCGCGTTCCCGGCTCACGCAGAACTTTGGCTTACGCAGGATCTGTGTCTCCTCGAATCATTCACCGGCCTCCCCGCTATTCCTCTCCTCCTCCTGCAAGCTGGAAACGCACGGCAAGCGGTACGGTCAGATATTTCGGTGATTAAATCATGACGCTTTTGAGTACGGTCAGCTCAGATGCTGTTTGAGAGATTTAAGGGAATATTCGCGGCAGTTCAGAAGGAAAGCAGAACCTCGCCCTTCCTGGCGTGCGCTCTGAACGCGCTTGAAGGAAAACAGTAGGTCAAGGCTTGCTGCTGCTGCCGGCAGCTGAACCGCTCAGTGGCTGCGCGCCAGCGCGTCCCTTAGGTTCTTTCGCTAAGTCCCAAACTAAAAATACTTGCTTTTATCAATTTTTTTCACAGTATGTATTAGCTAGTCGTTCATCGGTAGCAAAAAATAATTGCGCGTTCTCGGTCTTTGTTGCTGTTGAAGTCACCTTTATTGACACAAAGCCCTTCCCAGTGACAAAACTGGAAACTCGCCCTGCAAGCCGTCCTCGCCTTCAGAGATCTTCACTGCAGGAATGCCAGACGGAC
>VWZZ01004618.1:0-25065 GCA_013399095.1 Psophia crepitans | reverse complement strand
TGCAGGAGGATCTGCTCCACGATTTTGTCCAGCACAGAGGTGAGGCTGACCGGCCTATAGTTCCCTGGGTCTTCCCTCTTTCCCTTCTTGAAAATGGGGGTTATGTTTCCCCTTTTCCAGTCAGTGGGAACTTCACTGGACTGCCACAACTTCTCAAATATGATGGACAATGGTTTGGCTACTTCGTTCGCCAGTTCCCTCAGGACCCGTGGATGCAGTTCATCAGGTCCCATGTACTTGTGTCCCTTCAGGTTCCTTAGTTATTCTCAGACCTGATCTTCTCCTACAGTGGGCAGTTCTTGATTCTCCCGGTCCCTGCCTTTGTCTTCTGCAACTTGTGCAGTGTGGCTAGATCCCTTGCCAGTGAAGACTGAGGCAAAGAAGTCATTTAGTACCTTAGCATTCTTTGCATCCTGGGTGACCAGGTCACCTGTTTGATTTTGAAGGGGACCCACAATTTCCCTAGTCTTCCTTTTGCCACTAATATATTTATAGAAACTTTTCTTTTTGTTTTTAACCTCCCTGGCCAGTTTTAACTCTATCAGGGCTTTGGCTTTTCTAACCTGGTCCCTTGCTTTCCATACAGTTTCCCTGTATTCCTCCCAGGCAAAACAGACTTGATGGGGGAAAATCCATTTAATTTATTGCCAATTCCTAACAGAGTGGTATAGCAAGCAACAAAAGCAAAACTGCAACCACCTGAAACTTACTTTGTCTCATATGGAGGCAGTTCCTGGTTTCTTCTCAAGAGAAGGCAGCCCTGCAGCCCCTCCGCTACCAAAACCTCACCTTGTAAAATCAGTACATGTGTATACGTGAATTGATATGTGCAAGGGTCTGTGTGCCCCACACTGTTTTCATTAGCCTTTTGTTAATACTGACAGGAAACTGGGTAGCTTCTTTTCTCCAACTGCTCAACACATCTATTTACATAAGAATAATGCTGTAACTGTAAAGACAAGCTGCACATTTAAAAATCATCAAATCTACTTTATAATACTTGATAAATATTCATTTTGAAAATTCCATTTAATGTTTTTGGAGTGAAACACCATTATTTTTCTTTGCAATATACAAATTTGGCATACTAATGTTGTAATGCAATTATACAGTTTGTATAATGAAACTCCTTGGGTTAAAGGAAGATAATTTATGGCAAACACTATAAAGAACTGGTGTTATCTATGTGAACCACACTGCTCAGATATTTCTGTTCAAGATTTTGAATTGCCAATATTATCCTTCAACACAATTCCTCCATGCTTAAAACCTCCCTGGCTTCTTAGAAGGATCCTAGCCAACGTAGTTAGATTATTATTCCCATGCTGTTCATAGAAAGGAGATATTCTTGTTTTCTTGATACATTGTTATTCTCTCTTCATTCTTGTGATGGACCAATGCTATAAGAGCTAAATTCAACTGAAAATCTGAAAATATAATTAACAATTTTTCATTTTACTGTGTGGCAATCTCTCTGTATATACATCTATCTCTCTACATCTATTTCTATCTCTGTCTATATCTGTATCTAATGATCCACATCTGTATCTATATCATCTATATCTAAATCTAAATCCAAATCTGTATCTATACTATATCTATATTACTATCATCTATATCTATCTATATCTGTATTATCTATATAAAAAGAGCACTCAGGTTCACTTATACCAAGTGATTTATTGCAACAAATAGTTTAACATTTACAACGGTGTTGCTGGTTTCCACCAGGCAAGCTATGAGTCAGGAATAGCACAAATTTAGCAAGTAAACTAAAATCCCCAAGATTTGGAGTCTTTTAACTCTCCTTTTTTCATGGTAATCTTCATTGTGCATTTGAATGATACCTATATTTTAATAGGAAAGAATTGATTTTTAAGTATAGAATTTTATATTATCTCATGATTTTTGAAACTGAGCTCTAAGAAAAATATTTGTTATGGTAGATATCATGATAAATTCTGTAATTCAATGGCAATTTACCTGATAGCAATATTTCTGTAGTGAAACACATTCAGAAGTAGACCTGTTTGTTTTCCTCCTGAAAAAAATTCTAACATGCATATTACAAGTAATATTCTGTGAGATAATGAATGAATGCCTTAAAGATCCCAAGCACAGAGTAATTTGAATGTTTTAGTGCTGTGCTAAGTGATCAACAATTCTTTGAAAAATTTCTTTGCTAGCCATTTCCTTTCAGAGGGATCTGAACCCATGGATTGTAACTCCATGGTTAAAACTGGAAAAATTGAGTTAGATTAGTTGAATTGAAATGAAAAAAAAAATATTTTCTGTTTCCATAACACTTATTGATTACAGATTCTTCTTAGGATACTATAACCTTAAGACAGCATTATTGTAAGGCTCTGATAACAAGTGAATATCTTGACACAAGCATGGGTGAAGTGATAGCTAGGGAACGTGGCAAACATCTGTCTCGACCAAGAAGAACCTGCGGAGGCAGGATACCATCTTGTGAGCCCCTTCCCCTCCTCCCGAAACATACTGACAGACCATCTGTCTTCTGTGCATACATGTCTGTAAAAGGCCATCACATCAACCATGAAGTGAGGGGGGGCAGGGGGACAGTGAGAGCCCGAAGACCTTCATAACCCACTGACTCATTTCTGGAACATTCCTGAACACATACTGCACCTGCTCAGTGATGACAAACCCCCGCTTATGGGACAGGCACTTTGGGTTGTTAAAAGGGGAAACATAAGTTTTCAGTGGGTGTGCCACCTGAGGACTACAATTATGAGCAGAGAACATTGCTGGATCCAAGGGTGGTGATATCTTTTCTCTTTTCTTCCTTTCTCTCTCTCTTTCTTTTCCACTCTGTCCCTACATTCATTTTCAGCATATTAGGGTAATATCATTATAAGTTTTGCTAAGCTGTTGTCTCTCATGATTTCACTGAATTTTAAGTGTTGTTACAACTTTCGCCAAGCCACTAGTTTTTGTAGTTCTGCTGAGTTTTAAGTAAATTCGTGATTTGTTTGAACCTCTAGAGTAATTGTCATTACTCCTGGTTACTGTGCAGAGAATTCAAAAGTTAACCTCATCCTCACACTCACCGAGTGGGACGGGACAGTTTTTAGTACCATATGTCTTAAGAAAGAAGACGAAATAATACAGAGCCATCTGAATTGCTCAAATTCCTGATTTGTTGAACAACAATAATACTGATGTCTCATTAAGAGGTAAGGTTGAGAGTTAAATATAAACCCATTGTTTCGCGAAACGCGGACAGACAGAAGGTAAAGATAAAGACACAGTATAAATAGTGATGACTCTAAACTACTGAAAGGTGTTACTCAAGTGTTACTTTTTCACAAGTGATACCTCTGAGAAAACATGAAGCCTCTGTACATCCAGGACAGATTCCATCGGTGAAAGACTGAGCAAGCAAGTGTATGTTTAGAAGTTTTACAGAAGAGGAACTTGAACTCAAACATGAGAAAGAACTTCACGGTGAGCACTGGAACAGGCTGTCCAGAGAGGTTGTGGAGTCTCCTTCTTTGGAGATATTCAAGACCTGTCTGGATGCCTACCTGTGCAACCTAGTGTAGGGCACCTGCTTTGGCAGGGCAGTTGGGCTCAATGATCTCTAGAGGTCCCTTCCAACCCCTACCAATCTGTGATTCTGTGATTCTCTGATAAATTGAAAACATCTGAGGAATTAACGCTGCTGAGCAATTCCCTATGTAAAATTTATGTGTCAATTCCATACATTTTAATAAACAATAAAAATTGTTAATATTATTTTCAAATCATATTTTTGTGCTGCTCTTCAATGTAAGTATGCTTGTTCTTTTTTCCTACTTTCCAGCAACATAATAGTCCCAAAATGTCAACCATTTAGCAGAATGAAATTGTGGAAATTTTTTTAAAACTGGATCATTTTTAGTAAATCTTTATTGGAGACATAGTTAATTTATTGTCATGAAATATTTTGAATACAGTTTCAAAATATACCCTTAAAACACTTAGAGGCCTCTGTATTAGATAAAACAGACATTCCATCCTCAGATAATAACTGAGCATGTTGTAGTAGGTACATTAGACATGTAGGGGTGTTTAAGGGAAAATACTTGTAGGTGTACATGCTCATATGTACATATAGAAACTTTCTTTTGCTCCAAGTCAGTCTGTCAATGACAGAAATGAAGAACAAGGAGGTAACACACATGATAGCTGATGGATTAAAAAAAGTCCCTAATCCTAAATCCTAAGTATGGAACAGTAATTTGGGGAGTGAGAGCTTTATAAGTAATAGAATAGAATAGAATAGAATCATTAAGGTTGGAAGTGACCTCAAGGATCATCTAGTCCAACCATCCCCCCACCACCTATTACCCACTAAACCACGTCCCTAAGTACCATATCTAACCTTTCCTTAAACACCCTCAGGGATGGTGACTCCACCACCTCCCTGGGCAACCCGTTCCAATGCCCGACCACCCTTTCAGAGAAGAATTTTCTCCTCATCTCCAACCTGAACCTTCCCTGGCGCAACTTGCAGCCATTTCCCCTTGTCCTGTCACTAGTTATCTGCGAGAAGAGGCCAACCCCCAGCTCCCCACAACTCCCTTTCAGGTAGTTGTAGAGGGCAATAAGGTCTGCCCTGAGCCTCCTCTTCTCCAGACTAAACAAGCCCAGTTCCTTCAGCCGCTCCTCATAATAGGAATCTACTGAGGCTGAAGACGGGAAAGCTAGCTGGGATCTATATGAAATATTGTTTCTGTCAGTTTTATCTTTTCTACAGATGATATTTTTGAGAACAGGTGAGGACAGGAGTATGATAGACATCAGCTATATTAGATTCTGGGGTCATTATACAGAGATCTATACTTTGTGTTCAAATATACTAGAATTCTCTTCAAAAATAGTGTATTTATATTTTCTACTAAAATTACTTTTTTTTGGTGAAGTTTTCTTCAGCACTTTGGATAGAACCATAGGTAAGATAGAATTAATAACATTTTTTGGTTTTGTTTATTTTGTTTCCTAGCTGAATATGAATAAAACGACTTAAGAAGAATGTAATGAACACTTTTTTTTTCATTCTTGATATGTGTTTATTACTCATCACTTTTTTCATAATTTCTGATGTACATAATTTTTGTTAAACATTGAAATTACTGGACATGTATGTCATCACGTTTCTAATTTCAGGTTTCTGTTAGTTTATAGTCTTTAAATTAACTACTAAATCATGTTGGCATTGAGGGAGACTACTAAATTTGTCTTCACATCATAGTAAATGAGTATAATTCTCACTTACACAAGTGAATCTGTCACAATAATTTCTCTGGTCTAGCCTCTCCCACTCAAAGCAAAGATAACTTCAAAATTAGATTTCCCAAGATGGAAATTTCACAGCTTCCATGGGTAACCTGTACCAATGCTTAATCACCTTCATTGTAAAGAACATTTTTCTGAAGTCTGAACAAAATTTTGTGTCTGACAACTTGTGTCTGTTGCCTATCCTATCACTGCACACCTCTAAAAAGAATCTGGTTCTCTTTCTCTATAACCTCCTGTTAGCTAGCTGAAAACAGAATGAAATCCACTCTTTGTCTTCTGTTCTATAGGCTGAACGAACCCAGCTTAGTCTCTCCTTGTACACTGTGTGCTGGTCCAGGCCCTGGCCATTTGGTGGCCTTCTGCTCTGCTCGTTCCAATATACCCTGTCTTCCCCATACTGAGGAGTTCAGAAATGGACACAGTTATGTAGATGTTGTTTTGCAACTGCTAAATAGAAGGAATAATCACTACTCTAGACCTGCTGGTAACAGTTTTGGTAATATAGCTCAGAATGTTGTTAGCCTTAATGAAGTACTTCTGATACACACTCAATTTGTGGTACTCAAGCTCCTTTTCCTCATCCCCTCGCCTCCTTTTTTTTTTTTTTTTTTCCCTGTAAGGTTGTTACAGTCTGCACTGTTGCATGGAGTTGATCTATCATGTTTAGAGTTTTTCATTTGTCTTGGTTTAAATTCACAAAGTTCATATTATTTCATTTCTTCAGTGTGTCAAAGTATCTCTGGATGGAATTCTCACCCTCTGGAATATTATCCACTCCTCCTAGTTTCATGTCATAGATGAGCTTTGTAGCTCTGTCTTTCATCTCCTCATTGATCTTGCTAATGAAGGCTGCAATACTGACCCCTGAGGTATACTTGCAACTGATGACCAGTTAATCTTTGAACCATTACTGTTGAGTGATACTTTTTTAGCCAAATGATCCAGCCAGTTATTTATACACTACGTAGTATACCTAGACAGTCTGTATTTCCCTAATCTGTTTACAAGGATACTACTGGAGATATTACAGAAAGCTCTGGTAAAGTCAAAGTCAATTATATTCACCACTTTCCCCTTATCCACAGACCCAGAGCAGTCATAGATGTCTATCAGGTAGATCAGGCACAATCTTCCCTTAGTGAATCTTTGTCAGCTCTCCTCAATTGCCTTCTTGTACTTTATGTGTCTGAAATGTTGGAAATGTTTTCCAGTAAGGTTTGCTCCATAATCTTTCCACAGTTTGAGGTGAGGATGGCTGACCTGTTGATCATTCCTCTTGTCCTCTTTGGAAGATGGGCATCACACTGATGTTTTTCCAGTCATCAGAGGCCTTCCCCTCCCCCAAAATTAATAGAGAGCAGCGTCTCAATTGATTGAACTCACCATTTTAGCATAATTGGATACATCCTATCCAGTCCAATAGATTTCTCTATATCTTATTTATCTGTGTAGTCCCCAAGTCTGTGAACCTGGGGTCAGGGCAATCCTCAGTATCAGTACAGACTGAGTGATGAATTGATTGAGTCCAGAACTGCAGAAAAGGACTTGAGACAAAAAAATTAATGCAAGTCAGCGATGAACAGTCCAGAAAGACAATCTGGGGCTAATTTTACAGTGCAGTCAGATTTTACAACCCAGATTTTACAGACCAGAAGCCAATCCTATCCTGGGCTACAGAAAAAGAATTGTGACCAGCAGGTCAAGAGAGGTGATTCTCCCCCTCTACTCCAATCTCATGAGAACCCACCTGAAGTACTATATCCAGTTCTGGGGTCCCCAGCACAAGAAAAACATGAACCTGTTCAAGTGGGTCCAGAGGAGCACCACCAAAATATTCAGAGGACTAGAACACCGCTCCGATGAAGAAAGGCTGAGAGAGTTGGGGTTGTCTAGTCTAGAAAAGAAAAGCCTCCTGGAAGACCTTATTATAGCCTTACAATATTTGAAGGCAGCCAATAAGAAAAACGGAAAGACATTTTTTAACAGGGCCTGTAGTGATAGGACATGGGGTAGTGGTTTTAAATGGAAACTGAAAGAGGGTAGATTTAGACTGGACATCAGAAAGGATTTTTTTATGTTGAGGGTGGTGAGACACTGGAACCAGTTGCTCAGAGAAGTTGTGAATACCTCATCATTGGAAGTGTTCAAAGTCAGATTGTATGGCGTTTTGAGTAACCTGATCTAGTGAAAAATGTCCCTTCCCACAGCAGAAGTGTTGCCAGTAGTTGAACTTTAAACAATGTTTGAAAGCAGGAGGTAAATGAACAGTACCCACTGGGTGCAAGTAGGTAAGGAATTAAACCAATCAAACATCAGGATTACCAATAAATGAATATTTCTTAAGGGTCTAAATATTCACTAATAGTTGCTATGTTAGATCTAACTTTATCCAGATATTTGCACATAGAAGTATATGAAATCATAATGGTAATAAGAACAATGGCAATACAAATAACACTCATGATTGCAACTAAGGCATCTGATAGTGTCAATGAAGTCAAATGTCCCCGACCAGAAGGGTATCACTGTGTTAGTGTGATCCTCAGCTGGGTCTACTGTAAGCCCAGCTTTTGTAGAGCTGGCTTATCTACATGCAGTTACTGTGTGCCTTATGATCTGAAATCAGACCACAAGTTCAGACTTGCAGGTTGTGCTCCAAAGTCAAATCACAAACCACACGTAAGGTGCTTTTTCTGCTTTTTCATTGATAAGCACTTCTTGTGGTGCCTTGTACCAGTGTATATCCTGTTGGTGCACATCATGTACCAGGAGTTCTAAGAAAAGGGGACAGGGGAGAGGGTCACCACAGCCTCATCCTTTTCTGCTGCTTTTATAACATACAACAATGGCCCCACATTTTGCTTGTTTTTTTCTTTTGCTTGTGATACTACTGTAGAATCCCCCCTTATTGCTCTTCACATCCCCAGCTAATTTGAACACTAGACAAGTTCCGGTCTTCCCAGTTTTTTGTCTGCAAATACAGGTGATGCACCTGTACTCCTCCTTGGTAGCCTGTCCCTATTTCCACTTGTGTTCATGCTCAAACACATTCAGCTGGTCATTTTTTTTTTGGAAATCAGTACGGATCATTCTGACGCTTCGAGAAATCCATCTTTAAAAACTGACCAGGTGTCCTAGGATCCTTTACTTTTTAAGGTAGAATTTTTTATAAGAAATACTGCTTACTATATCCCTGAACTAGCAAAAATCTTTTACCCTGAAATCTTTAGTTTACCACTTGTCTTTTTCACTGCCCTGAGATAAGAAAAATGTTTCATTGTGAGTAATTTGTTAGGGAAGTTTTACCAATTATTTTTTCTATGGTAGTTGGCTGTAAGTATTAATATTATTGTAATTGGACTCCTGACAACTGTTTGCTGTATTTTGCATAGGTCCTCAAGATTTTAATTAGTTTTGGGGCTCCCCATACTCATTGTGTTCCCTTTTTGCACAGAATGAGAATCTGAATGTAGTAAATACTTTGAAAAGTGTTTGTTTGTAGAAGATTGCTGACTGGGCTTGCAATCATTTGTAAAAAAAGCCCTACTTTATTCTGCATAATTGTGTTGTGAACTTCATTATTTCATATTTATTTTGATTATTATTTTCCTAGTTTTTGTTGCTGTGCAGGAATCATTCACAGAATGAATAAAGTACAAAATGAAATGGTGATATCTTATGAATTCTAGGCATATTTTTAAATAGTGTGGTTGGTAGTCAGGATCTGGTAAACTCTTCTATAAAAAACAACACTGCATGTCAGCGTATATATACATCTCTACATAATAGAGATGTGGTAAGAATTTTTTTACTGACTTGAAAAAATGTGTCACTTCATCTTAATGGCTCTCTTACAACAGAATAATAGACAATATAGTATTCAGAGAATTTCAGGCAGCTGCTGTTTAAAGAGTGGAAAACAATACATGGTGTCAGCAGTGGAATCTTAATGCAAGCCTAGCCATTCAAAAAGTCTGAAGACAATGTCCAAATTTTGTTGAAAAAAATATTTAAACAATGCTTACAATGCTGACAATTTGTTTACCAGATGTTCATCCATGAACCATTCTCATTAAAGCTGAAGATGACTGGATTAAGAAGGAAAAAACTTTCAGATAATTACTGATGTGGAAAACAAGCTGAAAGAAGCACAGATGTATTCAGTCCTGAATTTTATAAGGCCAAAGTCTAAAGTCATATTGCTGCTTACCCTGTAAATTGAAAAGGCAATTAAGTAGTATGATCTTCAGTGGTTTAATCAATCTTTCATCCACCTTAAAATAGCATTTAAAACTTATTCTTATTATTACGTCTTCCAGAAGGAAGATTAACTTTTTCCTGTGTCAGTCCTATCCTATAAAACAGGAAAAAGCAGACATGGTTACCCTGTGCCCACAAGAATACTCTCCAATATACCATTTACACTTGCATAAAAAAATCAACCCAAATATCTACACAATTCTGGTAAAGAGACTACCAAATTTTCATCTGAACATTTATATAAACCTAGTCTTACTTAGAATATTGAACATGGCAAATGTCATAGGAGAAGCAACTATACATATACCCTGAAGAAGAATTGAGTCTCATGTAGATGATGAGTGTGTGAAAGCCTTCCTGGACACATTCTAACAAATCACTTTGATAGTTTTGGACAACATGACACTTTAGATATTTTGATCCTTGTTCATAACTAAAATACGTGCTTTCTTGCTGTGGTTTAACCCTGGTAGGCAGTTAAGCATCACACAGCCACTCACTCATTCAGCTTAATAAGTAAAAAAACCTACCCTCTCAAAACCAAACCAAAATAAATCCAAGAATAACAAATTATGCAAAAACCTCACAACTACCCACTGTCAGCTGACTAATGTCTAGTGAGTCCCCAAGCAAACATCACTTTGGGAAGCTTCCACGCACACAATTTTTAATTGCTGAGCACAAGAACATATGGTATGGAATGGTATGGAAGTTGCGTCAGGGCAGGTTCAGATTGGATATTAGGAAGAACTTCTTCACGGAAAGAGTAGTGAGGCATTGGAACAGGCTCCCCAGAGAGGTGGTTGAGTCATCGTCCCTGGAGATCTTCAAAAAACGCATAGATGCGGCACTCCAGGACATGGTCTAGTAGGCACGGTGGTGTTAGGTTGACGGTTGGACTTGATGATCTCAGAGGTCCTTTCCAACCTTAGTGATTCTATGATTCTATGAATATCCCTTTGGTCAGTTGGGGTCAGCTGTCCTGTCTGTTCCCTCCCAACTCCTTGTGCACCCCCAGCCTACTCGCTGGTGGGGTGGGGTGAAAAGCCAAAAAGGCCTTGGCTCTGCATAAGCACTGCTCTGCAACAGCTAAAACATCCCTGTGTTATTAACTTTGTTTTGGTCATAAATCCAAAACATAGCACCATACAAGCTGCTATGAAGAAAATTAATACCATCCCAACCAAAATCAGGTCAGTGTTAGGTGAAGAGCCTGATATTACAAATATACAGTTTGCACAGTTTACTTTTGCTTACATCAGGCTTATCAGTAGAGAATAAATTCTCAAAACAAGCCATTGAAGAATTGCAGAAAACTGAACAGAGCTCCAGGAACATGTCATACATTTAAAATACGTAGTCAAATACTGCAAGTACATTGCTGAACTTTGGGTAGAAAGTCTATTAAAGAGGATGAATTGAGACTGTATACCATATACGAAAACCAAACGCACCACTGAATTCCCTAAATTCTTTACCAAAATGGAAAAGTAGACAATATTATATGATTCAGCACAAATATATAAGGTTTGTCTGGTCATGTGCCTTTTAGTTCACAACTCACTGGCGCTGGTTTTCACAAGGACTGAATGTAAGCAGAAATTAAGATGCAGTATTGTTTTGCACTATTTAAAGGAACAAAAGAGTTAGTAAAAAATGTGTGTGTTGAGTTACATTTACTTAATGGATATAGTATTAATAAATTAATTGCATTTTATGCATTTGTGACTCTGCTTTAATATAAGAAGCTAGCAGCTCTCGCTATTCCACACCACGTGACATCACGCCCCTATAAAGGGACTGGCCGGGGGGCAGGGGGGTCCTGGGGCTGCTCCGGGATGGTCTTGCTGCGGGCTGTGCGTCTGGGCTGTCGGTCGGTAAAGTACTCTGTTTGTTACCTCGGTTGTTTACTTCCCGGGATAACTACTGCAGCCCCATTGTTGTTTCCCCTCTCCCTTTGTCGGCCCATTAAACGGCCGTTATCTCAGCTCGAAGCCATTTGCCCTTTTGTTGCCTCATTCTGTCCCCTTGTTTTGCTGACGGGGGTGGGCGGGGGCACGCAGTGAGCAAGCGAGCGGGCGGCTGTGTGGTGCTTGGCTGCCAGCTGGGGCTGAACCACTACGCTTCTCTAAGTGATAAAGGAGCCAATGAGGAGNGTCGGTCGGTAAAGTACTCTGTTTGTTACCTCGGTTGTTTACTTCCCGGGATAACTACTGCAGCCCCATTGTTGTTTCCCCTCTCCCTTTGTCGGCCCATTAAACGGCCGTTATCTCAGCTCGAAGCCATTTGCCCTTTTGTTGCCTCATTCTGTCCCCTTGTTTTGCTGACGGGGGTGGGCGGGGGCACGCAGTAAGCAAGCGAGCGGGCGGCTGTGTGGTGCTTGGCTGCCAGCTGGGGCTGAACCACTACGCTTCTCTAAGTGATAAAGGAGCCAATGAGGAGAGGTGCCATGCTGGACCTTGTTCTCACCAACAAGGAGGGGCTGGTAAGGGCTGTGATGCTCAGGGGCAGCCTTGGTTGCAGTGACCATGAAATGGTGGAGTTTAAGATCCCCAGGGCTGTTAGGAGCATGCACAGTAAGCTCACTACCCTGAACTTCAGGAGAGTAGACTTGGGCCTCTTGAGGGAGCTTCTTGCTAGAATACCCTGGAACAAAGCCCTGGAGGGAAGAGGGGCCCAAGACAACTGGTCACTACTCAAGAGTCCCCTCCTCCAAGGTGAAGAGCGATGCATCCTGACAACAAGGAAGTCAGAAAAAAACACCAAGAGGCCTGTACGGATGAGTAAGGAGCTCCTGGGCAAAGTCCAGCACAAGAAGGAAGCCTACAGAGGGTGGAAGCAAGGTGAGGTAGCTTGAGAAGAATACAGAAAAACTGTCTGAGCAACCAGGGGTCAGGTTAGGAAAGCCAAAGCCTTGACAGAATTAAATCTGGCCAGGGATATCAAGGGAAACAAGAAAATCTTCTATAGGTATGTTGGTGATAAAAGGAAGACTAGGGAAAATGTGGGCCCTCTCTGGAAGGAAAGAAATTACCCAGGTTACTCAGGACATGGAGAAGGCTGAGACACTCAATGACTGTTTTTGCCTCAGTCTTCACTGGCAAATGCTGTAGCCACACTGTTCAAGCCTCAGAAGGCAAAGGCATGGACTCAGAGAAAGAAGAAATGCAGTTTGCCTTTAAATCTGCTGCAAAACAGTTGCCATATTTAATAAATTATAAAGGAAATATGTATTATTAAACTGAAAAAAGGGTAGATTGGGATAGTAGGAAAAAAAAATTTACTGTGAGGGTTGTGAGACACTGGAACAGATTGCCTAGGGAGGTTGTGGATGCCCCCTCACTGGAAGTGTTCAAGGCCAGGCTGGATGGGGCTTTGGGCACCCTGGTCTAGTGGAGGGGGTCCTTGCCCATGGCAGGGGGGATGGAGCTAGATGAATTTTAAAAGTTCCTTCCAACCCAAACCAGTCTGTGATTCTATGGTTAATATAAAATTTTCAGTGTGATTCAAAATTTCCCCAGTGATTTCAGATCCAACCAGATATAAAATTTTGCTTATATTTTTTAGGAAATCAACTGCAGAACATTTTGAGATATCAGTACTCAAAATTGTATTTTTTCTTTTTAAAACAAATTTGTAAAGATCACATGTATTGGTGATTAGAAAGGTAATAAAAGCTGGTTTAAATTTTAATTTTAGAGAGATTATTTTGAGATAAAGTCACAATATGCTAAAAATATCAGGTCAATTTCAGTACGGAGTTGATAATTAGTTTTGCCACTTGAATCACAGAAAGGATGTTTTTAAGGATGCTGTGACTGAGCATATTAAAAAGAAAAACACAGAATTTGAAATTATGTTTTAGAAAAAGTTATTTAAAATTTATAAATATTAACAGGTCAAAATTGATGAGCTATCTCACAGACATTCCTTCATTTGCATATGCTAGAATTCAAATATTACCATAGGAAACCTCTCCAAAATATTTTATTCAGACCATTTGTATTCTTTGTGCACTCCATAGCTACATATTGGGATATCATAAATGAAAGATTAAACTTTAATTGATTTACAGTGTACTACTACTCCACATGTCATTTGAGTTCCATTGCCTATCCAAATTTGATTTCTGAGTGATATTTGTTATTTATAGGCATTTTCTGAATGCTACTGCAAACAGATTTCAATCTAAGCGTTCATGAACTATGCACTTGGGGATTTCCACCATAGTTTCTCTCTTTCGAGAGGTATAAATCACAACTACTTTTATAACACAATAATCACAAATATTACTATGGATAACCAACATTGCAGGGTTGATGGTCACTTGTACTATTAACAAATATATACAGAGATTTACCCAATTATTCAGAAACTACTTGAATGCTTACAAAAAACCTACAAATCACCATATTTTATCAAAGTAACTTGTTAAATAAGTACAGGAAACTATAACAAAACATAAAAGAGCACTATTTTTTACTCTAGGGGTTTTTAAACAGCGGAACACAGTGCCCAGAGAGACTGTGAAGATACCACTTGAAGACATGCCAAACTTGACTGAGAACAGCCCTGAGCAAGTTGCTCTATGTCACCCCACTTTGAGCAGGGATTTGAACTGGACATCTCCAGATGTCCCTTCTGACTTCAATCATTTAATCTTTCTATCAAATCCATTATTTTACTTGTTTGCAGCTAATTTTCTCCACTACAGCAAGATGAGACATTAATGTTTTAAAGAATAATATGCTTCTCATACATGTATCTCTTCAGATACCACAAAGTTGAGCAGGAAGCCTGGTCTGTACACTGGGACTCCAGGCACCACAGTACTAAGAAAACAAAAATTCTCTAAAAGAGTCTAAACATTCAAATACCACACTTGTGGATTTTGTTTCTCCCAGTTTTACTCCTCAAAATTGAACCATGATTTTGCAAATATGTCCAGTCAAGGACAGAGTATATTAATAATGAGAAACAGTAGCTTCTAACATATTTTTGTATAATGCCTTCCACTCACTTGAAAGATTTCTATTATTTTTTGAGTTTGGGAATTAAAATTCCCAGCAAGTAATTACTGGAGGTATTTTAGTACAAACAATACAAAGTTTACAGAACAAATTGCTGCAAGGTGTTATTCAGATTAAAACCAAAAAGATCATGTGAACATCCCTATGTCTCTCCTAAGCTGGGACCTTCATTTGAAAATGTTAACAGTGGTATGATAAAACCAGACCTAAAGTATCAAATTCCTGACATGGAATGAGTACTCTGAGTAGTATTAAAAGTTACATTGAAATAGAGTTTGAAATATACAGTGGATTAACATTGACTGGCTGCCAGACCCCTTTCCAGCTCCTCTCTCACTCCCTCTCCTTAGCAGGATGAGGAGAGAAAATAAGACTGAAAAACTCATGGGTCAATAAAAGAGAGGGAGATCACTTAGAAGGTACCATCATGTGCAGAAGAGACTCAACATAGGAAAAAATAATTTAACTTGCTAATTAAAATAGATTTGGATGGTTGGAAACAAAAGCAAAACTAAAACATATGTCATGTAACCCAACCCCCCTCCCTGATATTTTCCCCAGCTTCAATCCTTCATTTCCAACTCTTCTACCTACCCACTGCCAAGAGGGGCAGGGGTTATGGGGACAGAAGGTTGTGAGCAGTCCATAACTCTGCTGCTCCTTCCTTTTTACATGTTTGCCCAGCTCCTCTGTGGTTCCTCTCCATGGGCTTCAAACCTTTAAGATAAACCTATCCCTGAGTAGGTCCTCCATGGGCTGCAGTTCCTGTCAGAAGACTCTGCTGTGGTGTGGACTCTCAGCAGACTGCAGTTCCTTCAGGAAATTTACACTTGCTCCCATGTGCAGTACCCGATAATGTGGGCTACAATGTGTTTATCTACTCTAGTGTGGTTCTCTCCATGGGCTTAAGGGGAATCTCTTTTTCAGTGCCTGCAGCACCTCCTATCCCACCTTCTTCTCTGACTGTCGTGTTCTCAGGGCCATTTCTTACTTCTTTCCTCACTTCTTACTGCCTGTGCAGCATTTTGCCCTTTCTTAAATATGTTTGCCTAGAGGTGCCACCAGCTTGGCTAACGGGCTCAACTGCGTCTTTTGATAGGTCCATTGTGGACCCAGTGCCACAGCTGGCACTGGCTGTGTCCAGCACGTGACAGCCACTGGCCTCTACTCACAGAGGCCACCTCTGCAGCTCCCTGCTGCCATAAACTTGCCACCTGAACCCAACATAAAATAAAATGATATCTTGATGAAAGTTACAAATAAAAACAAAAATATCAAAAGATAATTGTATTTGGAATATTAGCATGAAATAAACAGCATTAAAAGGTGACAGCATGATGAATTATTTTTCAGTTAGAAACTTATACTCAGAATTGCTGAGTCAAGGTAAGTAGAGAGAGATACTGATGAAGGGGGGTGGATATGTCAAGAACTGCAGACACTACAGGAAGGGTTACTTGTAAGACAGAATCAATGTTGGCATAAAGGACCATTTTTCTATTGCATAATTTTTATACAATGTTAACCTTTTTCTTTTTTGAAAAGGCATTATTTTAAATCAGCCATGCCAGCAGCATTATGTGATTACTGGGAAGCTAACGATAAAAGGCAAAAAAACCTTGAAAAGTTCCTCATTTTGGATTTCAGAGACATTATCAACATGTATAAAAATGGTCTTTATGCATACATATATGTATAGCTGTGTGGGCACATGTGAATGCATATATGCACAAACACCTGATGTAAATGGAGAACAAGTCAGCCTGGTTTAGGCACCTAACTTTTACCATTATTCTGGATAAATTTTCTGTGTTCCCTAGACCTTAGCAAAGGTCTGTATACACCTTCCTAAACTTTCACATTTTTTAAAATAATGTTTGACTAAAGATTAGGCATTTAAAAGCAATGTCTGTGATTTTTTCCCTGGTTTCTTCAAGCACAATATTGGGAAACAAATTTGCAAACAAAATCAGAAAATTGTCAATCTATCAGTTGAAAAAAATCTCCAGTAGGTCCTAGGAGAGTAGTCCAAATGCTGTGCAAAATGAAAAGGATCAACCAAAGTGCAAGAAAGATAGTTTTATTCTTCAGTAACTTTTAAAATGTCTCTCATAATTCTGTGGGTGTTCTGTGGACAGTGGACTAGCTGTAACAGCTGGAATTGAACAAGGAACAACCTTATCTGAATATTTATCAGCTGATGAACAGCATATGTGAGAGCTCTCAGTTTAGCTACCTAAAGTAAATAAAGCCCATTTTTCTCACTTTTGGGGTAAATTCTGCAACCAACAACAAAATGTAGCACATATCTTCCTCATGCTATGTTATATGTACTATAGTAATTGTGTCCATTGAGAGCTCTGTTCAGTTTATTAAACACACCTTGCAAACTATGTACCATTCTGTCTTAAACACAAATGGCCTTAAGCAGAACACAGCTGCCTAGATGGTTGGCTCAGTCAAAGCAGCAAATGGCAAGGGAAATGATGTTCCCAAAATTTTTCGTTCTTTGTTACTATGGCAGAGAAGCAACAAAGAAGATAATTTTTGTGATGGGAAGAAACTGGTGTGGGCCAAAATGTGATTGTACCACTAACAGCTAGAATCATGTATGCAGCTACTCCCTGTGAATGTGATCAGATTATTTAATTTTAACTTGCATACAGCCTATGGTATCTTACATTAGTTTAATTTTTATGAATAAGCCTCTCAGGGAGCTCTTAACTTTTTCCAAAACTATCGAGGCCTGATTTATTTTTTCTGCTACTTCTCCTTGTGTTACTATTTTTCCTGTAAAAGGGAAAAGGTGTTTAGTATAAAATTTGAGCATGTGGGCCAAAATGCTTTTTTTTTTTTAATTTGAGCACTTGAAGTTAACCAACAGAACAGTAGTTTACAGGATAGATACTGAACAGTCACAGATAATGTTTCTGTCAATTCTTGGAGTAAAAAAGAGTTAATGATCAGGTAAATTCAACTAGCTGGAACCCTTGAGAATAACAAGATCTGCTTGTGGATATGGAGAAAGAAGAAAATTAATGTAATTTACAGAGAAATCATCAATCAATAATTGTTAATAATTTGTTTATTGTAACAAAAATTTCATTTGCACATCACACCTACAGGTACAAATTCCTAAAAGCAGTATTTCTAAGAAAATATTGCTATATCAGTCAGCATAAGCTCCTTTTCATAGAAGCAGTAGTCTGTAGAGAAAAAAAGTTCTATGAATGATTGCATCAGAAATTAATGATTAATTATTTGTTGTACAGTGTTTAAGGTGTTCGTATAAAAAAGGTATGGATGCAGTGTTAATACAAATCAATGAATTTCTACACATTTTAGTATACAGAAACGTATTTAAAGGAGGGTAGTGTACAGCACATCAGGAATTGTCATAAAAATAATTTTCTTTTAAAAATATTTTTTTGTTTACATTATATTTTACAAATTTTCTGTAATTCCAGTCTGAAATGTTACTTTTGTATGCCTTCATGTGCTAATTTTGTCTTGGATAGAATTAATTTTCTTCATAGTAGTTAGTACGAGGCTGTGTTTTGGATTTGTGCTGAAAAAGATGTTGATAGCGGAGAGAAGTTTCTGTATTGCTGAGCAGCGCTTGCAGAGAGCCAAGGCCTGTTCTGTTTCTCACCCCACCCCACCAGCCAATAGGCTGGGGATCCACAAGAAGCTGGGAGGGCACACAGCCAGGACAGCTGACCCCAGCTGACCAAGGGATATCCCATACTTTATGCTGTCATGCTCAGCGTATGAAGCTGGGGGAAGAAGGAGGAAAGGGGGAGACATTTGAAGTGATGGCATTTGTCTTCCCAAGTAACCATTAAGCATGACAGAGCCCTGCTGTCCTGGGGATGGCTGAACCCCTGCCTGCCGTGGGGAGTGGGGAATGAATTCCTTGTTTTGCTTTGCTTGCGCACACGGTTTTTGCTTCACTTATTAAACTGTCTGTATCTGAACCCACGAGTATTCTCACTTTTACTCTTCCAATTCTCTCCCCCATCCTGCTGTGGGGGAATGTTCAAGTGGCTGCGTGGCACTTTGTTGCCATCTGGGGTTAAACTGTGACACTGTGAAATTTACATATTAAACTATCAATTATTAAATTGACTGTTTAATAAAATGGCCAGAGAAAAAAGTATATAGATTATTCTACAGTTTTAATATTGTACTGTTTAGTCACTTAATACTATTGTAGCTATATTTTCCATCTCCCCCTTCCCCCACTGAAATATAAAGGATTAAATAGATTTGACCATTTATATTTCAATAGTTATGTAGAATAAAGTGTAACATCTAAACTATTAAAACAGCTATCTAAACAATGACCTTAAACCAAATAATTAATGAATACTGTCTAGCCATGATCTTTTTTGCATATTGTGGTAGCCAGGGGTTTCCTAATATGGGTATATATATGTTCACTAATCCTTGGTATTTCTTGTCTGTAAAGAATACAACTCTAATGGAAAAGAAATATTATCTTCCTTGATCCATTCAATTTTAAATAAATAACTAGGAAGGCAAATATAGTAAAAAATGTCATTAAAATCTGTGCAGATGTCCACTTGCAATCCTTTCCTTTCTCTTGAATTCCTATCAGAATCACAGCCCACTGATTCCCAATTTAATGGTCTAATGTTTCTTTGCATTTTAATTCACAGTTGTCAGCTTGGTAACAGCCAATTCCGAAAGGCTTAAAGCCCTAAACCTCCATGACTCATAGATCTTTATGTTTCTACCCACAAACTAACAGTTCCTTTTTTTTGTCTAGTCTTTCATCAGAATTTTTCAGTCTCTCATGGTAGCTGTCTAGGATGTGCTGTGTACTATTACTTTAGTTAAAATTTCTTCTCTCATTTTCTAAGGCGGTGTAAGTGTCAGGTCTTGCCTTTTTTAGAAATAAGCAAGCAAACAAAAATAACCGTATATGCCTCCAGCAGAACTTCAAGCTGTACTCTTTGGGGTTTATCTCGAAAGACCAAAATCATTACATACCTCCCATACACAAACATGTACACATTAACCTCTGGCTAGTCGTGACTGCAGATAAATAATGTAGTTGTTTTGCCCACAAACTGCTGACGTTGCCTTTCTGTCCTTATCTGGGAACACAGGAGGCTTTACAGAACTAAGTCAATAACTTTCAAGAATCACAAACCAGAAACTTTCCTACTTAGCTTCCCTTAATAAGTGATCCAATAAACACTCTCAGAGTATTCTTATTTCAAATGGGTAAGTAGCCCACAAGCATCCTGTAAATAATTTGTAATACAGAGCAGCAGCTGAAATGCTCACCCAGCTCGGCAATGGCAATGCTTGATTCTTGCTTTATATTTTACCTTCCTCAGTTATATGAACTAATAGGCAATAGGTCATTGAGAAAAGGACAGAGAGAAGAGATTGGTAATTGAAGATGTGCAGATACATTCAGAATATAAGGAACTGCGATTTGGATTTATATCAAGGATAAATTATGCGAGATTTATTGCTTGTAAAATTAAAACATTTGTAACTTGTAAAAGTTACAAATTCTGTACACTTTTTAACTTTTTACATCTGTGATTTAAGCCGAGTAGCAAGCCTGCTCAACCATTATGTCTTGAGTTTTTAAGTCTCGCTAATTTCATTATTGCTTTTCAGATCAGTGCTGATGGATTCAAGAGTCTAACTTGAAGGTGTTTTTTGTTTTTGTTTTGGTTTTGTTTTGGTTTTTTATTTGTGTTGTGCATGGTGTTTGGTTTTTTGTTTGTTTTTGTTTTGTTTTGGGTTTTTTTAGGGGTTTTTTGGATTATCCTTACATTAAGTTTAAAGTGAATCACAGAATCATGATTTTAGAGAGTGATTGTACAGTATGATCTGGGATAAACAATAAGCTATAATTCTCATAAATTTATAGGATCACAGATATGTTGGAAATTACCTCAACAGGTGTCCATTCCAATTTCCTGTTCAAAGTAGGGACAGGTTTGACCCTTGCTCCTGAGAAGGACTGCATGCCAATGTTTTTGTTTCCTGCTAAAATTCAATGTATGAATCATCCATATAAAAGGGAAAAAAAAAAAGGCAAAAAACCCCAACCAACCAAACAAAAACCCATAAATGGTTTGTCGTGGTTCGGCCCCAGCCCCAGCCGAGCCCCACGCAGCCGCTCGCTCACCGCCCCGGCAGCAAAACAAGGGGCAGAATGAGGCAACAAAAGGGCAAATGGCTTCGAGTTGAGATAACGACCGTGTAATGGGCCGACAAAGGGAGAGGGGAAACGACAATAGGGCCGCAGTAGTTATCCCGGGATGTAAAGAATCACCGACGACCAAAGACCCAACGGACCAGACACGCAGCCCGCAGCGAGCCTGTCCCGGAGCAGCCCCGGGCCCCTCCCGGGCCAGTCCCTTTATAGGGGCCTGATGTCACGTGGTGTGGAATAGCGGCCGGCCCGGCCCGGCTCACCTGGCCCGGGCCTGAGCATTAACCCCGGCCTGGCCAGAGCCAGGACAAAACCAAACCTCAAAAAAACCCCACCCAAAACCAAAGTAAGCATCCTCACCTATGTCCTCACACAGTTTTAAAAATCGTAATATTCACAAATACTATAAATCTATGCATGACTGTTAGCTTCAGAATCCAGGTGAATGCTCAAGGAATAAAAAAAATAATACTTTAATGTTGCTAAAAAAATCTTGGTTACCAGTTACATCCTGATTTCCCTTGTTGAGAATGAAGTACAAGACATTCAGGCTCATTAATAGAGATTTTAATAAAGTCACCTAATTGATTCAGAAGTGGAAAAGTAGAAAAATTTCTTGGGGACTCTTAAAGTGCTTATTGCTGCCTTCTTAACAGTTACTGATACTAGCAGCTGAAGAACACTCATGTATTTCCCCATAAGTAATCAGCTAAATGAGAAGAAGCACAGATAGTCTGAATATATTTTTAGATTTACATGCAAAGGACTATCTCTTTCTGTCTCACTCTTCCTATTTTGCCTAGTCTGTTGCTTTGAACTGTGAATATGGAATGTTTCTGTTTCACAGATTTATAAAAATGATAGTTCTGACAGAGTTAAAGTCCATTTTTATTGCAGTCACAGGGCCTAATTCAGTGCAAAAAAATACACCCAGATCTGTTATTAAACTTTGGGGGCTGTAGATGAGGGAATTTCACACTGAAATATTGTTTTGCTAAAGCACATTCATTTGTTTTTAACAAACTGTCTGGATAACATTCATTGCAGTTAAATTTGTCTTCTAAATGAGAGGGGAAAAAATCTAATTATGTTTGTGTAAACTGTTTTTTTTCTAATCAGCAAGTCATGTCATCAGAATTAATGTGAGGGTCCCTCAACTTTGGTACATCATTCTGTATCAGTAAAATGGTTAATGACAAATACATGCTCATATATGGTTTTAATTTTTTCTTTTTAATTTTTTTAAGAATGTATAACTTACATAATTATAAACTACTGCAACTCTAAGAGGCTGGATAATCAAAAGAAAGCCATTATATATGAATATATAAATATTCATACATAGTATATATGGATAATAGGAATTATCTGTATATATTACCACCCCAGAATAAAGGCATACATGACACTGCACTAGAATATAAGAAGTGGGGAAACCCAGGTTAGCGGTGTCTTCATCAGCACATGTATAAGTGAGAAACAAAAAGAAGGGATAAAAATACTGGAAGAGATAGAGAGAACAACAGAGAAACAATAGACATTATAACTACAGTACTGCAATCCAGAGAAAATCTGAGGACAAGCTTTTACTGTAGCTACTATTTTAACACTGGCTTTGAATGATACTCGAAAAAGATGCTTGGAGCTATAAGAACTGAAATTGCTATTTTTGTGAGACTTCTTCGGTGTTAAAACAAACAGGATAATTTCTAAATAAACAGAATACTGTTAAGTTGCAGTGCGATTCTCCTTCTAACTGACTCTTAACTAACTACCTGTGTAAATCACTCAGGATCTTTATCATCAGTATTTTATTCACCTAATTATGGATAAGCAAATCGTTCTACAACTGAGCACTATAACAAAAGGAATGAAATCTGAGTTTGGGGCTGAAAAAACTTATCATGCTATACTGAAGATTTCTGAAGATAAAATCATAGCAAAGAGAAAGGAGGTATAACTCAGTATAACGGTAGTGCTTATTGTTTAAAAAAATAAACACCCCAAGGTATACATCATGTAACTACAGGAGGGATCTTATTACAAACTTCTCTCTTGAGGGTTTTTTTGTTTGGTCTAGCATACCAACCCCCAAACATATGATGTAGAAAAAAACTAAAGAGGAGATATTTTGGTNGTTTGGTTTTTTGTGTGTGTTGTTTTGGTTTGTGTTGGGTTTCTTTAGATTGTGATTCTCAAGTGTTGAAAACTAGTAATAGGTTTGAGTCATTTATTAAGAAATCACTAAGAAATGTTATTGGTATGGGTTTTACAGTGTGTGAAGATCTATAATAGTTTTTAACTTTGACAGATTCCATTTGCAGTCTTCTTTCCAAAATAAAAATACTTTTCAGAGGTGTGTATGCATACGTTTGCACATATATGCTAATATATACCTACGCATACATGCAATATATTTTTAAACAAGTTATTGTTTAAAGGATGTTACCAGAGTCAACGAGATCTTGAAAGACATTCATTAAATTGGAGACGATGTCTCTTTCACTTAATAACATCTACAGTAAACATCCAGATGCTTTAGAATTTGTATTTTTGGGAACCCCTTAAAAATAGAGTGGAAAGGAGGTAACCAAAATTTTGTCTTTGTCACCAATACTGTTAAAGCATTTTATCAAATAATACTTAAATGCAAGATGCATAAGCAGTCCAATAAGGAGGTTCCAGGTTACAGGAATTCACTCACTGAGGAAATGCTCTTAGCAAGTGAGTTACACAGTAAGGTTCCATGTTGCTTATTTCTCTCTCTCACACACACACACACTCTCTCTCTCTCTCTCTCATTGTGTTTTTCTGTTGTTGTTGTTGTTGGGTTTGGGTTTTTGTTGTTGTTTTTCGGTGTTTGTGGTTTGTTTGTTTTGGGGGGTGGTGGGGTTTTTTTTGTCTTATAAATCCTAGATTCATTCCTGTGGATAGTTCAATGAGCAATTTAGTGGCACCATTCTAGAGAGTTTGATAGTCCATTGGTTAAAACAGCTCCCTGGGAAATCTGAACTACAGATTTAAATCTCCTTAAGCTGCAGGGAGCAAGGACAGGAACATCAACAATAAACTGCTTTCCAGAAGGCACTGCTGTTCCTTTGCATTGAACTCCGGATTGCCTCAAATTGCATAGATTGAAATGAGGTGGATTGGGGCTTCCATGGAACAGACTAGAATTTAAGTACCACACTGCCAGTGAAGGCACCTAAACTGATTTCAACATGGTCTGATTTCTTTATCCAACAAGAGACTACCCAGGGTTAAAATTCCTAACGCTCATCCAGCACACAGATTTTATACAATAATAAAGGTCTGAGACTTATTTGTCTGTTTCTTAGTGAATGCATACCCATTTTTCACACATCACTTCTACCTTTGCAATGACTGCAGAAAGATGCACTTCCAACAGCTATATGCCAAAAGGCTCATTTCTTCAATCCTCATCCAGACAAAATTCCAAATAAAGTTTAAGGGATGTTCAGTTAAGTGAAAAAATAAGACAGTCATTCACCATGATTTATTTTTAAAGTACAACTGTCTCACTATGTGTGTATGACCCTCTAGTGTTTGAATTTTTACAATAAGCCCTACACAAAAGAGGTATGTCACAATGATAATCAAGTGTAACTGTCATCCTTTTTTTTGTGAGAAGTTAAGATTTTAGGTTTTTTTAGCTGTACATGTACTTTAATAAATATAAATAACATATTTGGCTTTTTCTTCAATTTAGATTTTCAAGTGATCAGAGAACATAAACTATTACATTATGGTATCAGACATCTAATTGTCTGCTTCAATTAAATGCTGTAGGCAAATCAGTGAAATATACTTACACTTAACATTAGTATTTAGTTGTCTTATATGATTCATAAATGTATTTCCTTATTGAGTGAAATCGATCTTTAAAATTTGTTAAATATAAAATATTAAGAATAGGAATCTGTTTAGAGTTTTAGGATAAAAAGTGGTTTTCATTTCTAGTTGATTTTTTTTCATAGTTCCATTTCTCAATTGTTATTTTAAAAAATAAAATATTTTCCTTTTTTCATGATATCCAAAGAGATAATTTAATCGTAAAAGAAAATTTGCCTACTATTAAATTCTGTTTCAAATTCTCTTCTTTAGTACCATCAGCCTTGAAGTCAAAGCAATAGATGACACACATTATACTGTTAAGCTCCGGGGATAGAAGGACATCTTCATCTAATTAACAGTCATTTCAGCTTTCATTCAAAACTCTAGCATACCAACCCCCAAACA
>VWZZ01004617.1:150845-198665 GCA_013399095.1 Psophia crepitans | reverse complement strand
GGTAGGGCAGGGCAGGGCAGGGCCTCAGCGCACCTCTGCTAGCTCTCCGGCGCTGCTCCTCCTGCCCCGCCGCCGGCCTAGGAGCCCGGGGAGAAGGGGGTGTCAGAGGGCGGAGGATACGTGTCCGCGGCGGTGGGCGGGTGTATGTACCACGCGCGGTGGCCGCGGGGAGGTGCATGTGCTCCAGGCAGCAGTGGGTGACACCCCGCCCTGCCTTTCGGGGGCGCGTCCCCCGGCGTGGGGCCGTGCCGCGGGGCTGGGCTCCGCTTCGGGGCTTTGTGGCAGGCCGCGCCTGCCCCACCGAGCTCGAGGGGGTGGCTTGGGCTGTGCGCGCAGGGCAGGGCGCTTGTCTGTAGACACACGCGTGTTGAGTTCGCCGTGAGCTCCTCCTGCTGCTTTCCGAGGAGCTGGAGACGCGGGGAAGCGGGCCCGTTCCCGTGCTCGGATGTGAGACGTCCCTGCGTGTGCGGCGTCACCGGACACTTGGAAAGCTTTGCTGGCATCCGCTTCTGAGTGAGACGATCTCTGCCCAAACATGTGCTGCCCTTTCTTGCTGTTCCATCCTCTTGATGAGGCAATGAACCTCATCTGAGGTTGGTCAATGAAGAAGTGAACAAAACTTATTTGCCGCTAAGGGTGCACATTTTGTACCTGCACAGAAACATGAATACAGTGGGGTTTTGTTGGTGTCTATCTTTCTGTCTTGTGACAGTGTGATCAGCATAGCTGGAGCGTGCTGTGCGGGCTAACCAGTCGTTCCCTGGTGCCCACCATATTCCTGTAGTGTAGGCGATTGCGTGAAACAAAGTGTGGACAGTGTTGAGCCCATTTTCTACCAGAGCTGCATTAATCATCTGCTGCTTTTGGCGGTGGGTATGTCACAGTGCCGGAGCATTCCCAAGGTTTTTTTGGAGGATTTCTTTGACATGTAGTACTGCTCTCAATCATAGTTTCTGTTGGTCTACTGCAATTTGCAATGTTTTTTTATGTGAAGAGTGTTCCACAGGATCAGGCAAGGGTCCTGTGGTATTCCTGTAGCTAGGTCCTGCTGTCTGTAGTTGCTTTTATAAATACTAAGTACCACCCTGCACTTTTCAGAAGTGTTTTCCTGCTCTTATCAAGGTCTTTCAGTGAAATCAGGAGAAGAAATTACTGGGTAGCTCTTCAGTTACTGATGTTTTTGTTTGTCTAGAAGCAAGTCTGAGAGCATGACTCCAGTGAGCCTTGCTTTTGGATTGGCTGAGGTGGTTGCTTTAGGGTTTTTGCATTATTCAGGCTAGGATTGCTGCTGGTGCACTTACAGTTACTTGCTAAATGTGAAATACTAGTTTGTGGAACAGCTTAGACAGCCGTTGTGTCTCGTAGCTGCAGTTTAAACCCTGCTTGATGTCAGAACAGTTTGAGGGCACCTTCAGAGTGCTGCAGGATTGAAAACCAATGACTTCAGAGATGGTTATCAGGGCTTAAAGGGGAGAAAAGTACTCCTAATTCTGTTTTCTATCAAGCTTAGCACTTCTTGGTGTATCTCCTCTGTTACTGGCAAGTGAAGAAGTGACTGACTTATAGATGGCGACACACACAAACCAAAAGCCATGATGCGCCTGAATAAATAGACCTTTACTGTGGCATTCATTCCCATTCATAGTAGTGGATGCATCAGTAGGATAAAGAACTATCTCATTGTTTCAGGAAAGATTTAATGGTTTTAATCTGTAGTTCAAATGGTATAATTTCTGTTAGACAAAAAAAAAAAGCGCTGAATATCCTCAGTACAGGAAAGACATGGAGCTGCTGGAGCAAGTCCAGAGGAGGGCCACAAAGCTGATCAGAGGGCTGGAGCACCTCTTCTACGAGGACAGGGTGAGGGAGCTGGGCTTGTTCAGCCTGGAGAAGAGAAGGCTCCAGGGAGACCTAATTGCGACCTTCCAGTACCTAAAGGGGCCTACAGGAAAGCTGGCGAGGGGCTGTTTCTTAGGGAGTGCAGTGATAGGACGAGGGGTAATGGGTATAAATTAAAATAGGAGGGATCTAAATTGGGCATTAGAAAGAAATTCTTCCCTGTGAGGGTGGTGAGGCACTGGCACAGGTTGCCCAGAGAAGCTGTGGAAGCCCCCTCCCTGGCAGTGTTCAAGGCCAGGCTGGATGGGGCTTTGGGCAACCTGGTCTAGTGGAGGGTGTCCCTGCCCATGGCAGGGGGGTTGGAACTAGATCTTTCATGTCCCTTCCAACCCAAACCTATTCTATATTCTATTCTATATTCTATATTCTGTTCTATATTCTATTGCATCCTGTGTCTTTTATGCATCCCCATTTTCTCATGCACAGGCCAGTTTAAAAACAAACAACCCCCCTTGAATGTAATTTCTCTGATAGAAGACAGAACTCAAACCTGCAGAAGAGTTAAGTGTGTGATACTGTCACATCCTGTTTTTGCAGTATTTGTCCAATTATCATGCCACTAGGAAGCCCTGGTGATTTATTTGCGGGTGCATAATTTTTGTACTCTGCTATTGATGTACAGTATTGAAGAACCAGTCGTCCTCTAATCTAAGAGTATCGAAGTTTCAGAAGTCTCGACCAAGCTTTCAGTCTAACAAATTATCTTGGCGAGTGGGATAATAGACTAGATTAAGTCTCCATAACATCTCTCTACCGCTCACTTGCCCTCACTCACAGTAGAGGTACCGTTGACAGCTAAACTTAGATTAAATGCTGTAGAGCTGTTGAGATTCAGTATGGTTATTGATTAGTTAGCATTTCCTTTGTTCATCTTTTTTTCTTGTTTGAAACCAACTCAGTTTTTTTTTGCAGGTTGTTAATGTGAACAGTAGAGTCCAACCTAGTGTTTGCTTTGCAAATGTGTCTGGTTTGTTATCTTGAACCGAAACAAAATAAAATCATTTTAAGTTTATGCTGATAGGAAAACTTCTCTATCATGTGATGTGTTGCAGATCACTTTGACGTAAGTTGTACTAGATAATCTTTCATATTTTAAAGATTTGCAAAATACTTAGGTTTTCAAAGTGCTCTTTCATTCTGGATAAACATAGAACAATCTTGAGTACTGGAATAATGTAACCTCTCTAGGAAGAATACACTGAACCATGTAATAGGGATATCGGTGCCTCTTTTGGAGATGCATAAGAAAATCATAGCTCTACAGTGGTCAACTCTTTCTTTGTATGGAATGTGTTTAATGCATTGCTCTGTATTTACAGAGAATGTAGCTTTATTTTGTTTTTTACCTTCTGTGCTTCATATCTGAGAAAACGACTGATGCTAAGATGTATAGTGTTAAAATAAGCCCTTTTTTCGGTGTTCCCGCAATAATCTTTAACTTCAGCATAAGTAGCTGTTGTTGATGTGATGAAAAAGGCTAGAAGTTATTTATTTCATTTGGTTTTAAACAGTTCTAATGCTGGTTTATGTGCATCATGTCGAAAGAGTTAGTCACAAGATTCTTTCCCAATTCCCGCTTTTGAACTGCCCCTTTGTACATCTCCTTCATGATTGTACATCTGTCTTCTGTATCTCTAGGTTTGATGCAAATGAGGTTTTGACCTTCAGTTTTACTTTTCAATCAAAAATGTGTCACCTCATGTACTTGTAAACTTGCTATTGCACACTCTTTAGTACCAAAGTTACGTTTTTTTGAAATTCGGTCTGGAAAGGAAAAATACAAAGTTAAACTAAGCAGCTGAAAAATCTTATATCATGTGAAATGAGTAAATATATTCAAGGTGGTATAAAACATGAGGACAAATGAAGTGTAGGAAATCGTAGCATTTGGCTTCAGTCGTCCACTTTACTAACTGCTGAGTGAACTCCTTACATGGTTGTGATTCATTCTCAAATCATTAAATGCCAGTCAGTTTTCCCTCCCAGGCTGGTCAATACCAGTTAGTCATTGGAGTATATAGGAGATACTTTTTTCTTGAGCTGAAGTATCTTGTTTTCACACAATGTACTCCTATATCCTGAATCCTAATTTTAGAAAATATTAGTGTTTCTGCCAAGGTTATCATAATGATTGTACTAAATCGCTATTCTTATTAGTTTGCAGGCTGAAATCATCGATCAGCTTTCTTACTCGACCAGATCGACCAAATCTTGCTTATCATAAACTAAAAGGCAGGAATCCAGGGGTTATTTTCCTTCCAGGCTTTAATTCAAATATGAATGGTCGGAAAGCAACTGCTCTTGAAGATTTCTGCTACTCTCTAGGTCATGCCTTCATCAGGTACATTCAGAGCATTGTTCTTGAGAAACTGAAACAAGTATCGTGGGTTGGGGGAAGGACGTTAACAAAAATACGTAAACTTTGGCATTTGGAGTGCACGCTGTGCTGTATACAAGCTAAGAAGTGTCTGTCTTCCATTTCAAACACAGGCTTTCTGTCTGTAGAGAGACTGTGGTAAATCAGGAGAATGTATTCTGAAAGTAATTCAGAAAATTCTCATAGATTTCTTCAGTCTAGCCAATGCTATGTGTTACGTTAAAGCTATAGGCACAAAAATGAAAAATAGAACCTTAGAAATTCTAGTTTTAGGACCCGGAGTTCTAATTTCTGTAAATTATCACTGTAAATGTGCTGCTTAACTGCCAAAACTTATGAAGCTCTCCAGCGCCTTTGGTGGGTTTAGAGGAACATGCATGTGCTCCTTTGATAGACTAGGTTGAATGCTGAATTTCAGAAGTCTTTGTCGTTGGGCGTAGCATTTGAAAAAGAGTTTGTACGTTTTAAAAATACCTTTAAAATTGACCTATTTAGGGTCTTGGTTGTAAGGGAAATTCTTTGGGAAATACTCTGGTAATATGGCTATCGTTAGATCAAATGTATCACTTAATTGCATCTGTTTTATTTAAACTTCCTTTTATGTGATTTCTTGTGCTACTGATATGCAGGGCCAAGTAAGAAAATATCCAGTGTGATACCTTGTCCGCTGCTTAATTTGATTAAACAGTACAATTAAGTTAGCTTCTGTGTTGCTGCAGACAGTACTATGGCTTTCATTTTGATGGTTACTTTTCCAGATTTGATTATACAGGATGTGGAAGTTCAGATGGTAAATTTGAGGAGTGTACAATTGGGAGGTGGAGAAAAGATGTTCTGTCTATACTGGATGAACTTACAGATGGACCACAGGTTATATTTTATTTTTAAATATAAAATGCTTTTTTTTCTCAAGGTTGAACATTAATCAAAAATATGTCATAATAGCTCTGGTCAACAGTGGCTTCTCTTTAATAGCTTACACCTGCTCACTTTCAAGCTGAATCATTTGAGAGGTCATATTTGAAGGACCTCTTTTGCAAGCAGGTAGATTACAAAATCGTAGAAACCTGGTCTGGCAGGACCATCTGAAGGTTGTTTATTAGAGCATCCTGCTCGGAGCAGGTCTGTCATCCCAGGGAGTCTGAGAAAACCTTCTACCTCATGGGGAATGGGGAACTATTCCAGTGTGGTGCAGCCTTCTCTGTGAAAAAGTGTGTCACCGTCCCAGTGCTGATGCAAATCCTTTAATTAAAGGATTTGCAGGAACGTTACAAGTTAGTGTCCTCTATGTGATAAAAATAGCTTAAAAAAATCAGCAGAAGCAGTATCTGACTTTTTCAGTTACTTTAGAAATGACTGTGAGAAATTATAAATCTTCTGCTACCTGCAATTACGTAATACTGTGTTTAAAACAATTTTGTATTATGAATTGCTTTTGACCTTTCCCTGCACTGAGCCTTTACCATGTGCATTTTTTTTTAAAGGAAACATGAAGTGTGCATGTGATACTGAATTATTTCAACTCTCATTTTGTTTACAGTGTTTCAGTCTCAGACAGCAATAACCAGCCATGCCAAACAAAAAGAATAATAAAATACCAGATCCTGTGGTGCTTACTCAGGCAAAATTTCCACTGGAGGTGACAGCAGTTCTGCCTGGGTAAGGACAGCAGGATTATGCCCAAGGTTTAAGTAGTTAAACAAAATGAAAACTGATACTTTGTAAAGTAAGAAAAAAATTATTCGCTATTTCCTGTAAAGTAAGATCTTATTTTCTTTCTCTTTCAGATTCTGGTGGGCTCCAGCTTAGGTGGATGGCTGATGCTTCATGCTGCAATTGCACGCCCAGATAAAGTAGCTGCTGTGGTTGGAGTAGCTGTAGCAGCAGACCATCTTGTAACAACTTTTAAGAAGCTTCCCATTGAGGTAAATGTTGATGGTTGGGTTTTGTGCAATCTAAAAATCTATCAAGCATTTAAGAAATTCTGTTGTTTGAGCCGTATTTTCCCTGCAAGTGTTCTGGTAACTTTTCTGGTTTTGTGGTGGAGATAAGCTGAAAATTGGCATTATTCTAAAAGTCTGCAAAATGTTGTCCTCCTAGTATGAAGCTAGCGTGAGCACTATTAAGGACGTGTTTCTATTACTGTGGCATATAGGATGTGAAATCAGATCCCTTCTGTTCAGCAGCCCATTAAATTTCAGTGTTGAATATCTTATATTTGCATTCAAATTGGATCCTTGTGCTTTCAAGGATGGAGAAGTAGCTGCTGAAGTAATTGAGATGACATTGGATGAGATGAATTTGACACAGGTTCTGTGTGTAGAAGGGGAATTCTTCAGTGTGAAGACCAAGATTTAGGTTGTAGGAAGTATCTTTCTGAGTTGCTTCCTTGATGATGATAATATGCAGTCTTCAGGAAGGAAAATGAGGTGCCATATAATGTGGCAATAAATAACTCGTACTTTAGAATAATTGAAATATTTTCCTGAAATTTTTTTTTTATGTGTAAGGCAATGTGTAATGTCAGTGTTGCTACTTAAGACTAAGGTAAGATTCTGGAAATAGGGTATTTAGGTGTGGCTACAGTGACAAAGGCTGAAAAGAAGGATCACTGGAAATTTCCTTTTACCTAGAATTCTCCTTGTTTGAGGTTCAGTGAACTCAATGAAGCCAGAGAGACTTACTGTTTATTATGTCTATGCATCTTCTTCTTTCTGACAGATTCTGGCTGAGAAACTTAATTTCATTGGTGAATCTTAACTAGATTAATTTGCAAGAGAGATGTGCAGAGTAGCTTTTGTGACATGGTAGGGGTTTTGTCTTCTCAGATGCTGGAAGGCGAACAGAAATGTACCCTCTCTGCTAGTAAAAAATGGACAAAGGGAAATTTTACGCCTGGGGAAGTCTTACTGCATTTAGAACAGAAATAGGTTGAGGTATTCTGAAGAGCTTGTAACATCTGTCTTGTCTGTTCTTTGCTCCCTTTTTTTCATAGGCACAAAGAGAAATAGAAGAAAAAGGTGAATGGAAGTTCCCAACAAAGCATAATGAGGAAGGATATTATTCTTTGACATATGACTTTATCAGAGAAGCAGAAAATCACTGTGTGCTAAATAGTCCTATTCCTGTAATGTGTCCCATACGACTTATTCATGGCATGAAGGATGGTGATGTTCCTTGGCAGATCTCTATGCAAGTAGCTGATCGTGTTTTGAGCAAAGATGTGGATGTTATCCTCCGCAAAAATGGCCAGCATCGGATGAGTGAGAAGGAAGATACAAAACTGCTTGTGAATACCGTTGATGATTTAATAGACAAGCTGGCAACATTAGCATAAGCTGCAGAGTAGCCTAAGCACATGAACTCTACCCCTGACTCTTTTTCCATGAGTAGCAGAAACCTTGTTCTTAACAAGATGATGCCAGACCTTCGACTGTCACAGTAGGAACTGAGCTTTACCTGCTGTTTCCTTACCTCTGTTTTGTAAATACAGGTATCTTGTTAATGCTGCATTTGCACAGACAGTCCAAAACACGAAGGAGTGCTGCTGATGCTTCAGTGGCTTTATGCCACTTAAACATTTTTTTCACAAGCTTCCTATACTTTTGTACTGAAATGTTGATTCATTTTTGTTACTATGGGTCCGTACAGTAAAACTTTTAATTACCCGTGTTTTTGACACCTTTTCAATATTGTCCTTTTGCTGTAACATTCTTGTATCTTGTGTTTGAAACTTATCTGTGCAAGGCAAAATGCAACATAAGTGTTTACTGAAGTTATTGTTATTAGAAATAGTGAATAATATGAAGCATAATAAACAGAATTCAGAGAAATTATTCTATTGTTCTTAAGCATTTCTAAAATTGAAAAGTGGAAGGCACACCCTGATGGTGTGCTTGGGGTACTACATAAGGAAGACGTTAACTTCTAAGAACTCAGGGCCTCAAAGTGCAGGTGGAACTCTGTGCTTATCAGTAGGGTATATGTCCTCTTCTCCAGGCTGTCTTTGTGTGATGGTTAATTTGTAGGTCTGCTATTAAGGGAACAATGCATAGTCTTGATGTAAATTGAAACAGGATCAATACAGTGACTCTTCTTTCTTTTGTGGTAACTTTCTTCATGTGAGGAGTGTAGGATCATAGGGCATCACTGTGTCTTTTCTGTGACTTAAGAACTCTTGATTATTAGGAATAGTGTCTCTCAGAATTAGGAATTTGAGGTACACAATTGCAAGCCTAAAAACTTGTAACTGAAACTTGGTAATTGTATAATTCTTGTAAGATAAATCCTTAGAATTTAGTAGGAAATGGATTTAATTGCAGATGTGACTATTACCTTGTTTTTGTCCAAAAATATGGTGCCGTCATTCATAGGCATGAGAGAGAGAGGGACTTCTTAGATGAGAGGCTGAAATTAGTTCAGGCTGGCCTTAATGTGAAACATCAGTCAAAATACATAGCTGTAGTTTCTGGCTTTAATATTTTAAGTAGTAACTGGCATCACTGTTGCTACTTTAAAAGACTAAAGCTCCTAAGAGTAAGGTATTTTGGTGGGTTTGTTGTTTTCAGTGTTAGCATTTTTAGAAGTAGTACATTGTTGGTAGAAGTACGTTGTATAGAGCTTTGCTGAGGTAGTGATTTGTAATTAAAAAAAACAACCAAACAACTGAAACAAAACCCCAAAATTTCAGATGAGTTCCTGTANAAACAACTGAAACAAAACCCCAAAAGCAACAACAAAACAAAAAACCCGTAAATTTCAGATGAGTTCCTGTGAAGTACAGTTTGATGTAAAAACTTTGAATTCTTGTAAAAAAAAATAAAAGGCTCTAGTTTAGTTCCCAACCTAATTTCAGTGTACCTATTCCCTAATTAATCTAGCTCAGTATACTTGTTTGAGGAATTACAATGTGCCATGAAATCTTACTTCCACATATTTCTGTTTCTGAAGTGAGTAGACTTTTTTTCTGTCTGCATGACTATGCAATTCACCACTTTCTTAATACATATTCCTTCGTGAATATGTATTTTACTTTTGAGAAAAAATTCAGATAATTTATGCAAATTGCTCAGCTACTTCTATTTCTGAAGATTGAGGTGTGTTCATATTTAAATAGTATTAAACAGTTGTTTCTATATGTATTCATGTGACTTGCATCTGATAAAACATGAAAAATAGATTTTGTGAGTTTTAAAGACAGTCAAATCAAAATTAAGTTACTTCAAAACTTTCAGCTCTTAGCTTACATATGACGATTTTTTAATCCACTTTTGTCACATCTTTTAGGTTGCTTTGTGGAATGGAAGAAAAATTTGAAAAAAGTGGACTGCACTAATTCTGAAATAATTAATTTTAATTTACCCAATTAATTCATTAAATTAATTTAAATTAAAATTAATTTTAATTTAAGCCCAAATTTACCAGTTATGGTAGGTGTACGTTTTGTTCACACATATTAAAGCTCAAACCTTTTTAGTTACTGAAATAACTATCTTTGTGACTTGTGAGTTACACCTTTAAATGTCCAATTGAACTTTAAAACTTCACAGGCAGGGAGAAGTCCTCAGATGTCTGCATAAACTGTAGCTGTGTGTTTCTCTTGAAAGAATGGCATTGTATTCTTTCAAAGCTTCATCTTAGTCATTATTGAATAATTGATATTTCACGGGTAAGGTCTTTTTGTTACAATGCCTTAGAGCAAGATAGCTGAAAACAAATGGGGAGCAGTTGTGTGAGTGGTTTTCGGAGCTTTTCATTTGTTTGGTGGTGGTAGTTTGTTTTGGTTTGGTTTTTTTGTCATTGTTTTTTTTCCCCCCATTATTCTGCTGTAACAACATTAGGTGGGAGAAGGCAGCGTAACAGGGTTGACACAATTATTGAGGGTATGAAAGTGCAGCATCTGTTGCTCAAACCACAATATTGCTGAAACTTAATCCTGAGGAAGGTTTTTTCTTTTCCGTGTGCCAATTGTTTTGTAGTTCTCTCTGTTTTCCTTCACTGCGTGCTAAATGGAGATTAGTGATAGCATTTACATTACAGATACACCCAAAGTTTGCTACATACAGCAGAAATGCAAAGGCAGAGATTATATTCTCTTCATAGAGACAATATTCCAGATAGGATTTTGAGATACAGTGAATGCTAATGCTCTTCAGTTTGTGTTCACTTCCAATTTTGAAGTTCAGTCTATATTCCTTATACATGAGGAGATGGCTTTGAGGTAGACCTTATGCAGACAAACTTTTTCCTCTAAATTTGCCATGGTAGTTCCACTGGTATTTCTCTTTGCAAGTGTAGCATTTTCCTTGTGTTCATGCTGGATAGTACCAGCCTTTTGATTACTGTCAACTTGACGCGTTCAAATGCCTGAGAGGAGGAGGTGGATGAAAACCAGGGAGGCTTACATCCTACTTGTGACTACCTTTTGACCTAGCAGGAATGTCTGCGATCTTGAATAATGTAGTATTCATATGTTACGGTGTCATTCCAATTTTATTCAGTACTATATTTTGTCCCGAGTTAACGCCTGTGGCATCTCTTCCGTATTTGCCAGTAGATGCTTAGAGTGAATTATTTTCAATATTAGTCATGTTTAAAAACAAGTATTTCTTTCCTCTGTATGAGTATGTATTAAACTAGTGTATTACATATTTGGAAAGCAAAGGTTTGGTGCAAATTTTTAAAATCCTTTGCAATGAATTCTTATGTTCTGTTTTTCTTTTTTTTTTTTTTACGGACTTCTAATTTGCTGCTAAACACAAATTATGTTTTGTGAATATGTAACATGCATTTCCTCAACAACAGGCTGGATATGCATGAAATTATCAGTGTCTTTTATGGTTTCAAATTTAGCAGCTCTGTCCTGTGGTACCTGGTGTGTTGGTTTCCTATGAAGACCTTAATCTACCCTCACTATTTTCAGTAGTACTTCTAACTCAAGTTGTTAGCATTCTCTTTGTATTTTACTTTTGGCAGGACTAAAAATGGCTTCTGGGCTCCCCTGTCACTAGTGTAGTGTGACATGTTTGGGCTGACACTGCTGTCACAGTACAAGGAAGCTCCGGACACTTAACCAAGCAACTCAGCTGCTTGTGGTCTTGATTTTGATCAAACAATACTGGCTGAATAAGCACCTCGAGGTATTTATCCTATATGTAATGCTTAAACTACATAACAACTCCTGCTGAGGAGTTAGTCATTCAAGTTTCATGAGTAAATAACAAAAAGATTTTATATCTAGACAGGAAGCTTGATTAGTATATAATACCAAAGCAGCAGATAATGGTTTTCATTAAAAAGAAAGAAAAGCATTACCAGCTGACCTCAACTGTCCATAGCCCTTACCAACACTTTTGTTTCAGATCAGTTGCAAAATCAAACTGCTCAAGACTTAGGAAACAAACTATTCTGCCTCCTAAAAGGGAAGAAAACGGTGAGGCATGCTTTCCCCTTTTTGAAATTAAACTCTGCAATAGAACAGTGTGTGTTGAAAAGAGTCTCTAAAGCTTATTTAGTTTGTTTCCTAATAAACAGTTATTCTTTGTATATTGAGCTGTACTAATGCAGTTTTATATACTTCTTTTCCTCTTGTCAAGTATTCTACTTGTTCTGTATGACACACTTCAGCTTTTTTTTTTTCAGTTAAATGGTATTAAGTGTTTCATGTATTTTCAGTGTAGCTAACTGATTTACTCTTGCATCAACACTAAGTACAAACAAAGCAGTGTTCACAAAAAAAAGCCTAGCTGGATAGGCCGTAGAAGAACTGCCTCCTGCTGTTTCATTTTTATGTTAATTTTGATTACGTGCTCTCTTTGACACGCTGTTATTCAATGGGGCAAAGACATTTATGGTACCATACTTTTCATATCAAATTAAAATGTGCTTAGAGAGAAACTTTCAACCAGCTATGTTTCTGCAGCTGCTCAAATGTTTTCAATGCTCTAGTCATACTGTGTACAGAGTCACAACATTTTCTGAACCAGTGTCTTGGTCAGAATCGCTACATTAGGTCTGTGCTGGTCATTTCTCCTTCACCCCCATCCCTGCATCCCCCCAGGGGAAAAAACCCAAAACAACAAAACCCAAACATTTGGGAGGGAAAATCGTGTCTGGGGAATAATGAGATTTGAACTTCCTTGTTTAACTCAGTTGTACTGTTACAGAGAAGCCTATTTTACCCTTTCAGATTTATCTTTTCTAAAGTGATAAAAAAATATGTTGAAGATAAAGGCTTCTCTGGAAATAGAAGAGGGTTTCACCTGTCTGTAAGATCAGCGGTCTGTGCTTTGAGCTGATGTACAAATTCAGTCAGATGTGTGAGAATGTAGAATTTCACTAAAGCTTGGTAAAAATTCAGCAACTGTGCAAGGGACGCCTACAGAAATACCAAAAATCAGTGTGCACTCTTGCCCTTCTGCCCTTGTTCTCAAGCCCAGCAGGGGCAAGAGAGACAGAGGGAATTCAACTATTCCGTTTAATAGCAGGCGGCTTGCTACGTACGTGGTTTTAATGCCACTGTGCATGTTGCTTTTCTCCTGGCAGGTGTTTTCTAGGGGAAGAGATCACTGTTAACGGCTGAGAAGAAGAGAGAGAGATGAAAGGCAGAAAGATGCTGCTCACAGATTTACTGCTCATAGGTCAGTTTATGTAGCTCAGATTTACTTTGTGACTGTAGGACCTCATTTCTTTTCAATATATATTTGCCTGGAACAGAGAAGAATGTTAGTTACAGCCTTGGCCATGTTATGCATAAATCTAAATTACAGGACCTCTTGCAGTCTAGTTGCAGTCTTGACCTTGTATTTCTCTTTCAAGTCCTGCATATGTATGTTATATGCTCCAGTGCTTCTACTCCATTAAAGAGAAATGGGCATCCTCCGTATGACTCAGTAATTGTAGCTTGTGATCTGCTCATGGGTGAGAAATAGACATGTTCTCAGCCCGCTGCAGTATCTTGTGTTTGGCAAGTAGCTTTGGTTAGCCCTGCATTTATATTTGGAATGAAAAGCAAATGACAGCTGCTAAAACTTCCAGTCACTTGGTTCTGAAACTAAAATAAAAATTTAAAATGTTTTCAGGCTAGCACATGAAAGGTTGTGTTCTTTTTGGGCCTTCTGATCTGCACCACGTTGTCCACTTGCCTCCCACGTGGCAACATGAGAAGGTCACTGCCACCTGTCAGGGTGGAAGCAGGTGCTCATAGCTGTGGCAGAGGTATGCTGAACAGTAGCACATTTAAAAGTTGGAGTGATGTAAATGGCCTACCCAGACTTTGGTCCTGGAAAACAAATCCTTGAAGGCCACAGGCTGTCTGGGATCAGGCCTGGACCTTAGGAGAATCCTCTCCTTTGCTTCTGTATTGCTTTGCTGGTTTGCTGGCAGAAGGTGTGCTGGGAGGTGCTAGGACAGTAACTCTTGAAAAAAAGTTTCTGATGAAAAAGCTAAATTCCTAATCGTAAGCAGAAACATACATTTAATTAGAGGATTTGATCTTCGTTCTTTCTTTGTAAGTCTAGCTGTCTGTTTTGACCTGTATTTCAGTAAAATGAAGATGTTACTTCTTTTCCTCTGGTAAATGTGTATCACAATGTGTAATTTTCAAACCAACGAAGTTCTGAGAAGGGATTGTTTTTGTTGGGGACAGATAAAAAATTTATGTGATGAAATGTGTTGGTTTTCTTTCAAGGAGTCTCTCAATCCAGTACAAGACTTTAAAGAGCCTGAGAATCAAAATGCACAATTTATCTCCAAGGTCATCTTGAATATCTGGAATGCTAGAAATTATATTCACAGGAGTTGGTTTCCAGGAGTAGGTGGTAACTGTTTCTGCTGGCAAGCAGCCTGGAAGGTGCTCTCCCAGTTCTGATGCCTCTGCCACCTGGTTTCCACAGTTAAAAAGATGGCAATATTCCAATCGCTTCTGGTTTCTTTTTTTTTCCCTAGTCTAACTAGTTGTCTTGTGTAGAACATCTCCAGGTATCTTACGGCAAAGCAACGCCATTAAGAAGACCGAGGGTGTGCAGAGCGCTTCCCCTGGCCTTGCAGCTCTGAAAAGTATTTGCACTGAGTTTGTATCGAACCTTTGCATCCTCTCTGCAACTCTAGAAAACAGGACATCATGACATAGGCCTGTATGCAAGGGGCATCTTTCAACAGCCCTTCAGAATTTTCCTGGTGAAGGGAGGTGCTGTCAACTGTTTCACAGCTTTGGAAAATTCCCTGATCTTTTTTTAAAAATAAAACTTATTTATGAAATGTCCGTTATTGCAGAGTGGCAGACCTGGGAAATGGAGCCTGGACTTCCCAGTTGTTCTAATTGCTGGTTAGCATTGTGTGATGGGAATCGACCCAGCATACTTTGAAAGATCATGCTTTGGGATGGCTGAAATACCAGGCTCTTTCTAAGGAGCAAATTGCTAAACAGCAAATCTAGCAAAGGTTGGGGGTTGCTCTGTAGCATGGGGTAAGTTTTACTTTTCCCTCTGTCTTCCAGTTGGAAGACACTGAAAGCTATTGAGTTACCCTGGATCTAAACGTGGGTAGTGAGCTAATTAATGTTGGTGGTGGTGTTGTTGGCAGCATTTGTTTATACATTTACAAATATTTGTAAATTTATAGGGTAGTATTGTGACCATCTGAAGGCATAGAAAGAGACAGCACTTACAGGCATGAAATGTCACTTCAAGTATTCAAGCTTCATCTCTAGTTTTAGTCATGAGTTCCAATCTTGTGTTACTGAGAAAAATAGGGGGACAAAGTCCATCGGAAGTGGTAGGTGACATGTTCTTACCATAGTACCTTTGCTGGTGAAAACCTGCCCCTTTATTCCACATCACATTTCTAGCCATCAGGCTTTAATGTGCCTGGATCCGACGGAAGGAACTCAAGTTCTCCTCTGCTTTGTAGCCACATGTACTTGCCATTTCTTAACTTCTGGTTTTGGTGAGCTGAACAGATAATCCTTCTGAAGTGTTTACTGTAAAGGCTCTAATTTTCAATCCTCTGGTTACTGGAGAGGTTATTTGAATTTACTTCATTCTTTCACCCTCTTTTCTGGAGAGTCATTATCAGAACCGGATATGATACTCCTGTTGCTGTTGCCCCTCCCACGTTGTATTCAGCCAAGCCCCTCAGTCAGTGTCTTACCCAGCGTCTGTGCCCACCTGCTTTTCTTCCATCACCCTCTGCATTTTTTTTATATTTTTTTTTACGTCTACTGCTTCATAGGACAGAATGCTACATTCTGAAAAGCACTTCTCTGACCATGGCTAGACTTTGGCTGCAGTGGGACACATTTTTGCCTGCCTCCAGGTAGACTGCTTTCAAGGAGTTTTATCTTTGCTGTGTGCTCATCACGGCTTGCATGAACTGGGATCTTCTTACGAGTCTGGGGTTTTTTTGTGACTCCTGGTAACATATTAAATAGTTCAGACCTGGGAACACATTCTTATACAAACTGAACAAAAATACATGTGATCATTAATGATTTTTCAGTTATGGTCATATTACAACTAGCCAGTTTTAATGTCTTTAATGTGTCATGTTGTTTTGTAATCAGTTTAGTTCCCTAATCGACATGTCATGCAGTCGCCAACTCTGATGTATTACAGAGCTTTTAGCAAATTGCATCGACACTATCACTTAAAGAAAATAAATAATTCCATTGTTTTTCCCAAGATTGATGCCACAGAAGCAGGCTTATGATTTGATTACTCATATTTTGGAAATATTGGTGGGGGTCTGGCATTTTTCCAATCGTCTGCAACTTTCCTGGTGTTCAGAGCCTTATTAAAAATTGATATTGATGGACAAGCTTGCTTTTCAGCTCTCACAGTATGGAACAGTCCCCTGAGAACAGGTCGCATAGCCAACATCTGTGAAGGGGGAGACCTCTGCTCTGCAGCTTAGGAGAGTTAAATTACCCATCCCTGCCCCCAAGTTAGGAAACGGGGTCAGAGGCTGATGCAAAGGTGGGTGGCTTTCATGAAATCTCATTGTTAGAGAGCACTGAACACCCTGTTGTGACCAGAAACAGCCAAGCAAACTAGGTAGCTCCCTTCTAAACAGAAGAATGGAAAAAGATCTGAAAGTGAAAAAGAAAGCTGCTTATTCTCTGTGGGACTGGCCGAGGAGTCTAAGACCTGGCCCTTAGCCGAGTTGCTGAATGGAAAGGCTGTCAGATTCATGTACTGCCTTTTACAGTTGCAGCTGCAGTTTACTCCTCCTTTGATCTCCAGGCTTGGTTTGCAGTCTTGGTTCCTCTGCATTTACTGTGCCTTCAACAGTGTGTTCACTGGGATGGAAAGTGCTCAAGTGGTGGCCCTGTCACGTAGCATGCTCTGAGTTATGTAATCAAATATGTCATAGGGCTTTAAAACTACCAGTGCAAGGAAGAGAAAGCATGGAATGAAATGCTTGTGGAGGACAACAATAAATTGGGTCATCTATTAAATTTTTCATCTCTTGAGTCTGTTCACGCCCAGCAGCATCCGCAGCAGTAGAAATCTGAGAATTCATGATCTTAAGATGAGAAAGTAATGGATGAAGAGACCATTATGAGATAGAAGTACAAGGAGCTGTATTCCTTTCTCCCTTTTTTTTCTTTTTAAGTGCAGCAAAGACTTTTGTCTTTGCTGATTGGCAAAGCTGATTGCGTATCCACGTCAGGTTTATCAGCCTCCTTTCATATCAAGCTGAACATGAATCATTTGCCAAAAGGGACCTATTTTGTAACAGGATAGATAATACAGCATGGATGAAAGATGTTTGACAAAGTCAAGTGCAACTCAGAGAGGAGCAAAATTATTTTATTTAATAAGGGATAAATCTGTACAAATGAGACCAGAAGAAAAGTCTCTTGTATTAACTCTTGTATTAACTTCTCTCCCCTCCCACCACTGCAGTGGTACAATCAAAATTTAAACTACCATACAGGGGCGTAGCTCCCTTGCTGTCCCTGGAGGTATGGGGACTCATACCAGCAGAAAATATGATCCTTGTACTTTATAGGAGGTTTGCTAGTTTTCAGTGATTTCCCCTTGGTTTTAGTGGTTCGGGTTGTTTTCTCGGGACGCTATTGCACTATTTGATAGGCTAATGTATACTAATGATGGGTCTACCACCTGCCTTCTCTTCCTTGACTTTTCATCCTGTTGTCCCCTTGTTGAAACTTTTTATCAGCACTTGAACAAGGAAGGGGAGAAATTAGTTTTCACACTGTAAGCCTCTTAGCATCGTGATGCAGAACAGAGAAAAGGGTTTTGCATCTGCTTTGTAATTAAAAATAAACGAGATGTGTGTCTGTTACCTTTGTTTAACAGAGCAAAGTCTGGTGAAGCCCCTGTATTTGTACTTTAACTGCCTGGCCCTGAGATGCTTGGTGCAGTTTGGGTTGATGCAGACTAGGTGGAGTAAAACCGAGCCTGTGGGGTGAACAGCGCAAGGCTGAGGAAACGCGCCTGAAAACAGACTGCAGATGGGCGAGATAAACAGGATCCCCAGGCTGTGACTGAGTAGGCAGGCCTCTTTAATGGCTCTTAGCAACGCCCCTGCTTTGACCCTCCTCATATGCGAGGAAAATCAAATCAATACACTGTTCTTCAAACCACGATGCTGCAGCAGCAGCAGGGCATTGTGGCAGCCTTCGGCTTTTAAATTCGTCAACGCTTTTCAGTTTGCTGATCTCTGGATATCCATCTCTGCTACGGAAGACCCCGACTGCATCTTTAATCGGATTGCCTGAGCTCCCATGTACAATCTCCTTCTTATTAGCAAGTATTAGGTATGCAATTTTAAAGTGCTTTTTGGATTTGCAGGCAGCTTTAATGTTGATCTGAGAACTCTATTGTATTCTCTGTAAACATAGCAGAAGCCTCTCTTTAAAACCTCCTCTGTTTTAAATCTTGCTTTTCTTCTTCTGTTTTTGTGGTTGGGCAGGGGGGATTTCTGTTTTTTTCCTTCTTTTTAAAAAATAGATATATCTTGTATCTGATTTGTGCTTTTGGAAAAGGATATTCCCTCGCTGATCCCTCCCCTGTTCTGCAGAACAACTGTAACTGGTGCCATACACTTACTTTCTGTGCTGATGAACATCTGCTCAACTGTCTAACGTGTAGGGCAGGCTGCTCACTCTTTTATTCTTTAATTTTCCGGTGCGTACTTCAACGCTGCAGATCAGGACTCTACCCACTAAGTCAGTTCTGCTTTGGTTCCAGAGATGGCTAACAGAGGACCAAGCTATGGCTTAAGCCGAGAAGTTCAGGAAAAGATTGAACAGAAATATGACCCGGAATTAGAGTCTAGGCTGGTGAACTGGATTATTGTACAGTGTGGAGAACAGATAGAGCACCCTCCTCCTGGAAGGCAACACTTTCAGACCTGGTTGATGGATGGAACGGTAAGTGTTTTGTCCAATTGTATACTTGCGTGTGTTTATATGCACAGTGTCCTTATTTTTTGTCTTCGTCTAGCTACATTGGTCCAAGCTCATGGCCAGTGGAGAAATGTATATCTTAGCATCTGATTTATTTCCTTTTGACCATGAATCTTGATCTCAGAAGATAATTATTCTGCTAGTGCACTGGGATTAGTACAGTACTTATGATTCTTATGAGTCATGCATGTTATATATGAGTATGACTCATTCCTTCAGCACCTTTTCTCATACAGTTAAATGAGATCTGTTTTAAAATCAGATGTATACTTTTCTCTTTAAAAAATAATCGGTGTTGACAGGGAAAGGTGAAGAGATACAGAAAAACTGAAGGGTTGGATTATGTCATAACTGTTTTCTTCTTGGGAATAATCCTGTAGCTAAAACATTGTATTCCATTGGTTTATTGAACAACAAGCAGATGCTGCTGTTTGCAGCAGGCTGTAAGAATACGCTAATCATTGAATCTCTGCCAAAGTGACTTTAACAATATTTCAATTGACATTGCTTATTTTTTTGGCTCGGGCATGTGGTTTCTTCTCTGTCAGTTGTTATATAACCTTTACCAGTGATTGCTTTGTTTCTGGCAGATTAGGATTTATATGGTCAAGCTCTTGCCATCAGTTAATGAAAGCTTTAATGCATTTCTAATATACTTTGATTACTGTCAACTTACATCTTTGTTTTTAATTGAAGAAATTATGTCCCTGACAGAAACTGGCCAGGTCAAAAGCATTTTTGCAGCATCATTTTGTGTGCAGAAATTGCCTGCTAGTTCGGTGACTGCTTTCTAATTCTGTTTCTATATTTCTCTCTCAGCTGTTATGCAAGTTAATAAACAGTTTACATCCAAAGGGAAATGAGCCCATTGCAAAGATCTCCGAATCAAAAATGGCTTTCAAGCAGATGGAACAAATTTCTCAGTTCTTAAAAGCTGCTGAAATCTATGGAGTAAGAACAACAGATATTTTCCAGACAGTGGATTTATGGGAAGGTAAAAATAATAAACTGGAAGTCAGCTTGCAGTCTTCATTTTACTTTACTTTGATGTGTTGTAGTGGTGCGTTTTGTCTAAGGCATATTCTCTAATGTAAATATCTTTTGTTTCTGTTTGCCTTACCTCATTACCCTGCTTTTCCGGTGGTGCATTATCTCCTCTGAGGGATTTATATTGCCCTGAGGGCATAATGAAGCCATTCCAAGCTCATGTGTTATCCAAAAGCCCATCATTTTCATAGAAATCCACAGACCTAATAAAATAAGTGTTCTCTATGCTAATTATTTCCAAGTAAATAGCTTCTAATAGCAAATGTGGAACCTCCATATTTTCTGATGACAAGATTTTATTGCAGTTTTCAAATTATAAGCAAAGCTTAAATTAGAGCTATAAAATGCGTTCCCAGGAGCACATATGCCGCTGTGGAGCTTATGACTAGCAAGAAGCAAAACTTGCTGCTGACACTATGTTAGCTGAGCATATCTCTCTGAGGATGCAGTCTTTTCAGAGAGGTCACTATGGCAACAGCAAAAAAAATTCAGAGTGTCCTTGTGGTTTTGCAGTAACCCAGGTGAAGGCTATCTCCATCCCATGCTAAAAGTGGAAACTGCGTGTTCTAGTTCCTGAAGAGCTGAGTCATTTGTGCGTTCGTGTGGCTGGTTTTGCCCATTTCTGTGGTGATGCGTCTCTTCCCGATGCTCTGACCAAATACATTGTGCATCCCTCCTGCATCTCTCCGGACAAGGTGATGCAAAACGCTTTGTGCGAGGGCTCACAACAAGGGCAGCTGCAGGGTAGTGAAAGGGTCAAAAAGCTGCTGTGGGAATGAAGCGATGGAAAGAGGGAAGCACTCCATTGAGAGAGTGGGAAAGAGGGAAGCTGGTCTGTGCAGGAGCACACATGGAGCGGAAAAAGCGGGGTCTGTTTTCATAGACTGTTGGGATACATGAGAGGGATCGCTCTTCTGAAGGACAGTTTGAGGAATGAAAGGCTGGGAAGCTGTTTGTGGATCGCTTAGAAGGGAAGGATACGCTGACAGTTGGAGTTACTGGGATCTGTAATGTTCTCAGGGTGCCAGACTTGCTTGACAAATCCTACCTTTGGGCACAAGGGCAGGATTGTTTCTTCCAGGTCAGTCTTTAGTGTTTCATCCAATCTACCTTTAAATGTATTAAATGAAGGGATTTTCACTTCCCTGGAGTAACACCCTCCTGCCTCCCAGCCTAGCAGGCTGTTGAAAGAGAAGCTACATCTGTCTTGTGAGGGATGATAATAGGTCATTTCAGGTGCTGTCCTTTGCAGTCCTTTGCATCTCATAATGGCTTCACACCATGCAAATGAAAGTAGGGTACATTGATCCTTACGATTAAAAGGACTTGCTTTGACGGCAAGAAGCTCCTAATGATGGTGGCGATCTCCTCATTTATCTTCCTTTCACTCGCCACCTTTTCTCAACAGGCATAAGGAAAAAAGCTAGTAACTTCCCAAGGACAGGAAGTCAAAACAGCACTCGCAGCCTAGGAGGGAGACACAGAAGACTTTTCTCCACTGTTATTTTAGGATTTCCCAAAACTAAACTGTCTCCTCACTTTCCCCCTCCCTTTTCATCCCTCCTGCTGCTCATTTCACTGCTGAGATGAAACAGTATGTCTCTCCAGCAGTGAGTCACTAGAAGCTTTTGATGTCTAACCATAACTCTGACCTCTAGCATCTGTGCTGCTTCAGGGCTGCATCGCCTGAACCTGGATGCATTAGCTGGACAGGAGGGACAGCTGCTTTTTCACTACTTCATAATTACAGCACTCCTACACTTCAGGCCATAACTTCCTTAGGAAGAGATGAGATGTCAGTGTATGTTTATAGAGAAAGAAAAGTGTGACTGAAAAACAGCTTTTCTCTGACACTAATTGTTTTCTGAGGGCTTTTGCTCTGAAATTCTTAGTAATGATTAATGAAAATGTTTTAGGGTGTAATCTGCTGTTGGCTGTTTCAAACTCACCCAGCCCATCTGGTGCATTTTTCTTCGTCTCGGCGACTTCTTGATCCAAGAGAAGTATCGCCTCTCTTTTGGTCCTTTCTTACATAAATGTACTGCGCTGTGCAGCTTTCCTTAATCCATGCCCAAGCTACTATGTTCACTGTTTTCTACAGGTACTTCCCCGGTATATTTCCAGGCAGGCAAGAGGCAGCTGTACCTCTGGGTACTTGTTCAGCCTTTACCAAACAGTAACTCAGGAATACCGTGCACAGCAGTAAAGCAGTTCTCCATCTTTGGGCCTGAACTTTCCCCTTTCTGGACCTGGAGCAGCCGGTCTTCCAGCCAGATTTCCCCCAAAGAGAAAGGCTTAGCGTACGAGGTGAGCAGAGGCCCCTTCCTCCTTGTGCAGGCAGTGCCAAGATCCTCTACAAGGCTGTGCTATTCAAAGCACACTGCAGAGGACACTGAAGATGCAGAAGAAACGCTGTCAGCGTGGGTCCCTGCAGCGTGATTCAGGGAGGCTGAGGCTGGGGGCCAGGCAGGCAGCCCACCCATGTGGCTGTCCATGAGCAAGTGCTGGAGCTGAGGGAGGGCACTGACCGCAATTTTCTGCAGTGCCGGAGTGAAGCTTGGCTTCAGAGAATGCGTTATGGTCCTTTCTGTCAGGTGGCTGCAGTGTTAGGTGACTTTCTCAGTGGAGACTGAAAATTTTTCACAGCCCTTGTTATGGTGGCCACCGAGCCCCTTGCATCCTGTGCTGGCAGAGGGCAAATGTCACAAGACCGGACGGATTTGAGGTCTTCCCTCACCTGCAGCACCCCTCATAAGCAGCACGAGGCTTCGCAAAGCAGGGCCGTGCCCTTGGCTTTGTTTTGTCATGTGGCACTCGCTTCCCACTCGGTCTGTTTTTCCCCTGCAGCGTCTCCCACTCGCCACCGACAAATAAAGCAGAGCTGAGTGCAGAGCGTGGGGGGGGCTGCCAGATGGCTCCGCGAGGCTGATCATCATATTTTGCTACCCGCCTTTTGTTTCTGTTTCTTTTTTCTGTGCCTGCCGTCGTTATTCAGCTCATTCACTTTTAAATCCTGCTTCACATCCCTCTTCGTCCCAGTCAGTCACCGCACTCCTTGTTGTATGGGAGGCATCCCAAGGACGTTGGACGTGGCATCTGTTACAGCATATGGTACATCTGCTGCTTCGGGGAGCTCTGGGTGTTTCTGCCTCGCGCCCTCCCATGTGCGCCTGCGTACGTGCGTGCGTGAGTGTCGGCTCTTCAACTGCCCTCTGGAGCGAGGATCCCCTCTGATGCGGGTTGCGTTAACAAATACAGTAAAACGAGGATTCTGGGTGGCTGACGGGTTGTTTTCTGAGCAAACAGTCCCCTGCAGGTGGGATTGCTGTGAACTGTAATAGGCTGTACTACAGCCACAGTTGGAAACTGCGAGACATCTTCAGCTTTTGGGTGTCTTCATCACCTCAGCCGCTGTGTTACGTACGCGTTTAGGTTTGTATCAACCAAAGCCCTGAACTGCATCTGCCTGTAACCAGGGTGATGCATAGCATGAACACAGAATGGGCAACGCCAGCTTCCCTCTACACTCCAGCTGGTCTGCAGGGATTTTCATTAATGTTGGTCCAGTGGAGGTATTTCTGAAATCTGTCACCATCATCATCATGTCTCTAGTATCGCGTGGGTTTTGTCAATTACTTATTTTCCTAAATGAAGAACTTACAGTCAGAATCAGATCTGCTAACTAGATAGATTATTTTAGGAAAGAGGAGGAACTGCAAGAAAGGGAACGGAGTCATGGAAGCACTTATAGAAGGATTTCAGAAGAAGGGAGAGGCAAAAGGCGATTTTCAACAACTACCACCTCACACAATTGGAAATACCTGCTGCAACTCATTTTTGCTAGAAAGTTTTCCAAAAGTTGTCGTGTCTGCATTGGATAATGAGTTAGAATCTGTGTGACTCTGATATCTTTGTATTCCCTGCCCTTTTTACACCAAGTGACAAAATGCAGAGGAAGAATTAAGAAAAAGGGAGTAATATTAATTTTCTTTAAAATTTATGTATTTTTTTTAAAATTCACTGGAGGAATTGACATAAAATGCTGACCAAAAAGGAAAATTTACTTCTTATCCTTATTTTGGAAGGAGAGACAGGAGGAAGGGATACAATTTTTTAAATGCAAACCTCTGTTGAAAATGAGCCTTATATTTCGAAGGTGTAAGGTGCCCTCTCGGAAAGCTGGTGAGTTTTCAGCTAGGTGGGAAGGTGTGCCTCTAAGCAAATGATAGGCAAGTTCCCCCCTCTCAATTATCCTTTGATGAGCTTCTGTCTCTGTGTTGTTTATGGAGGGAACCTAACGATCTAGTTATGACCAGATATGTAACTTTTACTTGGCTAAAGATGAGCTGAACCCTGACTTTTTGAAAAGAGGAATAAACTGAGATGACATAGCGAGGGAGAAAGTGGAATAATAGTGGGCTGGGTAGCAGGAACTGAAAGTATGAAACTGCGGAGCATGGATTCTTGGTAGCCTGAGAAAGGAAGCCTGTAGATAGGATCTGGGAGGTGATTTGGTGGGTAAATGGGGAAGGACTGATGTGCATTATCTGCACAGGACCTCTCCAGGACTGCCATGAGCTCTGTTAGTACAGGGACTGTCTGGAAATGGCAGGGCTTAAATGGTGGGACCAGTCCTACCAGTTTACAGGTGAAGAAACTGAGACACAGCACAGTTATTTACCACCCTGTTCTCCTTCAGCCACATTGTACTGAGTATATTACTGTCCTTTATCCACCAAAGTGATCTCTCAGGAGAAAATTTTGCCAAAAGGATTATCTAGAAGGACTTCAAATAGTATGGGGTAAGGCACTAAAATAGCCAGAGGCCTGGAAACCTGCACGTCTGAATTATTTGACTTTGATGACTTTTAGTAAATTCTTGTGTGTCGGTACCTCTGTTTCAGCAACTGTAAAATTGCACTTATAGTGCTGTTAATGCACTTTTTCAGGGGAATTAGTTACCACATTGGATAAAAGTGTTTATCAGTGTGCCAAGCTCTTTGTTGTGCGATGATTTCTTATATTAATTTCGCTGTCTGGCTTTCTAGGGAAGGACATGGCAGCAGTGCAGAGAACCTTAATGGCTCTGGGCAGTTTGGCTGTCACCAAGGATGACGGCTGCTACAAAGGGGATCCATCCTGGTTTCACAGGTAAGGTCCAAGGCACAGCTGCTCACAGCTGTCTTTCCCGGGAAGCTGGTAGTATCGTCTGCCTTCAGGTTTTAAGGGAAGTTATTGGGATAGGAAGGGAAGAATCTTTCCAAAGTTTCCGTGTAATGGAGAAATTTTCTCTCTGGAGTCTAGAGGAGAGAAGCAAATACCCAACCAGGCAGCAACATTTTCAACCCTTCACTAGTTCCCAACTTTATCAGCATCACTGCTAGGCCCACCTCTTACCATACCTTGTTGGCCTGAACTTACACCAGGGCTGCTGGGAAGGAGCCCCGCGGCAGCTGTGTAGCGCAGCCATGCTGCTGCCTTTCCTTACATGGCCCCTCTCCCCCCGCCTGCCCCGGAGCTGGTACCAGGACTAAGGAGCCTGTTGCCTGTGGCTTCTGCTCTGGTTTCCTCCTGGAGGCACCCCTTTTCAACGAGGCTGTTCTAGGCTGCGTTGGTGTGGATGTGCCATGCGTGGGGACCCTACTGCACATGGAGAGGAGTACAGCATCCCCTTCTAGGTGCCTGTGTAGGAGCTCCATCTTGCCGCCTGAGGAGCCCATGCTGGTCATGGAAGAAGAGATGTAGTTTTCTTGTCCACTGACGTTATCCCTGACTCTTACTCCCTAGAAGGAGTGCAGTGAAACTTGGGAAATACAGCCACCAGTTTCGGTGACGTTTACCTATTGAGCGGCTTCAGCTAACCCTCTGTATCCATTTATGAAGAAAAGGGGACAAAGCTGGCAGCAGCCTTGCGGATATGTGTGTCCTAAGAGTAGCTGGTGGGAGAAGCCTACTTTTGCCTCACATCAGGCAGCAGACAGAAAGACTAAGGAGGACGAGGCTGTGATGGATGTCAGCAAACCCCATATAGTGACCCCCTTACTGAGCAGAGAGAAGGCATGAAGCCTCTTTCCATTTGTCATCGAACCAAAAATGATTCATTTCCTAGTCATCTTTTTTTCTTGGGGAGTACTGCTTATCTGTGAAGAATTCTCTGGCTTGGCAAAGCTGTGTATTTGCTCAAAAACTCCTTCTTTTTTTGGCTAGGGAGCCTGAGAAGCAGGACAGGAAGAAAAGGAAATCCTCCCACAGTTAGCCCTCCTGCCCCACGGGAGAGTCTGCCCTCCAAGAGTATTTCTTGTGCCGAAATGTCTGAGGCACATTAGCAGAAAAGAGTGCCGGCTGCTTGGCTTTGGTTTCCTTGAATTTTCTGATGCCTAGGTGAGGGTCAGCAAAAGCAAAGCAAACTTCACTTGGTTTGTCTTAAACCTTGAGCTGGTTTAACTAAAGCTAAGGGAGATTTTGATTTTAGGTGAGTGAGTACAAGCTCCTATACATTCTTGGTATGAAATTAGTTTAAATTGACTTAATACGCTCCACAAAGAGATTTGTATTTATTGAATATAATTGGGTTTAAAACTCAAATCCAGTTACATGCTTTAATATAAACCAGACATGAAATCACTATGGCCCAGACAGACTTACTTGTTTTATGTAACTAAAACAAAGCCCTGCACAGAAAAATTAATTTTCATCTGGACTCCTAATTGTGGGTGGGAACAGTTTTCATTGGCATAAATGAAGATGTGATCACGTCCCTTCTCCCCTAGCTGTCTCTCCTGCCTGTACTGCTTGGACAGTCAATCCGTACTCTTGCAGCCCCTGAAATACCATTTTGTAACCACTGCCTTAAGGAAAACTGATGTTATTTCTGTAAGGAAATAACGTATGGCAGACCAGGAGCTGTTTTCTGAGTCACTCGCCCATCCGTTCAGGCAGAGCAAGCCCCCTCACTGCCGCCCAGCGTTAGTCATGAGTCAGGGCTTTCAGGCTGATTCTTAATCACCTTAAGTTAAATTGGAAGAAGTCACAGTTAAATGGAATAAGAGTATCCATGCAGGGATCTACAGTGATTAAGATACCCCCACACTTGAGCTAAGCTGTTTAACTTTCCGTTGCCGGTGTCTCTCATTCCCGGTCCCACCAGGCCTGATTCCCCCTTCCTTGCATGCCCTAGCGAGGTTCGTGGATCTGTGGCTGTTTGTTACCTTGCGGTTTGGCAAACTGGGCCAAAGTTGGCACAGAAAGTTAACAGATCTGCGTGGTGGGCTCAGTTTGAGGTAAGGGTGATGCCAGGTGATGGCAAGCAGGCCAAACAGAACTTGAAATAGGGTGAGACACTGAGGGGAATGGGCTTGCCCTCACCTCTTTTTTTTACAGTTGCAGTTAAGACCATTTCCACCAGCCTAAAAGCAAATCAAAAGTACATGTTTTTACCTTTAAGACCACCATATACTAAATGCAGTGCTTATGATGGTAAAATACAACACTGTAAGATCCAAACTGTATATGTAATCAACTTTTATTAGCATATCCAGAGTTCTCTTTGGTCTCTTTTTTTATTTCTTCTTTGCAAATATCTCTTCTTTTTTTTTTTTCCCCTGTTCATAGTTACTTTTCAACCTTCTGTGGAACTACTCCACAACACAGCTGAAAATTCTAAGAGGAAAAAGAAAAAAATAATAGAATGTGTTCCTGGGATTTTAATTAAAATAAAGGCAGACAGAGTGAACCTGAGATTCAGTTAGGTAACAGGAGTAGTTCTGAAAACATCCTGTAGTGGAGATCCTGGCAGCGGTTCCATGCCGTGTAAGGATTCTGGAAAAGAAATTAAGCAGTGGTGAGAGGGGGTTGCTTTCTGAGGCACCCGCAGTTCTGCCTGCCTCCCTCCAAACGGCATGCGTTATGGGAAGGGCTCTGAGAGCCTGTGGCGGGCTTTATAAGCCCTCTTCCTAGTCTGGACAGTGACCCTGGAGACCCGTTCTGAAAAATGGCAGGTCAGTACTGGTTTGCTGTGGAGCTTTCTCGCCTTTCTGCCTTGCTGGGCTCTCATACAGACGTGGGTTATTCTCCTGCAACGTCCTGAGCACCCTGAGCCCAGCAAGGAGTTTAAATGCTTGTTTGGACTCGAGCCAGGGTGCTTAGCACAGTACAGAATCAGACCCTCACAGAGAGGATCATGTTGATGGCTTTCAATCACATCGGGCACCTAATCTAGCATTCTCATCTAGCGGTGGGGTGGGGTGGAGAGGAAGAGGATTGTAACTCGATGCCATATTGCAGGGTAACCTGATGCGGGGACAGACAGACACAGCAGGGAGGAAGGTTGTACCTAGGCAGAAGTAAAGTCTGGGTGATGGAAAGCCTCCCTCAGGCTGGGGCTCTGCCGATCCATACGGCTTATCTGGCAGCAACAGACTGATCCTTCTCCCTTGTAAATGGCTTTGTTTTCCCCACCGAGTGTAACTGAAAGCTTGATCCAAGATGAACAGTTTCTAGCAAGGCAGCGGAGTACAAACTGTTGTGCTCCTCAACTGCCACTTTGGCCCTCAGGGCTATTTTCAGGGAAAAGAGGCTCCCTTTAAACTCCAACAAAGGTTCATTGATCCAAAGGGCTTTTGAGAGCAGGGATGCTGGACAAAAGTGGTCAGCATGTTTTGACAGGAGAGAAAGGACTGACATACAGTGAAGACGCAGGTGCAGAGGGCAAAGTCTATCACTTAGAGGGGGGACATCTGGAAACGGCACCAGAGCAATTGTGCTGTCCTGCGGCAGCTGTCATCCGCTCTGCGAGAACGAGCAAGTGGCTTCTCTGTCCCCTTGTTTCTCCAGGTACATTCAGCTCTTACTCCACTGAGTTAAGTCGTACCAGTTTGTACTGTCACACTAGATGGGTATCGACTTGTAGTACAGCGCAGGTCTCATTGCTCAGATCCCATGGACCACAGCTGTTAAGGGCTATAGGGCTTCACACAAATTAACCCTGTCATGAGCGTTATATACAGCACTGCATAAATGTTTTACCTGACACAGCTGCTGGGGAAGTCCCTTGGGGTTCTGGAGTAAGCGGGACACTGAAAGTCTGAGATGTTGCTGGTTTGCCTAGAGCATTCCTTCTGACTTCTGGAAAGCCATTAGCCTGGCCAGCATTGTCCCATTGCCCATGGGAAGGTGCAGATGAAATACTGCGCTGCAAGAGGGAACGTCTGTTAACATCAGCCCATTTCAGATTGCTCTTCATGATCCTCTGGGCATACGCAGAATGACGGTGTGTCTGTACCTTGCTTTTTTGTGTGTTTCTGGACAGGAAAGCACAGCAGAACCGACGAGGATTTTCAGAAGAGCAGCTTCGACAGGGACAGAACGTTATAGGCCTTCAGATGGGCAGCAACAAAGGAGCATCGCAGTCGGGTATGACAGGCTATGGGATGCCAAGGCAGATTATCTGAAAGCATCGGTGTCTGTAGAGAAAACACTCCTTCTGCAGCATGGTCTGTTTAAAAAAAAAAAAAAGGAAAAAGAAAAAAAAAAAGCTCATTAGTTCCTTTTCTGCCTGGTTTTTAATAGCTAGCACTCTCTAAGGTTTGGGGTATTTTTGGTTTGGTTTGTTTTATTTGCAGCTGCCAGAGTTCGTCTAGAACTTGGGTTTTCTTGGTGGTGTGTGTCAGTTCACAGCACGTACGCACTGCTGCCTCCTACTTTTCACTTCTGAACTATGCAAAGACAATTATTCTGTATTAATTTATTTGCAAAGTGTTATCTTCCATATTTGTCTCACACCGTACTTGTATTTCAACCAGTAATCTTGTTCAATTCAGTGATTATATTGTTTGACCTAAGAATAAAGACAAAATAAAGACACCTCTTAGACTCATTATTTAAAGGAGGTAAAAGCAATTAAAACCAATGACCGCGTGGTACAGCACTGAGGAGTTAGATGCTTTGAATGGTTGATCTGTCCCATCTCTAACCCAGAGCTCTCTCTCAGTGACTCTTTGCTATAGTGTTTACAGTCTGTGTTACACGCTCAGTTTAGTGTTTGTCTAAAGGCACACCCAACGTATTTTCCTCAGAAGAAAAGATCTATCGCCTAATTTAGCTCAGATTTCCCTTGACCTAGTGCTGGCTTGACTGCAGCTGGCAAACTTGTGGATGGAGATAAAATCAGTTTAATAGGGAAAGCCAAAGCTGTGAAAACAGAGCAAAATAAGGAATTAATTCACTACTTCCCATTGCCAGGCAGACGTTTAGCCGCTTCCTAGGAAGCAGGACCTCAGTATGCATGACGTTACCGCAGACATACCCCCTTCCTCCTCCTTTTCCCTGAGCTTTTGCTGCTGACCATGACACCGTATGTATGGAATATCCCTTCGATCAGTTGGGGTCAGCTGAGCCTGGCTGTGCCCCCTCCCAACTCCTTGCCTACCCCCAGCTGTGGGGGCAGAATGAGAAAGGGAGAAGACCTTGACCCTGAGCAGCACTGGTTAGCAGCGGCCACCACACTGGTGTGTTATCAGCACAGCTCTAGTCGCAAATCCGAAGCGCAGCACCCTCTGGGCTGTGGGGGGGAGGTTGCCTCCATCCCTGCCAGAGCCAGCACACCCAGCAGCAGGTCAGTCTTCAAACACGGGGAGTTCTTCACTATGAGAGGGCAATCTGTCAGACAGAGGTGAGAACAGGCTATACCTTCTGATAGCTGATATTATATCAAAGAAAACACTGCAAAACAAGCTGTGTTTTAAATGCAAATGAAGAAAACTTTTTCCCTGTGAGGGTGACAGAGCACTGGCACAGGCTGCCCAGAGAGGTTGTGGAGTCTCCTTCTCTGGAGACATTCAAAACCCGACTGGACACGTTGCTGAGTGATGTGCTCTAGGTGGTGCTGCCTTGGCAGGGGGGTTGGACTAGATGGTCTTTCGAGGTCCCTTCCAACCTCTAAGATTCTGTGATTCTGTGAAATAGAAGAAAAGCCAGAATGCTTCTGACCTGGAAAACACCCATAGTTCAAATTTAAATAACCTGTTATGCTCACCCGTGATGGGCTGTAATTGCAGCTGGTAGTTCGTTTTGGGACAGTTTGCTAGAAAGGTGATAGAAGAACTGCTTGCTGGTGTAGTCATCTGGCCACAGAGACGTACCAGAGCAGGTTCACCAGCTAGTCAGCACAGGTTGCCAGCTAGTCAGCACAGGTTGCCGCATGGCTGCGTGGCACGTACGCTTGGGGGATGCACGCTGTTTTCTCAGCAGGGTTTTCTTCCTGTTGTGAGCTGTCCCTGTGGGCTTCGCTCGCAAAGCCCAGCAACTTCTGCCCAGCAGGCAAGTAGGAAGGGAAATGTGAGAATTGAACTCTGTGGGCTTTTTTTTTTTTTAAATTCCTGACAGACTTTCAAGAAGGCCTGAAAGTGTGGTATCTGGGTAGGTAACAAAAGAAAGGTAATCTGTTCTGACAGCTGTCTACCTACACTGGTAAGGAGTGACTTTTGCCTGAGTCAGAACCTAGTGACACATGGTGGCAGCTGGTTGTCCACTAAGTAGCTCTGGAGCCAGTGACACACAGGTTGGTGTGGCCTCCAAAGTCTCTACCACTGAATAAATTGAAGGGATGATTCCCCCAGCTGAGGTGAATCTCTGTCCTCCCTGTTGGGATGGGAATGATGCCTCCCCACTTTAGTCAAGCTTTGCTGAAGCACTGTGGAGGACAGCAAGTGAGAAGAGATGTAAAGGTCACATTACATGGCTGGCACTCAGGGGATCTGTAGCAGCTGCCACTGAAAAGGTCCTGCCCCCACTTGTATGTCCTCTTATACCTGCCAGGGTGTCTTGGCTCCTCCACTGTGCTCTTGTCAAGCACTTTTTTGTGTTTGCTACCTGTTTAGGGCCATTTTCCTGTTACATAGATAAATTAGCTCAGCAGAGGATCAGATGACCACACCAGATGGTGCATCTGGGGTAGGAGCTCACCTTTCAGCTGTGGTGGGGCATTAGCTCAGAGCAAAGCATGACACATGACTTCCCCTGAGATATTACATTAGGTGTAACATGAAGAGAAGAGCAGTTTTGTTTTGGTGTGTTTTTTTTTTTTTTCTAAAAGCAAATAAGCTAATCAAGAAAATCTGGGCTAATGGCAAGATAAATGACTCCCACCAGAGACTTTACCTTTGTGAAAATGAACAGCAGCTATCTCCCCCTAATAGAAACTAGAAAGTCACAGCCACAGCAGACGAAGTGGCTGGGTGAGAGGAAGAACTGCCTCTCAAGTAAGAGATCTGAGAGGTCACAGCCGGCATCACCTGCCCCCTTCTCTGCCAAATGTTCTCCCTGACCTTACAGCCAGCGGAGGGGCCCTGGGAAAATTCAGGTCCTAGCCACTAGCCCAGCTGACTCAGAAGAGCAGACAGACCTCCTGGTCAGAGGAGCAGTCCATCTAGCCCCGCACTAGCAGTAGTTTTGCTAGCAGCAAAAGAAAAGGATACTTGGCAAGCCCACTTGAGCCCGGCCACTTTCTGTGGTCCCTGCCCTTCCTTCGCCAACAGCATCTGCCATTCTTGCAATAAGGCACCTCCCAGCAGAAAGATCATGCCCAAATTAAATGTTCTTTCATCAAAGCTACATTCCCTAATTAAATGTGCTTTCATCAGGTTTAGCATTCTAATAGCCTCATTGAAGTTATAGAAAATATTGTGTGCTTGCACAGGACAAAAAACCAGCCAAACCCAACAAAAAATACCTCACACGAACCTGCTAATTTTAACAAACCATGTTAGCAACAACAGCAAAGTGCTCCAGGAAAGAGAAATCTATACCCTGTGGCTGCAGACACAGGACCCGTTTAGTGTAGGAACAACAACCAGAATAAAGACTAATCCCCAGGATCTTATCTTCGGTAACCCCTCCCCAAGCTCCCAACACGTGCTTTCATTGCCTTAAACCATCAAACCAAGCTAGCTGTTAATATCTGGCAGAAGATGATGCAGCGTATACTTTATTCTCTGGGTTAACTTTGTCCTTCCATATTCTTACATGATGGAAATAGATTATTAATATTATTATTAATTAAATATTAACATGCTCTGGCCTACTAATGTCCTCCTGTTAAAACATCCTTACTAGTTTACAAACATCTTAAGCCAACAAGAAAATTAACATAGTACTAGGCGAGTTTAGTAACCAAGTTAACAGGAAACATTATCACTTTTCTCATACTAACAATAAACCATTGTCAGTTTGCTCCTACTGCATCGAAACCACTTCGGCAGGTCTCCCAGAAGCCTTATTAATTTCTATGACAACCTCCTGCATTGTTACTGGTGAAAGCCTTGCTGTACGTTAGAATAGAGGTGTTTAGGAGCTCTGAACAAGTACTGAAGGGTATGGTGTCAGGGGGAGGGGGGATGTGTGTGTGTGTTCCCTCACTTACCTGTTGGGCTCCCTAATGCTTAGGGTTCCCTCCACAGATGATGAACAACATCTCACTTAGGGCAGTGGACTCAGTTTGACAGCCAGTATGAGCTAAGGTAAGATCCCTCACAGGTTGCCTTCTGGAAGCCTGGCTGTGACTTGGTCAGCTATCCCACTTTGCAACCGAAATAAAATGTATTTGTGAGAAAGTGCTTTAAATATCCCCCCCAACAGGTGTACCAAAGCAAGCCCCATCATAGCAGGCTGGACCAGAAACACCTTAAATATTGCAGCCCTTATCCTTCAGTTTGCTCATACCTATAGAAAAGTAAATGATATTTATCTGCCTTCATGAAGGTTTTAAGACCGTGACCTCATTAGGGACAATTGTTTAGTCTTTTTTTTTTTTTTAAACAGTGAGGTGGCATCTAATGGTCTTCTGAAAGGATGGTCAATAGGTGTGTGAGTGAGGAAGAAACACATACCTGAGTGTGGGATCCAAGTTTCTTCCCATTTATAAGGAGAGCAGAAAGAAAACTCAACGAACAGAAAGTCAATATAAAGTTCAGCCAGTTCAATTAAGCTGGAGCTTGAGGACTGTTAGGCTAACATAACATGACGTGTTTTAAATAAAAGCTAATGAGTGTGAATGGCACGAGGAGGCTTTTCTCCTCAGTAAATCACTTTGCAGCATGCCTCTGCCAAACAGCATCCCCTGTGCTCAGTGGGGGTGCGTGGAGAAGGCACCTCTGGCAGCAGCAGGCGCCAGCAGACCCTTCCCTTCCACTTGCGAGCTGCCCTCGTGGGCTGTTCCCACTCCAGCCACAGCTCCTTCAGACCGCTGACTTGTTTTTCTTACCGCGCAGCCAAACCAGAGCCACGGGGGAGGAAGGGTGAGGACTCAGGACGTCAGAGATTCATTTCTGTGTCTGTAATCGATTGCATTTGGCTCTGGCTGCATTGTTTGGATTTGCTCCTCTGTTTCTCTTTTACAAAAACAGGGCTAATGCTCACTTAATCGTGATGGCTTGAACAGCTCAAGCATTAATAGGGTCAGTGATATGGCAATGTGTCCTAACTAGAAATAAGCTTTAAATATATTGAGAAGGGAAGTGAGCACCTTCAGATGAAAGAAATTCAGCCATTTACTCTAAGCCTGTCCTGAGACTGCCATGTTAGCTCCTGAGCATCCACCAAGGCTGCAGGTGAGCGTGTGTACACAGACCCCTTCCAGCTATTTTGTCTTCTACAAACTTAAATAAACAGGAAAGCTGATTTTGTAACGCGCGCATAAGCTGCTAAGGGCTGATGATCTGCAACACCCTAAATATCAGGTGATCCCCAAACAGGCAGGGAGAGGAACAGACATTTTTATCGGCATCTGTTTTTTGAACAGTATGCTCTTGGCACATGCTTTCCCCTCTCTGTGGGTCTTGCTGTCCTGCAGGAAAGGCAAGTGACACGGGCACAAAGACAGCACGAGCGACTGCTGGGAAACCACGCGCTGGCTGCCGCCTCTCCCCACTCTAACAAACAGATTAACCCATTTAAACTTCACTGAGGTTGTTCTTCCCACCTGAATCTCCAAAATAAAAACACCACAGTTCTCTGACTAAGCTCAAGCAATAGAAAACTGTGAGGTAAATGGGAGGGGGGGGATGGAAAAAAGATATTAGCCATTCCTATGGGGGAAAATCACAGCCTTGGATGGAAGGAAATTTTTCTGCTCTCATCTTGCAGTGTCCATGTATCAGCATAGCGGACGATGCTGTGACATTCAAGTAAAGTTGTAATGCCATTTCTCAGATGCAGAAATATATTTGCCTCTAGTCCTGTTGGATTTATAAAGGAAATTAGAGAGGTGACCTTTCTCCCTAATGAAATTTCTGTTAAATGGCTCACTTTGGTAGAAATGTTCCTCCACTATTGGGCAGGAGTAAATCCTGCGCTCTAGTGAGTCCGTGCTCTGCAGACCGTGCGGCAGGGCGAAGGCTTCCGTCTAGGTTCACCAGCAGCGACATTAAGCAATGCAGGAGTGGGCTCTGCTCTGGTCCTAGGATCTGCAGGGCCAGGATTACCCAGCGAGAGGAGAGGCAGCACTCGAGGGAAGGAGCAGCCACCCCCGGCACGTGGCTTGCAGGGGCTCGAAGCAGCACAGCATCGGAGGCAGACCGATGACTGCCCGCTGTGTCCAAACTAGATTTTAAGACAGGATATGCATTGTCATCATGTCAGTAAAGATGTGAGGTGGGTGATAGCTTTTGTGTTTGCACAAAAATCAGCTAAATGTTCTGTTTCTCTCATTTCTTGTTTAGGCACAGAAAAAGCGAATGACAAAAATGAGCAGGGATTGATTTTAGGAGCAGGTTTTGCATTAGTGTTGTTATGAGTCAACACTTCACATTAAGTTTCTTTGTATTAGCTCCCACACATAATGTAGATGGAAGGGTAGCTCTGCTGCTTCCAGCTCCTTCCAACACACAACCTAAGAGACGTTGTTTTGTCCAGGTTCTTAAAGATGCTGGAGGGCCTCCTCCACTCACAGATGTGACCCCCAGAGCTGCTGAGCACCAGACCTGGTCTTTGTGGGTTTGGCCCTTGATAAAAAGGGGACAAAACCCACTTCCCCATCTCACAGGAAAACAGTCACAAGAGACACCAGGTCTGGCTTTCAGGTGCTGGGATACCATGGCAACGTTGTTTTTCCAAGTGAATAGAAAAGCTTTTGATGCAAGGAAGAAAAATCAATACTTCAGGTAACAGTCTGGAAGGCACAGGTGGGATATCAAGGGAATCTGTGCATGTGGTAGGAGTGATCACCATCTCCTGGCATCCTCTGGAGAGACCATTTTCCCTTATCTTCCATGACAGTTCAGATGAATCAAACACTGTGCCATGGTTCTGGTGGTGGTGTTCAGTCAAAGCAGCATTTCTTGAATTCTCCCTACCTCAGAAGGGTATTTAGGAAGATGGGCTACAGCTGGGTCCCCACACAAGTAGCAGCTGGAGAAGGTTTTGCTCCTGAAAATCAAGAGTTTGAGCTGTAGGCAGGTGGATGTGGTTGGTAGATTGTATAAAAGAACTGCAGTGAAACGTTTGGGCCTTGCTGGAGGAAAGATAAGGTGAGGTAAATAAAATTCAGGCTCATGTGCATAGCTTGAAGTGTACTTGGCTTTCCTGGTGTAGGAGCTTTTTGTTCTGTGATGGTGATCCCAAAGTGGCTCAGCACTGGCAGGAGCTGCTGGGAGCACAGCAAAGCAGCTATTAGTCCCTCCTGGCTGGTTGTGGCTAAGTGTGTTTTGTTGCTGGATGTTGATGGAGCCATCGTTAATCAGGGGAAGCGTGGCCACAGGTGGAAGTGAGCGGTGTAGGAGTGTGGCTGTGTGAAGGTGTCTGTCTCCTGAGCACACGTGGCCCTGGTGGGAGCTGCTGGGGGCAGGGGAGAGCTGCCTTGCTTGGGAAAGGCTCGCAGCTAAGACGTGCTGGCAGCCGCTGCACAGGTCAGTGCAGTGAGATTTAAGGAACGGACCTGCAGGTCCCGAGTCCTGGGGATTATTTTTCAGACTCTGGTGCACTCAGTTCTCTGCTGTTTGTACCAGAGGCCCACTCTTCAGGACTTTTTAGTGTAACTAAAAAGCATTTGTGCTTGGGTCTCAAAAGGAGACCGTCTGAAATCTTACTGTATGTTTTGTAAGCGATTTGCTCAGCCCTGGGGGTCTTGCTGAAAAACAAAAGTTATCTTCTTTTCCTGCTGTGAAATGTTTAATCATGTGAATCCTTCCCGCAGAAGCATTACCATAATCCAAGCTGTTTTATAAGGTGCCAAATACAATGGCTGGAACAGATATTATTTTAATTTTTTGTGTGTTAATAAGTCAAGCCATTGCCACAACCTTTCAAGAGACAAGATGAAGTATTATGTGAAGGTGATTGCTGTGGTGGGTCTCTCTGTTTTCTAGATGTGAAACATCTGTGATCAGTTGAGTCAAAGTAAGTAGAAAAAAAATGTAGTGCGTTTCTAGTAATGGGCTATTTTCTTTTTTTTTTCCTGTTACTTCTCTGTCTTTTTCTCTTTCTTTTTATATACTTGGTGTAGGAGGAGGATCAGAAGGAAAATTATTGTTTACAGCTGGATTCGGCAGTCTCTGTATTCTTTAAAATGAATCCATGAATGATTAAACAGTTTTTGTGCTGTTTGCTCTCGAAGTGGGAGTTGTGAGATAGAAGCGAGCCATGGTACTGCGGTGTCGCTGAAGCAGGCTGCGTGAGTGAACCTCGCTTTGGCAGAATGTGTTCTGTATTTAAAATGTCTGTCTCCATGTAATGTGATGAGTCCCTTAAGAACTACCTTCCGCAGTTGCTCTGTGAATTGCACTCCCACTGGAGTCAAGTACATCCAGGCAAATTGGATTATTAGTTGGAGATAAATGGGCCCGGGGAGCACTTAACTGAAGGAGTGATGATGCTCATGCCCTTCATCTAAGTGTAAATGCTGTCTCTAACAAAAGAGGGAGAGGTATGGAGGCAGAAGATTTCAGTTCTGAGCACTGCTTTCCTTAAGAGGCTGTATACTAGCTATAATGGGATGAATCATAAACCTTACCATTCACCTAGAATGAATCTGTAGTTTTGAAGACAATGAGTTTCAGAAAATGTAACCCTTTTTGTAATAATTTTGACATAAAAGGAGCGATTTAGTTTTCTGTTTAGGACAATCTTCTTAAGATGATGATGTTAGTTTAGTTTGCACCGTAGGTATAACATGTGTGATTAAGGCCAGCTGCAAACAGTTAGAGGGCTTTAAACTACAAAACCTGTCCTTGCAGTGATATTTTTAGAGTATCAAAACTGGCAAATGGAGGATGGAAAGATCTGGATTTCTTTGTTTGCTTGTGATGTCATGGTGGTGAGACGCGAGCCCCAAACAGAGCGCTGTGTGGTCAGCCAAGTCCCCGAGGGACTGAACTGCAGTGTCATGACTGGCGTTAGGTGGGAGATGATGCATGCAACACCCTGTAATGGGCAGAGAAAACAAAGATATCTTTTTCATTCTTGGACTCCTTATTTAAACCTGAAAAGAGGGATGGAAGGAAAATATGGTCTGATAGAAAAGAAAAACTAAAAGCAAGCATTTCCTACCTGCTACCAACTTGCCTGTTCTATAGATGTGGTGGGTCTTTAGGAAAAAAAATGCCTATTAGAAAGTAGGATTAGAATAATAGCTAAATGACTAACTTGAAGTAACCCATGAAATAAAGGGAAAGATAGACTAAGAGGTGTGTTCAAAAAAAAAAAATTAGAGTGGAAGGGATCCTGAGGAGTGGGGGGACCAGCTGCCCTATTAGAAAAAGGAGGATCCCCCTCATTTGGGAAAAGATGAATGACCTCTACAAATGGAAACATAAACCAGTCAGACTTAATGTCATCAATATTACTACTTCTGTCATCAAGGATCACAAATTTTAGTTATCCCTCTGGTCTATGTTTGTATATTCTCAGTTAATGTTGCTAATTTAAAACCTATATATAGCAAGCGAAGCTGAAAGTCCTGTCATCTTGGCAGGGAACGAGGAAAGGCAGATCTTTATTTGCATTAGTGGGAAGATGTTCATAGCGGAGACTGGTAATGTACATTGCTTAAAGAGAACTGGCATTTGCTTGTTTACTTGGCTGTCTAAAAATAAGACTGAATGCACCGCAAAATGCACATGCTCTTTCCAGAACCCCACCTCTGCACAGGCAGAGCTGCTGCACTGGGATAAGCTGTTCCCCTCTTCAGCAGGATCTGCTGATCTGAAGAAACAAAGGACAACATTCCTGCTGAAGTCTCTTTATTCTGAGATGGATGGGTGTCTGTCCATCAAAGGGGAACAAGGACCTCCAAAGGAACAGGATTTTTTTAAAAAAAAACCATTTTACTCCTTGGAGTGAGGAAAATTAACTCCAAAAATAGCTCTATAAAGAGCATTACTTGTGAGCTGGGCACTTGTAACTGCACTTTGTCCTTTGAGATAAAAGCTGTGGCTATTGCCATTTGCTTGGTGTTTTACAGAATGAATCATGTTTCCTCCCTCAGGATTCATTACAAATGCAAAGCTCTTCTGAGACTTATTGTGGTGTTTGGGAGTCCTTTAAAATCCTCAGGAGGAGGGCTGCACTGAAAATGCAATGTATTATCAAGACTCATTGAAAAACACAATTTCTATAACCCATTTAGACCACAGGATCATGTTGTACATACAGTTTTCCCCTGTGGCCATGGCAGTAAAAGCCCGTAGGAGGGCGGCTCTGCCAGCGTCTCAGATGATCCAAAATTAGCACTCTCCTCCTTTTGATTTAGCGAAGCACCGTGAGGAGTCCATCTTGCCTGTTAAAATAAATCCACTACAAGTGTGGACAGGCAAAAGAGAGGAAGGTGACCGGCCAGCATGGAAGCGGATATAGGGAGCTCCCTGTGCCTGAAGGTCAAGGCACACAGACTTTCAGCGCTCCTCTCTTACACAAAGTGCAGAGACTTGGCAGGTTCTGACGGTTCCTGTACACAAAGGATTTAGTGTGGGGGATCTCATCCCGTGCTTTCCAGACAACAAGGGATACTGAAATGTCACTGCAGTAGGCAAGTGCAGCTTATGTGACCAGCTATCTTTACTAAGCACTGTACTGTTGTGCATGTGGTCAGCTTCAGTTTGCTGTGATACCCTTAAGTACTGATCCTTAAACCAGTCCCAGGTGGCTTCCCCAGTCTGACAAACTGCTGATCTGACTGATTTCTCCAATGGTCTTGATTAGCTTTGTTTTATCTTTTTGTGAGGTGATTGGCTCTAACATTGGGAGAGCTGAACTTGCTTGAAAGAATATGGAGTAGGGCCTCCTTGTGGAAAAAATACAGCATTTAAATCCCAGATAAAGCTATTGTACACAGAGCTGGCTCAAGTGGTGTTGCTGTGAGATGTCAAGTGATGGTGCTGGAAGGAGGTTCACAAGCTCTTTGAGTTGAGGCTGCATGGAGACCCAAGGGCTGGAAAGGGTGCTTCTCTCTGCTGAACTTCCACACAGCAGAGACAAAAGGTAAAAATAATCAAAAAAGCCTTCAACTGCAGTTCAAATACGGTAACATTTTTTTTTTAGTCAGGACCTTGTGATGCCATCATAAATGGAGTGAGCAGGGCTCTAGCTCCCTCCTGTTAATAGCTCTTCAGTTCTTGCAATTTCATCATGCGGTAGTGAATGTGTAAGGAAGCTGCCATACGCAGATCATGACCATACCCAACCCTTTGAAGTCCTGCTGCTCTAACTGACATACAGACCACAGCCTCTGTAAGGCAGAACCTAGAAGCAGGCAGGAGAAACAAATGCAGCTTATGTGGATCACAGTAACAAGTTTTATATTTAGACTTTCATTTTCATTTCCATCAGTCCAGATCCTCTTAACTTCTGCCTGTTATTTCACTTCCCTCAGCCCGAGGGCATGAGCAGATACTCAAGCTGATGATCAACCCTTAATGAAGATTAGTGTCCCTGCAGCTGAGACAGAGCAGTTGCCTGCAAGTACTCAAAGACACCAAGGCCAGAGGGGACTGTGATGGCCTAGCAAGAACATCAGGAGCATCTCAGGAAAAAAAAGCTTGAACAGCGGACCATGCAATTTGGTGAACAGGAGTCCGTGCAATTCTTGGTCACTTTTATTCATGGTTAACAGCCATCATCTTGCTAGTGGATCATCTTGACTGGTTTGTCTGTGCTTGTGCATGGTTTTTATTCTGAACACCAGATTTTCTTTATAAGTATTTTAGTTGCACTGCCCTGCCTCTAATGGCACTTAGAATTTTCGTTGTCTTGATGGGGAGCCTGCCAAAGACTAAGATGTAATGCAAACACCAAAAATACTGATTAATACAATTAATATTGAATTAATCCCTGTAGGTCTTTTGGGTACTTAACCAAAAGTTTTGGTGGGTGAGGGATGATAACAGAAGTGTCAGTCATTTATAGGGGATGGAATGTCAAGCTGCCCCATAACCCTTGAACAAAGAAACCTCATTCCCAAGACTGAGTGAAATAGCTTGTTCAACACTTGAAAGTGCAAATAATCTAGCTGTTTCATAGCAGGTTAATTCTATTTTCTTGCTTTAAAAATAAAAATAATAATAATAAAAAGTCAGTTCTGCTGCTTAAGAGTTTAAAGGTGTATATGTGTGCTGTAATCTGTCACCGCCTGGATGATAACATCACAGGCCTCTGAGACCTGATAACAGTGGCATGGGTGGCCTGAATGCCCTGTTGAAGCCTTTTAGGTGGAAATAATGAAGGCAGGAAAAGCTCCAGGGTTGGTTTTTTTTCAGGCTTTTTTGTTCTGCCCTCCTACTTAGGTGATTAGAGAAATAGAAATGAGATGAAAGGTCAAGACTGACAGGAAGGGGCATGGGTAGGTTTTTGAAAGATAGAGGAGGGAAGACAAGGAGTTAAACTTCCAGTACTGCATTTCTTCCAGGTTTATCAAAGATACTCTTGAATGCAAGAAAGGCAGGACAAGAATATTACATCAGCATTGTATAGGGAAATGTATCTTGACAAACACTGGGACTAGGCTAGTGTGAGGCTTGTGGAGCCCTGGGCACGGTGTTTCCTGGGGGAGACCCTGCAGTCCTGCATAGGGGAGTGAGAGATCTTTGGTTCACCTCACTGAACAGTTGCCTTGTTTCAGCTGAGCATCTGTTGTGGCATCTGACTGCTATGAAAGTGTGGGGAGAGAAAAGTTTTCCTGTTTACTTTCCACGTGGCATGGAGGGTTTGATGATAGCGGATGGGGTATCCATCCCTCATAACAGCTTCTGGGAGTCTTAGCCTCATGGACAGCACTGCTTATAAGCTGAAGCCTTAAGGGGCTTATCATGTGTCTTCACTTTCAGCAGGGCAGTAGTTAAGGAGCAGATCACCAACAAAGTGCAATTTGCAGTGAGGAGCATAGACACATTCACCAGTAAGAGTTTGGCTTGGCTTGTCAAACTCTGCTCAAGCCTGACCTATCCAAGCACACATGACTGAGGGCTCCGATAGATGGGAGCATGCAGATCGCACATCTCATCACCAGAAAAGCTACGAATGTCGCCTTTGTTTGGCTGAAGTGCTGCCGTGGCTTGACTTCTGTAGAGGGTGTTACCATTGGCTTCAGGGCTAGCTGAAGATCCTTGAGGTCACTTCCAACCTTAATGATTCTATTCTATTCTATTCAACTGGGCCAACCTTGTTATTGTGGAACCTCAATCTTTTTAATGTATTATTTTATTTGACATGCAGCACATTTCCTAGCACTGTGATTCTCCTAAGAAGTTATATTTAATCTAGTTGTGTGAATCGTGTGTGCGGTGTCAATATTCCTTGCCTTGCTCCCTGCCATACATAGCTGTCCAGTTCCATATAAGCAAGAAAGAAATTGAGAATAAATTTAGCTAGTGGCCCCGGTAAGAGGCGAATGGTGTGAGACCATTAACTGATGGAGCAGCAGGGCTTGTCTGCCCTTAATGCCACAGACTGATAAATGGATGCTGTGGCCAAAAGATGTGCTCACTTAGCCTTTTTGTTTTAATTTAAATTGATGGGGATACAAATAACTATGCTGTCCTCAGTCCACATAGGCAAGGCAAAACAGCTCTATTAGTGCTCAGGGAGGCCGCTGTGTGAGGCGTTCAGCTGCTTCATCTCGGATGATGTGCTCTGCCAATGGCAGTAACATGTCATGCCTGGATTTTTGAAAACAACTCAATTGCCTGTAATTTCCAAAATGGTTTTGTCTGTTGGAAACTTTTTTGTTACATTGGGGGCCTCTAGTGTGTAGCCAAGCTTTGACAGGGATCGGAAGTTAAGGAAGAGCTCAAGGAGAAGAAAATAAATGTGAGCACTGTGATTTGAAGCTGCCTTTCCAGGTGACAAAGATTTTTAAGGCAAGCAGCATGGTATTCATTCAGTGGAGGAGGAGAACAGGAATGAATGCTGTAAGAGACCACAGCAGTCCCCAGAAATGTGTAATTAAAGAAAAAGTGGGATTTGGAAGCAATTATATATAGTAACATAGAATAAAGTAATATATTTTCCTATGCTACTAAAACATTAATAAGGTCCAGAGCTTAATGTATCCCTTCATATGATTAAAATACCTTGAAGTTCTAGAACAAATAAACAATGACTGAGGACATAAATATTGTCCTTCAGGGCATGAGCCAAAATCAAACACACAGGCAAGAAATATTTTCATTTACAAGTGCATTATCTAACAGTAGCATTTTTTTTGCCTTGTAGTTGAAGCCACCTATTGCTGGTTACACCGACGGGGTGTAGGTTGTGCCTGGAGCTCGCCTGTTACGAGGTCTGGTTGCATCTTTTCTATTCTATACCTCTAGGCTACTGTGTTACTAAAGTTTTTATGATTTTTAGTCTAGGTTTTGTATCTTCAAAGATAAATTAACAGAATTTGTAATTTTTTTTCCCACAAAAGGTTAGCATTTACCCAGTGTCACTTCTGAAGTTGACCCAAGGAAGGCATTGAGATTGTTAATCACTTAAAAGTAAAGACAGCTCTATAGTTAGCATCCGTTGAGGAAGGTACTGTTTTACATCCTCTATAAATATTTAATTACCAAAGAAAATAGGATGGAACGCTTATGGTACAAGTGACTTCCTGCATCTGATTACAAAAAGGATTCTCGGTTTGAAGCCAGATCTATTTTAACAATGTGAAATCTGTTGCCTGGAGCAGCTTATTTCTTGGTTACGGTAAAATAACCACATTTGAGTGTTCAAAAGGTATATTACAAAATTTTAGAAAAGAGTCAAATGCTCTTCTTGAATTGCAATGGTTATCTGCTATTTGCAGCACTCAAAGTGCTTAAATTTATTTTCCTCCTTTTAGTTGTATTATTTTGCTCTCATACTTACTTTTTACTTGCTACTATTGTTTATGGCAACTAACTTTGCAAAGTTTTAATGGCAGATTTTAGAACTGTGATTTTGTTTTAAGGAGTTTGAGGCTATTTCAGCTTAAAAAAGGTATGAAAAGTCTGTTTATTCAGTCCGACTTTGATGTCTAAAGTTACTTGATAGCATCCTTCTAATATTCACAGAAGAGCAACAGGGCAGATGAGATTACAATTGGAAACTCATCAAAGTAAATTGATGCCTCCCTTGGTCCTGGACACTGCTGTTAGCTGTCTTCAGCTTCAGAAGTAGGAGTAGTGCCTGGGAAAAGGTGCAAGGCTCTCTTTCAGCTGGGACAAGCAATAAAATTAATTCTGCTGGAATGGATGAAAAAAATGCTCACCCAGCAGCTAAACCGGAAGATGAACTAAGTGTAAGTAGGTGACTTAAGCAATCTTGATTTCATATACTTCTTGACACTATTAGACCTCTTATGATCTAATTCTCAGGTACTGAATGTCCCAGTTGTTTTGTTGTAACTTTCTGTTTTATAACTCAGTCTGAAAATGTCAGCACATGTTTATGTATCTTCAGACTTGCTAGTAACTAGTATTTTCAGACAACTGAAACAATGGGCATGTCGGTGTGACGACATGAAAAGCTTATACCGATGTCATGGCAGCATGTTTTTCCAAAATTAAATCAATTTCTAGGGAAGAAAGGCAACATTAAAGTAGATGAAGTGTTTTGCTTTTCCCTGAGAAAATACAGAAGGGGATTACTGTGTGAGTGTTAGCTCACGACAAAGAAGTAATTAAATAATTCAGTGGATGGTGATAGTCAAATGGCAATTCCAGCTGGAAACCGGTTCTAGAATACAAGAACTAAGTTGCAGTAGACAGGAAAGCTGAATTAAGAGTTGTGATCCTTATTGAGGGGAAGGGAACTGCATAACTTTGCCTTTGTTTTTCATACTATAAACTGTTTATGGTAAACTAATGTAACCTGAGGAAATATTTAAAATGTAGAGAATAGCATGCAGTATTTCTATGAATCCTATGTATCAGAGAACTTTGCCATGCAAGCCTTGATTAATGAAATATATTTTTTGAAATAAGGTTAGAACTGCAGTAGATGTAATATAGACATTAATTGTTAGTGTGTACTTATAATCCAGTGACATCAATCATGAGCAGTCTTTTAATGATCCTTGAAAGGAACTTGGTATCCAATTTTGAAGAATAAATACGTCTGGTGAGATGTACAGCTACAAAAAGGAACAGCATTGAAAAACTTAAATACTCTTGGGGGAAGATTGATGAAAGCAGTAACTGTTCCCATCGATCCACAGTAGCCCAAATTTCAGATGTCAGAACTAAACATTCATTGGGATGTCTCAAGCTGTCCCATTGAGTGCCTGAGTGTAGAAGGGAACTTTAAGTGCCAGATCAGAGCTTTAAACAAATAGGCAATTTGGGTTTCATCCAGAATTGTACTCAAAGTTTTTAGAAAAATGCAGAAAAGAGGCAAACTAAGTCCTTCTTGAGAACATGCAAAACAAGTGCAGTTAACTACCTAGAGAGAAGATATGACTCTGAAGTCTCCCAGTTCAGTGTGTTCATGTTTTGTTGGAGGAAATTGTAAAGCGTACTGCCAAGTCTTATTACTCTACTCACTGTTACTAGTTACTAATTTGCCTTCTCATCTTTGAGCATCCTCAACTCTGAAGTCAAAGGTTGCCAGATATTGTATTTGACTATGGGACTGGCAAGATATTTGTGATGTTGCTTATGCTCTCTGTGACGATACACAGAGCTCTCTTACTGAAGGCATTGTCCCACTGAGTTTTTAAACATCTCCAGGGACAGAGGTTTCCTGATGTCTCTGGGCATGGCTCAGGTACACAGCCCTCATGGTTAAAACCCCCTTTTTTCTTTCCTCCACACACCTCCCTCCTGGCCTCAGTTGGAATTTCTCCTGCTGCCATGTGTGACTGTTGTGGCTCTCTCTTCACTGTGCATAAGTGAGAAAAGTGTGGTTCCATCTTCTCCATCACCCATTTGAGGTAGGGGAATCTATAATTAGATTTACTCGTGTTGACTTTGCCTTCTTGTCTCCAGCTAAATAAACCCAGGGCTCTCAACTGTCTGCTGTTCCTCATATCTTCCAGCCCCTTGTCTTTTGGTGGCCCTCCTCTGGAATCACTCCAGGTTATCAACATTTCTGTTATACTGATGGGCCCCAAACTGGTTGCTTCAGGTCACTTCAGATGTGGCTCTACTGGTGTTGGGCAGAAGGAAACAACCACATATTATGGATTATTTCACAACACTTATTTTGCAAATGGCTAGTAATTATGCTTGGCATTTCCTCGGTGTCAAGCTCCATCAGCAAGTAGTTTCTGTCACTACTGTATTAAACTTAGCCTCCCACATTGCTAACTCAGAGTGCAGCTCTTAGCTGAGTACTTCCTGACTTTCACAGTCGTCGTCTTCCTCAAGTGAGATATAGTTAGTAGGGATGAAAAATGAGACTTGTGTTTACACCTTTTAGTCTATGTACCCAGAAGGTACATGCTCTTGCAGTGTGCCTTCTGAGGGGCTTCAAAGAATTAAATTATGGTAACTAGCCTGACAGCTTGTTGCAGGCTTTCTCCTCACTGCCTACCCCTTGTAGCTCTGCAGAGGCTAAGAAAGGTCTATCGAGCATAAGGAACAGCCAGATCTGCCCAAGTCAAGGTCTGTGCTGTTGTACATGCATCTGTTCTGGTGTGGTTGTGAACACTTTGGTGTATTTCTCTGTGGGCACTGAAAGGGACAGGTGATGGGACAGCGCTGTGTCCCTCAGCAGAGTGAGGCTATCTGCACCTTGAGCAGTCATATGCTAGTTATCATTGGTCTTTGTCAGAGACTCCTGACTTGCATTGCTGAGAGATGATGTAGGTCCTAGCCCACAAGTGACACAACCAGCTGTGAGGTGGGGGAGACTCACTTTGAAAATGCCCTTAAAATGAATTAAGCTATTCCAAAGATGAAGACCAAACCAAAAAGTTTTTCCTTGTATTTAAGATGGTAGAATTCAGTATTACCTTTGTATATATGAGGTCCTAAGCTGGATCTTTTTGTCTCAAAGTCTGTTTTTTGCTTCATTGAAGACTTTGCACTAAAACTCTTCCGTCTGATTGCTAACTGGTGTTTGTCAACACCTCCAGTCGTGGAGAACCCACAACTTCCTAAGGCACCCCCTTGAGAGTTTCCTCGCTTGCTAGCATCAACATGTTCTTGGAATATTTTTCCTGAGTGTTCCTTATTGATGTGGAAATATTATGTAATTTATGTTATAATTGAGATATAAGGAGGAAATTCCAGGGGGTTTTAGTAGTTCTTATGCAATAGATACTTATAGGAAGTAGAAAGTGCTCCTACAAATGCAGAAATGGTCATGTAGTAGGTCTTTTGTGCCTAGACAGGATGGTCGGGAGATATTTTGAATCTAGTGTTAGAAAATCTGGGACTGTAGTTCAAAATAAACTGTCAAGGGTGATGACCTTGCCAAGGTCCCATGCCAACAAGACCTGTGCCGTGCCCTCCTGTTCACTGGAGGGAACTTCTCAGAGAGAGATAGATATGCAGGAGGAGGCTCCCCACAGCCCCTGTTCTTCATTCTGAAAGGCAGCAGAGACTTTTTTCTGAGGAATGAATGGGTTGAGCCTGCTTGTATTGGGATAGTTCTGGTCTGAGAAGAAAGTAGCTTT
>VWZZ01004617.1:40313-150806 GCA_013399095.1 Psophia crepitans | reverse complement strand
CGTGTCTAGTGTGTGTTGTGTAGGTGCGGGGTGGGGGGGGGGGGGGGGGGGGAGTGCAGGTGAACAGCAGTGTCATTTTGACCATGAGCAGGAAGGTTTGCATATACCTGTCTCCTGGTTCATTAGCAGGGAAAAGACAAGCCATGGTATTGGAACAAGGACTGACTACTTGAATATCATGCCAACCTGTCCCTCCTGCTTCACAGAAAGGGAGGAAAGAATGGCTTCTGCACCAGACTTGCATTAGCATAGCAATGATTTGGGTCACGAGACACCTCGCTAGGTTATGTTACCAAGCTGCTGTTGAAAAGTTGCTGTTCTGCAGGGCTTGTCTGTGCACACATCTCAGCTGCAGGCAGTGAAGGGTAATTCAATGTTCTCTACCCTCTGCTCTAGAGAGCTAATTTACTTTACACTAATGAGGTATGCACAAGAATATGCACCATTCATTTACATGGTTAATGCTGGGTTGCTGTTGCATGTTGAGCTGTTATCCTGGGGTGTGTTGTGGTTTTACATCCTTGTGCTATAGCAACTGACTCTGTATCTGCAAGTGTCTGGAAGGAAAGGACTTTCTTACTGGAGTTGTAAACTGCTACTACGATATAGTTGTGTATATGCAGTAACAGACAAATATACCTGGGAATGTCTTTTAGTTGTTGTTCAGTCAATTGCTGTTAGAAGTGTTCCACGTTTTTTGTTGTCTTTTCACCTTGTCTTAGGTAGCCAACATCTCAGTCCAAATGGTAGCTGCAGAAGATAAGCTGGCAAAAAGGATTCTGACAAGGAAAAAACATGGCAAATTGAAACTGAAGAAGAAAGATAAGTTGCTGTGGAATTTTCAAAACAAAATAATTCTCTTTACCCTGATTCTATTCATTTTAGGAGTTGTAACCTGGACATTACTGTGGCTTTTCATTGGTGAGTTTCTGAAAGCTCATGCCAATTTCATGCATCGCTATTCCCAATAGCACTTTCACTTGGGTTTAAGATCTCTCTTGTCTTGAAGGCTGTTTCTAAAATAAACATGGAACTTTTTTAAATATGAGGCCTGAAAGACCTTTGGGTGCCTTTGTTGAAGCTTAACAAGTAATTACAAGAGCAGGCATAGCTGCTGGCTTTAGGATGTGTGACTTTTTTGTGCGTGTTATGCAAAACATTTTTGTGCTAGCTAATTGCACAGGCCTGATAATTTCTGTGAGCTTGATTCCTCAGAAATTTTGACTTCCATTGTGTTTTTTGGCCTGCTGAAGATCAGTGAAGTCCTTTGCATCTCATGCAGAATAGATTTAAAGAAATTAGAGGGGAGTAAAATACAGCTGTGTCGAATTGGGCAGTTAAAAGCAATGTTTTCCTCTTTAGACCCCTGATGCTAATATTGCTTAAGATTCTTTAGGCATGCTCCAGAATCTGGACGCTGATATTGCCTTCATTATGCTGGTTCGTTTGTAAGGTGATATCTTTTCTTGTGTGTAGGAAACAGGTACTCAAATAACCTTCATATTGTAGTACTCATCTAGAACAGTTTGGCTGTGAAAATATAGTGTTCTTTTTGGTAGTCCTTTCCACTGTAATGCCAAGCAGATTAATTTGGTTTAGAATTAAAACAGGAAAATATCTCATTGTCATTAAAAAAAATATGGAGGCTAACTGTCGTCTTTGTTTCTTACAGTTCAGGCAGAAAACAAAGATGCATTGTATTTTGTTGGACTGTTTCGTGTTGCCAACATAGAGTTTCTTCCAGAGTATAGGCAGAAGGAGTCAAAAGAATTCCTCTCTGTGGCACAGAATGTGCAGCATGTGGTAAGATGAGTGGGCTGCTTAGCTAGCAAAAAGATGAGAGCTGTGAACTAGAGGTGTGACTTCCAGGTGCCATTGAGTCTGCTGTCATGGTCTGCTTTGCTTTTTTTTTCCTCTTTCTCTTCTCTTCTTTTTTTCCCCCCTCTGGAAGACTATGTGCAAAGGGTGGCTGTCTGGAGGTAGGAAGGAACTGACTGCTTTCAGCTTGTTAATCACAAACTGAGTTTTGAAAAGGTCTGTTTGACTTCTACATTTACTAAAAATTTTACGTATTTCCCCCCACAAATCGGAGTCTATGAATAGAATTCTATGAAAACCCTTCAAAACTTAATTGTCATTTTTGAGACGTTAAACTGATGAAGTCTTTTGCATTTAAATTGGTATTTGCTGCCAGTCTTCTGCCTTAGAGCATCTATGATTACCCTAGAGCTCTCAAACATATTTACATTTACATCTCCTTCTGATGCTAAGTATTCTAAAGACCACCATTCTTCCCAAACACCTTGCGTCTGTCAAAGCAGAAATAGCATTCTGTTGTAGGCAGTTAAGGCTGCTCTGCAGTGGGAAGAGAGGAGTGGTTTAAAGGGAATTTGACTTTCAACACATTTCGTATAGGGAGGAAAAGACATTAATGCCAGGAAATGCAGCACTGTCCGCATAAGTCTTCAAGCCCAATAGCATGAAAACTGCTAAACAAACAAAAACTGATAACATCAGATGCAACCAAGAGATATTTGAATAAATGCTAAGTTGTTGTCATCTTCTAGTATGAACTCATGTTCCTGTTTTCCAGCTGTATCTTCCTCCCTCAGCTTTCCCTCCAAAAAAAGATGGGTCACAAGACTTGAAAGCAGACAGTCTAGTCTTCCTAGTCCTGCGTGTTAATGGCTGAAGTGCTTTCAGGCAGAGGTAACCGACAACCAGCAGAGATGTCCTTCCCCTGCTCTCTGTGCTGCAGCTCTAACCTGCTGTGAGCCTTGTGTCTTGCTCTGTCCCAGAGCACCCTGCCATTTTCCCGCGTAGTGGGGAGAGGTGACAAGCAGCAGGTGTGAACTGCCAGTGTCAGCACCTCCTGCCTGAAAGTAACTTGGAATTTGGTTTTTGTCTGTAAACTTGGCCTGAGCTCACCTATGAATTTTGCATTGCTGAAACTGTGCTTCATGGTGACGTGACTATTGACTAAAATTGCTAGTAGTGATGTGAGGGATTTGAGGTGTTTTGTTTGTTTTTTTTTCCTCCTTGAAAACCTTTTGTTCATGGCTGCTGGCCCATAGACCCCAAGAGTGGTAGTGGAAGAACCTCTCAAGATAGGCTCCTTACCCCTTTGATAGTAACAGTAATATATGAAATCCCTTGTAGCCTGATCTGGACAAAGATTGAGCTCCACCTGTTTTATTTAGGCCCTTAATGTAATTGTTCAAACTTGTTGTGTCAAACACTGAAACTTAGGGACTAATATTAATGTGATTTTTACAGCCTTTGCTTCAAAATATTCTGTTATAGCCCCATGGGCATTAATTTTAACCTTTAAGCATGAGGATGAGGTTTGAACAGCTTGAGGTACATGCCACCTTGTGGCTTTAGAAATGTGCCTCCTTGAACAAGAGGAAAGAATGTTATTATCACACTGGTATCATATATGTCCAAAGAACTGGTGGAATGAGGAGCTTGCTTTCCCCAAAGGCAGTCCCACAGCATGAAATGGGCAGAGGATTTTCCTTCTCCACATATTTTATACTGTGTGTATTAGAAAGAAATACAGTAATACAAAGCTGTTAGGGAAGAAAATAGACAAAAATTGAATTGAAATGCAAGAAATTCCACGTAAATTTTGGAAAAAAGCTGTTTAAATGTGAAGGTGATCAAACACTTGTCCAGGAAGGATGTGGAGTCTCCATTCTCAGAGATATTCAGCTGGGCACGGCTGTGAGCAACCTGGTGTAGTCAACCCTGCTGTGAGCAGAGGGGTTAGACTCGATGCTCTCCAGAGGCCCCTTCCAATCCCAGTCTTTTTGTGATTCTGTGGAAAGAGCTCTGATGTATGCTGTTAACTGCACTTGAGCAGCAACACACAAAATTATGAGCACGTGCTCATTACTTGAAAACTGACTCTAAATTTCAGCATCAGGGTAGGGAAGCCCTCTGTGTTCATGATTTGCTGGGCAAAGAATGTTCAACCATTTCGAAACTCATTTATTTGGAAAAAAGCATTGCTGTATGCATCAGATGGCCATGGGCAAAAGATTTGATGTTTCCTGGAAATATTGGGCTTGTTATGGGTGCATTGAGGAGCTAGCATGTTCACATCTGCTGATCTGCCTAGCTTGGCTGATGAATGTCTGGAAATGCGTGCATATTGCACATACTTGGTGGAAAAGAGGATGTTCCTAGGAAAGCCTGTGCATATAACACCTCTAGGTATGACTGATTTTTCATAAGTGCTAAATCTTAATGCTTTCTCTTTCAGATGAACTTGGTCTACACAACCTCCTCTTTCTCCAAATTTTATAAGCAGTCCACTGTTTCAGAGGTCAGGTAATACTGTGGTTAATGTAATTGCATTTTTGCTGGGTAGTGTACAATGTAGTGAGGCCACAAGAGAAGCCTATTTTTGGTGGTTACGATTTAATCTCTTTGCTATGTACTTGTACTCATAGCAAAATACATTTATAGCCTATACCAATTCATTTCAAAAAAGGAGGGGCAAACTGAAGTCGTATAAGCAGTTGTGTGCAGAAGTATAATCTAAAGTAAACAGAAATGATATCCCTAAAGAGGTTTGGGGATACTTTGGCTGATAGACCACACAGAAGTTTAACCAATTAAACGTGCTGTTAGAGCACAACTTTGTATTATTAAGTTGTACGTATTTTCTAAGTAATGTTATTGGTATAAAACTATTTTCTTCTGACAAAGGAAGGGGAAGATCTCTATACAGCTATAAAGTACGCTTACTCTAAAACTATGTATGTAATCACGGCTAGAGGATAAATTACGCCGATCCTCTTGAACCAAATACAGTTTTGATTCAGGGACAGGAGTTTCTGGGGTATATTTGATTTAAAGATCTTTCTTTCTAACAGGAGATAAGGATGGGAGTGACCATACACAACCTCTATAATTGCACAATGCATGCAGTTCTCGTGTATTGCAGTGCACAATACAGGGTGAGATGTATAGAGGTGCAGAGTTCTTAATTTCTGAAGATTATGCTACTGTTTCGGTTTTGATCTTTAGGACATAATCCAGCTCTAATTCAAGTAGATGTTGTGATTTCCATAGATATCAAAAGTCAGGAGTCCTTAGCAAATCAGCCTAGTGAAGATCACCAAACAGGTGTGAAGAGTGTTTTTTGAGATTCTTTTTTCTTATTTTTAAAGAGGAAAAAAGACACTCAGTGTGTCAAAGTAATAAAGCAAGATGAAAATGAGCCATATGCTTCTAAATTTGTACTTCAGAAGCTTGTGTTAAGAGTCTAATCTCCAGAAAACTTCCAACATGGTGATAATCTGTAGGACCTTTTCATTTCAGCAACAACAACAATGGAGGTCTTCTTATCCATTTCTGGATTGTATTTGTGGTACCACAGGAGAAAGGCCAAGTGTTGTGTGAGGATTGTGTGGCTGCCATCTTAAAGGATTCCATTCAGACAAGTATCATTAACCGGACCTCAGTGGGGAGTCTTCAGGGCCTTGCGGTCGACATGGACTCCATTGTACTAAGTGGTTGGTATTAGCGCATACCCATATCCTTGAGGAAACACTTTGTTAAGCAAACATTTTTACCTTGGAGCAGCGAATTGTGTAAATAAACCAAAATCTTTATCCAGCATCTTTAGCTTTTAACATTAAAATTTGTATAGGTTAAAAAAAAAAAGAAAAGGAAAATAAAAACCGGATTTGAAGTCAAATCAATATACAAAGTGTCCTTGTGAACATCAACTTGACTGATACTTGGAGTGCTTATGTTCATATTCAGGAGCCAAGCCTGACACTTTGTAGGCAGCTCAGGTTTGGGTTAGTCTGTGGCTTTAAAGGATATAAAAATGAAGGGTTAAGATTTCTACATGGATCCAACTTTAGCCCCTCCATTGAATATGAGATTCTTGTTACTCCTTTATTAAAGATTAAAAAATGGATTATAAAGCTGTCTGTTCATTAAAAAACTTCTGTGCCACTCCTGCCTGGGGAAGAAATTAGCAATGTGGGATTCAAGTATCTGTTTAATATAATTAGCTACAAAAGGCTGTATGATTTTTCAGCTCTATGAAGAAAGGACAGAATAAGCTTCATTTGAACAGCTCTGCCAACTGAAAGCTGAGAGAGACTTTGTGGCCAAGGGTAGGAAAATTACCTTCTGGGTGCCTCTGTCTCAGTCCTTCAGTTGAATTTGACTGCTTAATTGATATGTGGCCTCTTCTTGCCTTGGGCTCTGAGATGTCTGGGGACATGAAATCTCCAAAGCCACCTGCAGAATTTGCAGAAAAGGAGAGTTGGGCAGCCCACCTCATTGAGACAACTGTTTTGTCCTGCATGGTTGGTGTTAGGATTAAAGTATGATTGAATTAAACCCTGAATTCTGGATTTTAGGCAAATGAGAAGACTCACACAACTCATCTTTTTTTTTTTTTTTTCCCCTGTGCAGCAGGTCTTCGGTCAGATTATTGGTCAACAACAGGAACAGGTAATTCACCATTTTGGCAGTTAGCTGGCAGAGGAGAGGCGGAGAACAGAGCTTTTAATTCATGTCTTAGACTCAAAGATATTGTTTAGTGTTAATTTAAGAGGGTTAAATTCAGCCTTGGCATTTATATCCTGTCTTGCTGTAACAATGACCAAGAGTCTTGCATGCAGCAAATACAGAAACTATCTGCCTTTAATCTGACTAGCAAATTTTTTTTAGATATACTTGGTGGCATGGTAGGAAATGAAGTCAGTCAGTTGTTTGTTCACTGTGTTGAAGAGAAGAGTAACCTTTTCTAAACTGGGCAGTACTGAATTTAAGTGTATTTATTGGCTTTTATGTTGAAAAATAACAATGCTTTTGTCCATCCTTTATCCTCCTTTACTCCCTTTTCTCTGTGGTTAATGATGAGTTTTTCTTTTGAATAAATTCCCTAACAGAAATTAGTTTAAGCAGTTCCATTTTGACAGAGTTATGGGACACACTACTTATACCTACTTGGTCTCATGGTGCAGACTGCCCAGTAGGGTTCTTTGGTAGTGCGCAAAGACTACAAGTAGTTTAAAAGCACAGTGCATCTATGTTCGCTAGTATGTGGAGCAGGTACCTAGATAAAAGGTGCTACTAGACTGAGCAATAGTATGCTCATCACCTTTGATGCAGACACCTGATAAGTCTCTGTGGGGCCAGCAGTTATCAATCAGCTAGGGATGTCTTGGCTTCCCTTGCCCTTTAACACAGGCTCAGTCTTCATCTTGTGCAGTTGTAGTTTTTCAGGTTTTTAAGGGCTTTATACCTTTCCATGTCTGTACTTTTTCTTTTGAGACATTTACTTGTTACACTTCTATCTGTGATTTCATCTCTGTTTCCTTGTAAGGTTTTAGCTTGCATACTTTCTCAGAATTCAGCATCTACTTTTGACGGTGCAGTCAAGTCAAAATCTCAGTTCTGCGGTCCACAGGTGGACTTTGGGTCACAGACCCTGGGTCATGGTTTGCAATGCTTAGAATACTCATAATTTCTCAAAACCAAGACAAATTTGTTACAGCATTCATTTGCTCAAAACCTTTCCTGACTTAAACTGTAAAGCATAGCAATATTGGCCTTTGTCACATCTCTTTATGTGCATTTTAATTATATAAAATAATTTTGTGCCTTGGTACTTGCATAGCAATTTCATCTCCCAGTTCAGTGTTTCAGGGCAGAGTGATTAGTAAAGGCAGATCTTGTGTTTCAATTTATTCCAGAGTGCTGTCCCTAAAAGAGAAGAAAATAAGGGGAAGAGTCCAACAGAAATATTGATGCTAAGGCTTTTTTAGGACTTGCCTTTCACACAAAGGGAGAAGGATGACCTGTCATATTCTAGACATCTTTCAGACAGTGTAGTCAACCACAGGTGCCAACTGGTATCTGAGAAGCATGGTGCTGGTGTGCAATGAAGTTGCAGGGGAACAACAACATGGATTGCCACAGGAGATGAGAAAGTCTTACATTGCTGCAGTTTCATTTGTTGGGGTCCCTTGAGCGTGTCTGCTTAGGACTATAGAATATGGTGCAGAGGTGAACGTGTTAATGCAGCAGCATACAAGGAAGGTGCATTGCCTGACTGTATTTTGAGAGGAATGAAATTACTTTTGCATGAAGATGCACCTAGATACTAGTTCAGGCACAGCACTAGAGTGCAGATGTATTGAGTAATGGGTAGAAGAAACTTGTAGAGATTCAGCTGATCTAAGTGACTTGCATGGCCATGATGTCTGGCTATGGGGGGTTTGTTTGGATAAGGATTGTATCCAGCTTTGGTTTAAAGCTGGTAGGCTTGCATTACTCCTAGTTCCAAAGCTAGCTCTGAATTCTCTGTACTGTGCTCCATAGCAGAAGTGAGCTCGTCACATTATTAGCTACTTAGTTGAAGTAATGGCTGTCACATAATTCTAAAGATTACAATCAAAGCTGGCTTTGTTAAGGGTGAGTAAACCAGCACAAATAACTACTATAAAAATAATGTTATTAGGAACAGATAAGAAGAAGAAGCAAGAACAATGGTTCAACCAAAGCTTTAAATAGTTATAACTGTAATTCGTTATGTGACCCTTACAAAGTTTTCATAAACATTCATAGCGTTAGTTTCAAGATTGTAAATTAGAAGTGGAAGTCAGACAAAGCCTGCCACTTCCTGTCTTGATTAACTACTGGTTAAAAGGCCAACATTTAATTTGAGTCAGCAATTGATAGCGAACTCTCACAGTGCTCTAATTGGCATTCCATGATGGTAACTATTTCAGAGACTTGTCTTTTTAATAGGCAGAAATTAATGCAAATATTTTGTCCAGCTTACCCTACTAGCATCCAATTTTCGGATTAACTTTCTGGTTATTATCTAAATTATGACACAACTTTTTTTGGCCTTTTTTAAAATAAGTGTTGTGTACTAGTACTGTACTTATATTTCACAGTACTTCCATTTCTAATAATGACTTCTGATGCTGCAAAAGTTTTCAAGACTTGCAGGACAAAATCCTGGTCTGAATTCATTTTGACCCTGCACTGTGCAGGATGTTGAACAAGAGAAGTCTTAACATCCCTTCCAAACTAAAGGAGTTAGTAAATCTGAATTAAGTCGTAGCACTTACAGCTCATATCACAATTAAACATCGAGAACCCTGACATCTGAAAAATAGTCTAAAAAAACCCAGACTAATGCAGACATGTAGCTGAATTTTTGTTTTGTTTCTATTTCACTTATTATAAATATCCTACTATCTGTAGGGGCAAGCAGTTGATTTATGACATGACAGTAGATGAATATTTCCCAGTGAACAATTATTTAAGTAATTTACCCTCTGGGGACTCCACAGAGATGTGTTAACTGCAAATACCTGCTGTACAAAACGGCAGTGCTTTGGTGCGAACACACTGCAAGGACTTTATTTACAGCACTGTTTGCCATGCTCAGCAGTTTTATGGATAGACTTTTCCTTGACCACAGACTTGCAAGATGAAAACAGCGAGTCACCCAGATTACTTTCTTTTCAGATTTAGATATGCTTTCATATGCTGTTTAGTTTGAAACAAATTTTTTTTTACACCATGTGGATTTAAAATTTTGGAGTGAGTGTCCAGTGTTGAGAATGTGACATTTCCACAGGAACAAATTGTATGCGTGATCTGTATGCTGATCGGCTGCACGAGCACTTTCCTCTGGATATCCATGCTACCTCAGGGGGGACAATCTGCTATTTTAAGCTGATTGCATCAGTGGGCCATCTTATTCGTCTTTCAATAGTATCCCTTCAGATTGAAGCAGATAACTGCATCACTGACTCGCTAACCATTTATGACTCTTTGATGCCAATCAAGCATAAGATACTGTACCGGTGAGTATAAATTTTTGTATTGATAATTCATTGACAATTATTTGGTGTTGCTTTTCTGAAGACTTTTCATCTGCATTTTTGGTGGGGTTTGGTTTGTTAAAAGTACTCTGATCCTCGTGCATTGCTACGTAACACCTGGCAAGTTTGGATTTTTTCCTGGTGAAAGTGGAAAAGTTGATCTTGCTAATAAAAGAAACAGCGAAATATTCTTCAAATTCTGCTGTATTCCTCAACTGGAGTGCATCTTCACCTAGCTACAGAACTATGACAAATTCACACATTATTGGGTGGAATTTTCTGGTTCTTATCAAGAAACAGATGCTAACTAAAAGAAAATGTCAGAATTTCCTCTCCTAAGCAAAATGTTCCTCCACATGAAGATTAGTAGTCTTATATGAAGACTGAAGTTCTAAAACTAAATGTCTCGTGATTCTTTGGATACTTACCGCCACTCACCAGTTTAGCGCTTTTTTTAGCTGCTCTATTTGAGTAGTTTAGAGGGTTATTAAAATCTAGAGTTGAAGTTGTGATGGGTTGAGGGATGTGGACTGTTACTCTTCCCTCCACCCCTCCTTTAATGATCCAATAGGATTGTTAGGGGACTTTTTTATTTGACATTCCTGGTAACTAATTCCACAGGGCTTTGTCACGCCAAAAGATGAAGATGGCACCTCCATCAAGTAGACAAAAAGCTTAGTGTTTTGGTGCCTAAAATTCTTTTCTCTGGCTTGTCAGTGTGTGTATAAGCCTCAAAAAAGGGCATTGGCTTTTCAGTCCTCTTTGATAGAGCTGTCCTTTACTAATCTGAATCACTTGCCAACTTGTCTATAAAACAGCAGATGGTGTTTACTTACTTGTTAATATCTGCAGAGGACTGAGGGTGTCTGCTAGGTAGTGCATGTGGAAAGTAACTTTTTTTTTAATGAGACTAGCTGATTAGCTCAGGTCCTTAATTTCTGACTTGCAGAATAACTTGCTTGTCTTTCCCACTTCCCAACTACTAGCTAAATCTGTTGGCCTAATAAAATAATTTTTCTCTTTCTGCAAGCCTTTCTTTTTTATTGGCTTCAGTCATTTTTTGCTTGGAATGAAGGCTGAAAGTCAGTATTACCTCCTAGAGCTAATAATTCCCTATTCACTTTCATGTTCACAATTTCTTTCTTTTTTTGTAAGAAGTGACTTTCCAATACTGAGTTCCTAACTGTAACAAGTACTTTTGTGTTTAAAAAAACAGTTTTTAGTGGGCTTTGAAGTGGCTCTGCACCACTTCAAAACTTATGCACAGAATGAGAGCAATGTGTTGGGTTTTTAGTTTTATTTGTTTTGGTTTTACCAATTGCTTATGTATCTATTCTGCTTTCTTCCCCCTCAGAGCTTGTGAACCAGCTGATTCCTTGGTGTCACTTGTGTCGACAAATAATCTTATGCTGGTAATGTTTAAGGCAGCACAAATAAAGGAACGGAAGGAATTCCATGGCTATTTTGAGGTCATTACACAAGAAAGTAGGTTTGGAAATGTCTTTATTGTGTTCTAAGATCCCAAAGCTGCTGTCGTGTTCCTGACTATGGATAAATGACTCCTGTATGTCTGCTTTTTTTCTCTACACGCCTGTCTCTCTCCTTCATCTCCTCTGCGTTACTGAGTGTCTGCCTTCCTCTTGAGTAATTTGGTCTGCGCAGATTAGCTGTTCTTAAATCACGTATGAAGGCAGAAGGCTGAAACCAGCACTGACTGAATTCAGTTGGTCAGGACTGCGATGTGCCAGTAGATGGAGTCATTATTCCAAGTGTAGCACTGCTCTGGCCTCTCCCCTGGTCTGGGACTTGGCGATGATGATAAAAGCAGAGTGTTCAGCACTGAAAACTAATTTCAGAAAATAAAACTTCAGTAGCTCTGCCTGCATTTTCTATTGGTCTCTGCCTCATCATGAACACAGTCAGTTCTGTTTGTGTGTCAAGTCCATCATCTGCTTCTTACTGTTTTAAGCTGTAAGAAGTGGTTAGATTATAATCACAAATAGTACAGGGAACAGCGAGACAGAAGCACAAGGAGAAAAATATAGCACAATCCAATGCAAGGAAGTTCAAGCTCCTCAAAGTTATTGCATACTCGCCATGCTGAGAGTAATTAAGCACTGAAATACCATCTTAAAAGCATGTGGTGAATTCTCCATCATAACTAACTTTAAATACAGGGATGATATTGTTTGGTTGGTTTAAATTCAGGGCTAGGTTTTCTTTGTGTGTGGGTTTTTTATACAGGTTTGTTTTTTTGGGGTGGTTGGTGTGTGTGTTCTGGTTTTAATGAATTCTATAAATCCATTGAGTAGTCTTAAAAGAAAATTTTGGCTTCCAGGAGGCTGATTAAATTGGCATGTTGTCCATTTCTAACTGGCTGCATGTTAAGAGTACCTCAGGTGGTACTGCAGCATGGGTAACATGCAACACTGTTCGCTGAGACTTGTTTGCAGAACTGCATTCAGAGAAATAACTGATACAAGACTTCAATGATGTCTCCTGGTCCTGCAGATCCCAGCAAGCATTCCTAGACTTTTACATCCTTTGTCTGTCTGCATCATTGGGAAGCGTATCTTTTTAGAACTTGAACACAGATAAATATAATTCCTAAGCTCCCTCTTTTCCAGTGATGATTTTGGATGCTTAGCCCACTGAATAACTTTGCTGGAAGTATATTAAGTTTTATCAACTTTTACATCCTTTCTTTTCCTAGGGTGTGGAAAAGCAATAGTGACAAAGGAGAAAATTGGCTATGAAGGGAGAATCACAAGTCCCTATTACCCAAGCTATTATCCTCCAAAATGTCTTTGTGCGTGGAACTTCCAGGTAACATGAATTTCTTTCTCTTAGGCACTGTTGTGTGTTTTGGGCACACAGATCCTGTAAGTTGTAGCAGAAACAATTGAGTAGGTAGTAACCTGCATCCTTACAGATGTACGGTTTATAGAAATGACATAGCTGAATACCTGGCTGTGCCGAGGTCTCTTGTATTGAGTTTTTTCTTCCCCCTCCACCCTGTGCACTTATTCTTAATGAAGAAAACATAGTTCCTAAGGTGTCTTACTATTATAAAGGTGAAGAGCTGAGATAGGTTTTGATGTTTAGCCTGCAGAATTATTTCACAGTAGAGAATGTAAGACTTTCACTGTTTTTAATTCCCCTTTTCCCACCCCTAAAAATTTGGGGAAAAAAGTATGTACAAAAGGCTACTCTAACAGAGTTATGACTGCTGCTTCTCTAATACCTCTTTTCAGTCTATTTTGTTAGGCTTAATAAACTGAATTTTGTCTTATAAGATGGTCTGTCCTATCAGCACAATCCAACAGACTGTTTGTTCTTGGTAACTTATTTCTGCATCTTTTCAGGTACTTTCCTGAAAGGAAATGACTGAAAGTTTACATCAGTTTAAAATAGTTTTGTCATGCCTTGTCTGATGACATTAGTGTTTTCCTACTGATGCTGCTAAAATATGATCTTTGACTTATGGCTTGCCTTTCAGTGTTTTCCTCTTCAAAGAATATAGCAATGGATACGATGCAGTCCACTGTTTACCAGTCTTTATGCTTATCTACTCATGCCTGGTTAAACTAGTGTGGAATCACACCAATCTGAATGGAGTCCAGCCAGCCATGACTTACAGCCTCTTCCTCTTCTAGAAAGCCAAGGCAATTACTCTTTTTGCTAAACATCAGGTCTTCAATTCACCTTGGACTTGTGAGGGAAAGTTGCTGGATACTTAACATGGTCAATGTTTAAGACTTATGTCTCAAAACAGTTTAATTTCCGAGTAGTTCAAGGCTAAAACTTCCCTCATTTCCCAAATCATGTTTCCATGTTTCTCTGTAATAAAGGAGAAATTCTTTTCCTAAACCAGCCCTTGTTTTTAAAGGAACATTGCCTTGCCTAGCAAAAACGATGTGTTCCTTTGAATAAAGGGAATTTTAATTAATTATGAACTTTCATGATACTGCCGGCCTTAGAAATCTTTTGTAAAATGCTAAAGAGTGCTTGGCTGAGCAGATGCTAGCAGAAGACTACAATATTGTGGTAGAAATAACTCCTAGCATTACAAGGGTGACACAGGTATTCAGTGTAGTACCTTAGATAACAATCGGCTCGGGCTGTGTCCCCCTACACAAGTAAATTTGGATGTGTTTGCATGCTTTGATCTTGATACAAAAGCTGCTTTCTATGCCCAGTGGCTTTTTGAAGATGAAAGGACTGTTGGCTAGAGGGGGAGAAAGCCTGCAGCTGTGGTGGGGCTTTGCCAACCTTTGCTTTTACTCAAGACTGAATAGCTGGCAGGTGTCTCAAGTTCTGGCTATTGAGCTGGCGAAGTCAGCGCAGCTCCCAGAGCGTGGCATTGCTGAGCGCAGTAACTGCTGAGATAAGTCTGAAGACTTTCATGTACTACGTCCGCAAAAGGAAAAAGATGACTGCCCTGTCTGTCTTGTTCACAGACTCCACAGAAGAGCCTTGGTATAGCTCTCAAGTTTCATAACTATACCATTAGTGAGAAGAATATTAAAGGCTGTGAGCGAGGATGGTGGAAAATTAATGAACACATGTAAGTACTTCTGCATGCGTTATTAAACTAACACTACCAAAATAAGCCTCCCCAGCACTACTGCAGAGAAACTCAGAGTTTCCACAGAGACAATGTTGTGGTTTTAACCCAGCCGGCAGGTGAAAAAACCACACAGCCATTTGCTTGCTCCCTCCCAGTGGGATGGGGGAGAGAAGGGGGGAGGAGAGGGGAAGAAGGGGGTTAAAACTTGTGGTCTGAGATAAAGATGGTTTAATAGGACAGAAAAGGAAGAGAATAATAGTGATGATGATTAAGAAACCCCAAAGAAACCAAGTGATGCACTGCACAATTCCTCACCACCCGCAGACCACCGATGCTCAGCTAGTTCCCAAGCCATAGTCCCACCCCTGGCCAGCAGCTCCCAAGTTGTATACGAAGCATGATGTCATATGGTATGGACCATCCCTTTGGGCAGTTTGGGTCAGCTGTCCTGGCTGTGTGCACCAGCCTTCTCACTGGTGGGGCAATATGAGAAGCTGAAAAGTCCTTGACTGCTTGGCAACCACTGAAATATCAGTGTATTACCATAGAATCATTAAGGTTGGAAGAGACCTCAAGGATCATCTAGTCCAACCATCCCCCCACCACCTATTACCCACTAAACCAGGAGCCACGATTAGATTACAACTTTAACTAACATGACATGAATATTAGGGAGTCTTTAAGACATAAAAAATCCCAGGAAGTTGCTAGATCTAGTTATGTATGTTGTCAGAAGTGGGGTACATCCAGAACAGACTTGGGTACGAGTACCACCAAAGATCCAGTAGTGCAAATGCAACTGGTTGGTCATCTCTGCAACTTGAGCAACTGGTGTTTTTTTCTGCTTAAAGTTAAAATATCTCGCTCTCATTGCCTAGAATTTCAGGTGGTTTTCTTGGATTACAGATGGAGGAATTGCCTTCATGGCAATTCAAAATGGCAATATCAACATTATTCTCATCCTAAATCTAACACACAGCACTATACCAGCTGCTAGGAAGAAAATTAACTCTATCCCTGCCAAAACCAGGACACAGATACGTTACTGGTTTCTCCTACCATTCTTTCACTTTGACTGATGATGTGATTGAATCCTTGTAAAATATATATATGCACATATTAAAAAAAAAAAAGCAACAACAAAAAAAACAACAAAAAACCCCATCCAAAAATAAACCAAACTAAAACAACCTATTGAAAGATACCAGAAAGATGGAAACAGAAGTCTTTGGTACTCTCTGGAAAGAAAGAAATGGGAGAGTTGGGTAAAGGTAGATGTCCCATGAACCCTAAAACAATTCTGGGTTTTCTGGGATCGTTGAATAAGGCTTGTTAAAACTCTGTTAAGTGTAACTTAATTCTATGATTGCTCATGAGGACACCAACCCTAATAAACTTCTCAGTGAAAGCAATTACAGTGAGGTTATTTGGAACAGAAGAATAACTGCTTCTGCATTCCAGTCACTGGCTCTTGAAAGAACAACCACACCGACTGGCTGCCAAGGTACCACTGTACTTCTTAATTAAAATATTGTTGCTATTTTTTAATGAAAATATTACTGATTTCCCATGCACATTGTCCACTCATTTTTTCCCTCATTTTTAAGTCATCTTTCAATCATGGGATGATGAAGCAAGGTTAGATTTAGGATATTGGGATTTTTAAATTTTTTTTTAAACTTCATTCAAATGGAAACCTTAGCAAGATTAGACTTGAAAGTGAATGTCTGAACTCACTGCTGAAACTAAAGAAAATCAGTCAGGCCTTTAGGACTGTAAATGAAAGAATTACAGAGAAGAGAAAAAGCTTCCTCTAATCTTTGATACCATGTTGTACTCATAGAGAGAAAATTATTTTTGTCTGAAGCTCTGAAAATCAAGTCTTGATGGGAAGTGGTTGCTGGACTAGATGGGCACATAAAAATACCAGTCAAACAGACAACGTTTGGTGTTGTTTGCAGGGTTTTTTGGTGGTGGTCTTATGACACAATTGGAAAGATTTGAGATATTAGGGATGGTTGAAATATGAATCAAATAGAGGAATCAAATCTAGAGGAAAAAAAAAAGATGAAAGGTTCATATCAAAGATTTTCTTAAGAAAGAGCAGCTTTTAAATAAGCCTACCAATTATACATTCCATGGAACCAAATGTCAGATTATGAGCCTTAGAATTGTGCTTGGATTTACTTTTGAAGTACTGCACAAGAACATGGGCTCCTGATTTCTGCTGTAAGTTGCAAGTCATATAAGTAAACCAAGACAAGGTTTTCCTCTGAGAGTGTCTTTGTCACTGAAAATAAGGCATTTGAACCTCTGTGATTTTCTGTTCTATGTCTACTTTCCATGGGGGGGGGAAATGATTTAAAGCATGAAACATTTTTATGTGTGATATTTTTCCCAAATTTTAATGCCTAATGAAATTGGGGGAGGGGGTAACACATGACACCTCCACCTTTTCGGCTTCCTGCAATTGCAGCTTATAGCATGCATATTCTGCTGTCTTGGTAAAAAAGTTTGAGAAGCTGCAGGGGACTGATCTTGGTAAATAAAGACTGCCACCCTGAACATAGTACAGATAAGATCCCTTAAAACCTTTAGGGACAGCTTTAACCAGAGGTAGTGATTGCAACCATGCAGTTCTTCCTTGTGTTTCTTCCAGTGGACATGCAAATGTTCCTCTGCAGAGAAAGAGGAGTCACAGAATCACAGAATTGTAGAGATTGGAAGGGACCTTGAAAGATCATCTAGTCCAACCCTCCTGCCAAGGCAGGACCACCTAGAGCACATCACTCAGGAACATGTCCAGTTGGGTTTTGAATGTCTCCAGAGGAGACTCCACAACCTCTCTGGGCAGCCTGTTCCAGTGCTCTAACACTCTCGCAGTGAAAAAATTTTTCCTTATATTAACATGGAATCTCCTATGCTCCAGCTTGGACTCGTTGCCCAAGAGAGTCGTTGTTTCTAGAACAACTGGTACTGTCAGTGTTCACTGGCTTACTACATTTAAAACTGTCTCCAAATTTTACAGCATAATCCAGCAACCTTTCCTTTTTAAAGAGTTTCTTTCTTTGGTTGTTTTGTTGTTTGGTGTGGTTTGGGGTTTTTTTTGTTTGGTTGGTTTTTTTGTTGTGGAGTTTTTTTAGCTAAAGTAGCATCTAAATACTAGTTACAACATTTTTTGGCATCTTTGATGAAAGGGGCAATAGAAGTGCCTTAGCAATGGATGGATTAAATGTTTTCTGTCATCAGAGAGCATTTAGGTTTCTCTGAGTTAAGTGGCACCTAGGCAGAAGTCCAAGGAAGCTCACTGCCAAAATGGCAGCTTAAAGTAGATATGCACCCAAGGGAGGGGTTGTGGTTTTTTCATCCAGATTAGTTATTTGAAGACATGACTTTCAAAGGTAAAGTTCCAGTATGTTAACGGTGGATGAAGGCTGGCTGACTACTTAGAAATATTTTCAGTTTCCCTAAATGTGTTTCCCTCTGCTTCCAAAGTACTTTGGACAATTTTATCCCAGTGCCTTTGTGTACTCTTATTTAGGGGAAATCCTCAAAATCAGAGCAGCAAAATTTGCTCTCTACTGTGCTGACATTTCCCCTCTCACCAAATTTACTTGTCTTCCCCAAAATCCAAATCTTTTGAAAACTGATGTTCAGAAGTGGTGACAAAAGCACCCAGGTTCATCTTGATAGATTTCTTCATTACAGCTCCATTACTCTAGACTTTCTGGCTAAACGTTTTGCTCGCGTGTGTGGTCATGAAGGATTATGACCAGCATTTTGGGGAATTTGGGTACTGTATCAGATTTTGGTTCTTAAAGTATGGCAGCTGACTTATTGCTGATTTTCAGTGATGTTGACATTTAAATTGTACATAAGGCAATTTTGATATGAAGGCTGCTCTAGAACTCCATTGAATACTTCTAGGTACTGCGGTTACTATGTTGGTCACCAAACAGTCTTCCACATTGCAAGTTCTGCTGTCAACATCGAGCTCCAATGCAGTTCAAAGGTCTCAGAGAAGCCACTTCTGGTGGAATATGGCAGCTATAACATCAGCCAGCGTAAGATGGATTTTATCTATTTTTTGCATTTCAGACCTGTGAAGCAGCATTTTTTTCAGATCCAGCAGGACTCAGTTAGGTTTATGCAGGAAATTCTCTGTTGGGTTTTTATTTTCTTTTCTAATCTTACTAAGCGAAGTGACTAGCAAACAAAAGCCTTTCCTAGCTCATCAAGGCTACGCAACTAAGGTTTGTGGGCGTGTGCAACATGCTCTGGTTTTCTGTACGGACACGGTCTGCTCTCTTCTGCACAGTCCTTAAAGCTTGCTCTGTGGCTGTGGCCATGGTACAGGCAACTGAAGTCTGGTCTTCCTATTTATATTAATCCCCAAGGTTTTGTTTGCAATGTTTCTATTACTACAAAGGCTTCCAGGTAATGAACAAGGAGTAACAAATAACCAACTGCTTATTCTAGTGTTGCCATCAGCTTAAATACTTTGGATGCAAGTAGAAATCTGAGCTGAAAAAATGTCTCAAATAGCTGATAAAACAATCTACCAACTGAAACGTTGCTTTTTTTTTCCCCCCAAGTCCTGAAACAGGCAGCTGTTCACTGATACATTTTTCCCTGTGTTAATCTTATATATTCATGTTATTAAAGTAGTAGAGAAGCAATGGTTTCTAGTTACAGCTACTTGTCACATTAGAGCAATTTTATGCGCTGCATATATGTGGAGTATATATGTAAAAAGATGGTTACTTCATGATTTTAAAAGGCAAACATTTATGTCATTCTTAAGTCACCTCAATATAGGTTGCTAACCAAAGTGCCGCAAATTTTGGTTATTGAAACTGAGACTGTCCTTTAAAAGACAATGGTGTTCTAAGATGCCTTGTGTTGCACCAAAAAGCACTGGCTGATTTGCTCCGGTCCTAGTGTAGAGCCTGCAGTGCCCAGTGCCGTAACAGCTGAACTGCAACTTGAGATGTTTTTTCTGCTTTTTTAAATCCAAGTTTTCAACATCTGAACTCAATTTAAGTGCTGGCAATGCATACGAACTATTAAATTTAGATCAACTTCATTGTTCCTTGGAGCAGCATAGTGACTGTAAATTGAAATAAGGTGGTAATACTTGGGAATATTATTATTGTTTGGTTTTGGGTGTTTTTTCACTTCCAGCATGTCCACCTGGACACTTCAAGTGTTCTACTGGCTTATGCATCCAGCAGATGCAGCGTTGTGATGGGATAAACAACTGCTTCGATGAAAGCGATGAACTCTTTTGTGGTTTGTATTCACCTACTAGCAATCTTGACTGGAAAACCCAATGAACGTGTTCTGTAGTCTTAGAAGTCAGCTGAAACAAGGTGAAACTTTTTTTTGAGGGGGGTGGGGCAGGGGGAGTAGAGGGAGGTGCTGTTTCCAGCTTCCTTCCTATCTCCAGGTACAGGCTATCAGTCAGTCTCTTGAGTGCTTAATTCATAGTTAATTAGCAAGGGATCAAATTAAGAATGAAGAAGATATGGCAATGGAAAGCACAAGGAAGAAAGTTAGATGTGGGAAAAAAAATCCTTAAGCAGGTTTTTTAAGTTTTTCCTCATGTGATAAATGCTTGTAATCATAAAGTTCTGTTCTATTTTGAGATTAGTTAATTTATTTTCATGGGGGAATGACAAATTGTGGTGCACAGAGTAGATGAGAGTGGTAATAAACGTCCATGGTGAAAGAGGGTTAGAACTTGGGTCGTTCCACTTGGGGCAATGCCTGAAGTGGGCTAGGTCACCAAACTCATCTGTACTTTTTCTCCATGCATGAGGTGGCACTCATACGCACCCTCGTATTGTGCAGTAAAGCTGTGGAAGTTGTACCCGGGCATAGTCAGAAGGATAGTGTTAGCATGACAAGCACGCTGCCGCAGCTGATCTGACTTATGTTTTCAAAGTCCCTGAGTGGAACTGTAACTCCAGCTTCGCAATACAGGGTAACCTGCTTGCCTGCAATGGAGTAAGTGACTGCGAGAATGGAAAGGACGAGCAGAACTGCACCGACAGTAAGGCTACTCTCTTCGTTAATTTTTTTTCTCTCTTCTATCATCTATCCAATCCTGACTTGGATACTGGATGCTGTATTTGAAGAGTTAAGAGGCACTATTAAATCTAACTCAGGCTATATAATTCTGTTCTGGTTTCTGATATGCTGATAAACAAGCCATTATTGATTTTAAGCTGTTTCTTTTTAATGAGCTCATGAATATCTGTTTCAGCAAAATACTGGCGGAAAAAATAAGTGCTCTGGGTGCAGGATGGGGATCTAGGGGATTTAAAGCTTGAGTCCCAGATTTTAGCTCTTTAAAGCATAATCCATGCAAATTATTTCCTGGATCTGTTTTGCCATCTGTAAAATAACTATAAAAATGATAAGCTGAGCCAATAATCAATACTTTTTGGGTTCTTTTTCCCTTCTAACTGTTTCAGGTATTCCCTGCACCAACCACACATTTAAGTGCAAGGATAACATTTGCATTAGGAAGCAAAATGCAATGTGTGATGGCGTTGTGGACTGTGTTGATGGAAGCGATGAAAGCAGCTGCAGTAAGTCCCTCTCAGATGTTCATCTTTTTGAACTTTGAACTTTTTGCACAATAAAGCCCTTTATATCTTCCTGTTTCGGAGTGGGTACAACTCATACAGTGGGTACTGAGGTTTTTATTGCGTCCTCTTAGTGATAGTGGGGCAATGATCAGCTATCAGTTCAGGTTTGGTTGCAGAATTTCCTACGATGTTGTGGGAGGGTGAGCTTACTGTTATGTGGAGTCTTAGTGTGTTGTAATTCTTGTGTTAAGGAGCAGGGAAGTGAGGTTAATTGCAGAGTGAACTTGGTTAGCTGGTAAGGCAGCATTTCTGTTGCCTGCAGCAGTGTCAGGTACTCCTGTACCTGACTGTATTTGGACTTCAGGAGTGACACAGCTGGAATGAGATAAAAACCACAAACTTTTTCTGTCTCTTCTGGATGGTGAAGACCCCAATATTTTGTAGTATCAAGCTAGATTCTAGTCTCAAATCTTGCTACAGTAACCTCTGTACAAGCTTTTTGGTTTGTTTTCCTGTAAAGTGAACAGGTGATTGTTATTGTAGTAGCGATAAAAGTGGGGTTAGGAGTAGGTGTTCAAACTGAATATTCTCAGGTATTTTGTCTTGCCCTCAGCTCTTTCTGGCTGCTACCTGTATGTCGAACCTGCCAGCACCTGCCTTGGATACAGTTAAAAGACTAGCTATATGCCTTCTTGTGTTTGGAAACATGAATGTTGCTTTTGACTCTTTGGCTGAGTGCTGGAAAGTGCCCAGAAGCATTAACACTTGTGAGGGAGTGTGAGACTAAAACTCCTGAGCAGAGGTTTGATGTGCATGCACTGGAGACAGGCACAAGGCCCTGCAGAGGGGTCTTTCTCCCTTGCTCTTCAAATGACAGTGTGAACCTTTTTTTTTTTTTTTTCCTGAGTCATGACTTCTTCACCTGTGAGTTAGTAATATACAACATTTTCAGACTTTCAGGTTTCTTCCATACAAATTAATGTTTAGACCACTTGTTTTCCAAAATAATAAAGGACCAAACTCCACATATGTGGCTGCTACTGTAAACACTTTTCTTGTATCATTCCCACTGTTTTGGCAAGAAATAAGTGTCCTGATGATGCTGAACTCCCTTCATTCCTGATGGACTCCTTTCAGTTCAGGGCTCACAGTATCAAAAAGAGATGAGGGGTTAGGGTTAGATGAGAGAATGGTTTGGGTTGGACGTGATCTCAAAGATCATCTAGTTCCAACCCCCCTGCCATGGGCAGGGAGACCCTACACCAGACCAGGTTGCCCAAAGCCCCATCCAACCTGGCCTTGAACACTGCCAGGGAGGGGGCCTCCACAGCTTCTCTGGGCAACCTGTTCCAGTGCCTCACCACCCTCACAGGGAAGAATTTCTTCCTAATGTCCAATCTAAATCTCCCCTCTTTTAATTTAAACCCCTGTCCTGTCGCTGCACTCCCTGAAAAACAGCCCCTCGCCAGCTTTCCTGTAGGCCCCTTTAGGTATTGGAAGGCCACAATTAGGTCTCCCCGGAGCCTTCTCTTCTCCAGGCTGAACAACTCCAACTTCCTCAGCCTGCCCTCGTAGGAGAGGTGCTCCAGCCCTCTGATCAACTTCGTGGCCCTCCTCTGGACTTGCTCCAGCAGCTCCATGTCTTTCCTGTACTGGGGGCCCCAGAGGTAGACACTACTCCAGGTGGGGTCTCACAAGAGCACAGAAAAGGGACAGAATCACCTCCCTTGACCTGCTGGCCGCAATGTCTCCTTTGACATGTCTGACAGAAGAAACATTTAGAGGCCAATTTCAGCAGCAGAGCTAGAAAAGGAATTTATTAAATCTCCCAGGCTAGTGCCTTTTTTTATGGAGTCACCTCTTGTTTCAGGAATAGAGGAGTCAAATAGAGAAGTTTTCTGATCAGAGCAGAGCAAGGAAATAGATTTGAAAACATTTACAAAGGGCCAGATTCTTTCATGCCCTATGTGGGAAGGACTCTCAATAAAGGAAAGCACTGAGGATGAGAATTATAACCTGAAATATCCCTTGCAGGTTGTGGCAGCAGCAGGAGCAGCAATCCCACCTCTCGGATTGTAGGAGGTACGAACACTGAGGAAGGTGAATGGCCCTGGCAGGTCAGCCTCCATTTTGTGGGAGCCGCTTACTGTGGGGCATCAGTGATATCAAATGAATGGCTTGTGTCTGCAGCTCACTGCTTTCAAGGGAGCAAGTAAGCAGTCTTCCCCTTAACTCTGTCCCAAACGCCTTTAGCTTCCAGAGTTTGAACCACACTATGCGGGGATGTGCCCCTGTCTTTCACATGGGTGTTTTGGGGTACTTTCTTAAGAGACGGCTTGTTTGTTTGCTCCCAACCAGACTGGCTGATCCCAGAGCGTGGCGTGCTCACCTGGGGATGCAAACGCAAGGCCGTGCGAAGCTTATATCTGCCGTGAGACGAATCATTGTCCATGAATACTACAACAGTGGGAACTACGACTACGACATTGCGCTGCTGCAGCTGAGCAAGCCGTGGCCGGACACGATGAGCCACGTCATCCAGCCGATCTGCGTGCCTCCCTTTTCACACAAAGTCCGCAGTGGTGACAAGTGCTGGGTAACAGGCTGGGGCCAAAAGCAGGAAACAGGTGAGTTTCGTGTCTTCTACTGAGCTGATTTTGGTGTGAGGCAGCAGCAGGTAGTTAACCTCCAGCATTTTGTCTTGATGCTCACAGCCAGAATTACCACCTGCTAAATTACATTCAGCCTCTTTCTAAATAGCTGCGGGAAAATATATGGTCGCAAACCAAGTACAGCCACCTTATCAGAGAAGGATGGTGGTACGGACATGTGGTGCAGCGCAGTGTGTCTCTTTGGCCTACTGGTGCAATTGAAAAGCTGAATATTTGAAAGATAAATGTGATACCTCAGAAAGAAAAAGGGGGGTTCTGTTCCCTGTTCCCCTTTATTCCTTGCATTGGTTTATACAATTTCATTACCAAATAAGTCTAAGTGTTTGATTTTGATTTTTTTTTTGGTGGTGTTTTGTCTTTTTTTTTAAAGTATATTACACACTGGTATAATTACATCCTGAAACAAAGTTTCACGATGTAAACCAGCACTTGCATACTTGAATATGTTGGTGAAGTTTCGTTTGGCTATATTGAGATTTTGAGAGGATTACCTGCTGATATTAGAATTGTTGTATTGAAAGGAGGAGACAATTCAGTTTAATTCTGTTTTTCTGGAAGTATATATCTTATAAAAAGTGATATTTTGGTAAAACTTTCAGAGGGGATCAAATTTTGAGATATGTCCGAGTTCTTTATGCTGCCAAAAGGGTAATTAGCATTCTGTAACTGACTTCAAATTATAATTTTGGATCCAGCACCTTCAGAGACACCACCCTAATAGCAAATATGTCTTGTGATGATCCAAATACCTTTATAAAATCCTGTTTACTTTTAAAAATATAAAGATAATAAATTAAGAACTCTTGAGACATTTTGCAGAAAGCACTAGAAAAAGCTTTTTGGCCAACCCTAGTGATTATGACATTGTATTTGGTGCGTTCAAATGACCCAGATTGCATTACTCAAATGCCCAATACTTGGAAGAGGCTTTCTGAGCTATTGCAATTAGTTGTTTGGCATCTGGAATACCCTGGAGTTCAAAAGTATCTGTGGATATTTTCTGAAGACTTCTTGTTTTGTATTTGAATTGTTGACTAAAATGCTAAGCTCTGTTTAATCATTCTTCTTTCAATTTGTTTTCCAGATGATGAAGGTTCAGCAGTTCTTCAGAAAGCAGAGGTAGAAATTATAGACCAAACAATATGCCATTCCACATATGGGATTATCACAGCCAGGATGTTTTGTGCTGGAGTAATGTCTGGGAAAAGAGATGGGTGCAAAGTATGTACCTTAGCACAATTTGCGTAGAGTTTGTTTTGCCTTTTCTTGTTGTATGAAGAGGTGTAAGAACTAAGTGGAGGACCGTTTCTTGGTCCGTACGCTTGAGTTTTGAAAAAGAGCAATGTAAGAGTTCTCTATCAGTGAATCTGTCACCTAGGTGTTTTCAGAGTTTTGCTGCTTGATGTGCATGAGTAGCATCACTAACTTTTGGTCCTAGTCAATGTGCATGTCCCAGCAACAATTTGAAGTCAGGAAATTTTTGGCACAAGAGTGTCTCAGTTGAAGAAACAACTGAGTAACTAGCTTGTTTCTTTTCAGGATCCCTCCTTCCCAGTCCCTGTGGGCCTATCTGAGATGCAGGCCACTAAGCAGAAATTTTCAAATACATAATATTCTGATTTCACAGTGCTGAAAAATAACAAACAAGAAGTTCTGAATTTACTTCTAGTGAATAGTAGTAAAACTATATATAGGCACAATGTAGAGATGTCTTTATATATCACATTTTATATTATATATGTTGTATAATATATACTATATTGTATTATATAGAACTTCTATAAACTATATATATTTACTACTAAAACAATAGTAAGTTTACTGCTAGAATAGTAGTAAAATCACTTTTTTGGTTTGTTTTTATGATGTAGATCTGGAATCTTCAAGATGTTCTAGCTTTCACTGGTCTACATAAAAGAGAGAGACCAGAATGGCTCTCAGGGCAAGCAATGTCTGAGAGCTTTCTATTGGACTATAGTGCATCATCTGCTTTTTAGAGATTAGCAAGACCATTTACATTAAGCATCTTTTTCACTAACTGGAGAATTTGTTTCTCCAGTTATCTGTCTAGCCATTTAAGGTATAGCCAAGTAAAGGCATAACTCACAGATCTTTTGACTGCATTTCTGTAGGAGCAAATGATGTGTGACTCTATCTGGCAGTTGTTAGAGCTGGGTTCCTAATGTGGGAAATGTGGGTTCCCTGTTTTCTTAAAAATGCTGGTGTTTCACTTCTCCTTTGTCCCAGGAATTAAAGAAACAATTTGAAAATTTGACTCTCTAAAGGCAAAATCTTAATTGCCAAGGGTGGAAAACATTATCTTGTAAGCTAAATCTATAACAAATTTGTAAGACTATTCAAGATAATCCTGCTTTGAGCAGCAGGTGACTTTACTAGATTGTCTCCTGACATCCCTTTCAACCTGCATATCCTAAGATCCTATAAAGTTAAAGCAAAATATTTTGCTAGCTCTAACAAAATATGTCTAGAAGGAAGGCACTTCTCTTACAAAACATTGACATTGAAACAACTCTCCTTTTTGCTTTTGGAAGTTCTTTATTGCATCCAATTTTTTGGTTAAGTTTAGTTTGCTACTAACAGTCTTTTTCGGAGAGGTCGTGTGTACAGCAGTGTCTTAGAGGAAAGTATAAGCTTGGTCCAAGAGGCTTTCCACAAATGGTGGCTTTTTTCCCCCCCCCGAACATCTGCCAACGTATTTCTACCAGAATTAACCTATAAAGGAAGAGTTCTATTTTCCTGTATTATGGAATTATGCCATCCTGTGTAAAACTTCAAAGTCTATAACAGACTGAATTTTAACTGCCCTAATTATACAAAGACACTATGTGCCCCTAAACATTACGTGCTGGCTTGCATCTGTCTTCTACAGGGCAATACTTAGGTGTGTTTCTTTAAAAAACAAAAAAACCCACAGCAATGAAAGAAACAAAATCCCAACAAATTGTTTGACATATCCAATCTTTCTATTTACTTTTAAGTTTAAATAAGTTTTATCATTATTAAATATTGTAGTTGTACCTTAATTTTAAATTCTTTTTAAAAATTTTTTTGAGTTGTTGGATGTGTAATCTATAAATGCACGACACACTAAGTAGCAGATTTTGAGTTTAGCTGTAAGTTTGAGGCCAGGAAACAAAATGTGAATTTGACATCTAGTCCATGAAAAGTATTAACTTTATTATTCTTTTTAAAGAGTGAGAGCTAGCACTCTCTCCTGTGGAAGAGCAAACTGGTACAACTGTGCAATTCCACCTGCTTCAGGGGAAAAAAAACAACCATACAACCTGTTGACTATCTGATGGTTTGAACCACGTGAACGTGAAAATATAATCACTGCTGGAATTACTGAGGCAAAATGTCTCCTATGGTATTTTGTCCCACTTTTGATAATCTTAATTTTAAACGTATCCCACTCTGTTCTTTTTAGGGTGATTCTGGTGGACCATTGTCATGTCAGAGCAATGGAGATGGAAAATGGTTTTTGACGGGCATTGTTAGCTGGGGTTATGGATGTGGAAGACCAAGTTTCCCAGGTGTCTACACAAGAGTGTCAAATTTTGCACCATGGATTCATAAATATGTGCCTTCAGTCTTGTAACTTAAACTGTTTTCTTGGAATAAAAACCATATCCTGGATATCTTCATTAAAAATAATATTTGGTAAAACTCTTCAGTGGTGGAATTTCTTTGTATGTCTTCCTATTGATTCTGGAGTACACATATGGAAGTAACAAATAGCTTTTATTCAAACCTTGGTGGAAGAGGAAGAAACTGTTCCTTGCGGTGGTTGTACTGTGCAGATGTCTGGAGATACTGAAGGAGGTGTAACAATAAACTTCTGGCACTTTGTGTTCATTTAGCAGGCCAAGTGCATGTGCAGTCATCTATCTGGAAGCTGAAGATAGAATTGACCACCTAGAGACAGAGCTTAAGTCTTATTCAGTCATATCCTCTGAGATGTGTATGGCCCAATACAGCAAGTAGTAACTGTGAAGTAGCAATCAACTTTTTAGTACTCTTGCAAATACTACTTTCCCTACCTCTTCCACCAAGAACAGCTGAGAGAGGGAGAAGGGGTCATTGCAGACAGTGAACTCAATCCTCTCAAGCCCATAGCACCCTCATTTTTGGAGATCAGAGGTTCTGTGGGTAAGCATGGAATAAAGCATTAGTAGTATCCCTACTCCAACTTTCATTTCAATTAACTGTATGATTTGGAGCTATTAACTCTTTTATTTCCTGCCTTAATCTCCTCATATTCAAGTTCATCCACCTGAGAATTTGAATTCTTTATCCTCAGGCAACCTTAACATGTTGAGTAAATACGGTGATGCATGTTATTGCAATGATCTTGTCCTTGCCAAAACAAAACTGATACTTCTACCTTCTGAGAGGTACTGCTGTGGAGCTGGGTTCTCTGAATGTGCACAACTTTTAAAAAGTTCTGGTATGATTTTAGAGAGATTGCAAAAGAGGTTTTATTTCCTCTTGGCTTTTTCTGTGGGTTTCATTTCTGTGAAGGAAGGGGCGAAGTATAAGTCAGTCAGCAGGTTGTGTGTAAAACAGAGAGGCTGTTGGAAAAAAAAAGAAAAGAGGATTTGAACAAAGCAGTCTGTCTGCAGTTGTACTTTGCATTCCTGAGCTGTGAGGATTGCCTTCCAATTAATGCCTTTTGTAGTCTCTGTGTGATTTATGTTGGAGTTGGTTTGTTCCCTTTCTGTTTTCTGGGGCTGAGGTTTCTTGGGCCTGTTTTGTTGTTCTTGGTTTTGTTCTTTGTGCTTGCTGTCTCTCTCTCAACACATATAAAACGTTATTTCCTTGCACACATCCTCCACTTTTCTTCTACATGCCAAATGCCCTGACCTCATTGTTTTGCTGACTTAAAGCTGTTTTTAATTTTAAACAGGAAGTGTGAACACGGATTGCTTTGCACAATTACCTTTATCCTGTGGTACTGACCTAAGGCTGGAAAATTCAGGTGGTCTGTGGAATTGTGCATTTCTTCTGTCATAAACATTTCTGTGGATTCTGACAGGGGTTCATTAATAGTTGTCTCCTTTACCTTGTTCTGGATTTTTTTTAATTTGTAAATTGCTCGCATGTCACTTGCATTGTGTCATAAATTATTTCCTACTCCTGTATTTCTGAAAGAAGGGGGTAACTGATCTGTTTTCGACTGATGGGATCCATATCCTAGCTAGCCAGTTAGGAAAACAAAGAGTTACAGTGATGGTAGCTTTTCCTCCCCACCTTCTTTGACTGCAGATCAGCTGGCCACAGCTTCCAGCAGTATGGCAAAGGTGAAATGAGAGAAGCTTGGTGTCCGTGGCAGGGAGAGCGGTGCGCTATTCTGGGTTACGTTTAAGAAATGAGGTTCATTTAGGACTTTCTTATTAGGTTTGTTAGAAGGCATTTGTCAAGGCATCATGACACGGGCTTTTCCCTCCAGCCAGGTTTCTGTGTACAGCATACCAGCTCCACAAGACTCCGAGCAAACTGCAGGGCAGGTAAGAGACATCGGCTGAGCTTTCCAGCAGGGACACAGGAACGGATCTTGCTAAGCACTCCGGTGTGCACTGACCAACGTCTGTTACCTTCATACGCTGATTGCTCCTAACCAAAGCGATAGCAACTTTTCCCTTCGCTTTTCTAGCTTGAAGTAAATGTATGTCATGAACACATGGGTTTCTTAGGTGATGTAGCTGATAACATGAAAAATATTAACTTAATTTAAACCTCTTTTAAAGCTAAAAGCACAAATACATTAAAACATGGTACAATATCTCTTCTTGTGTAGTCTTAATCATTAGTGCCTTTCCACGTCTGTCTTTAGGAAAGTCTGCATATTCGCTGCTGTCCGTCCTACCCAGGAGGCTTGTGTCAGAAGTACTGCTGCTTCAAATGGATGAGGCTGTGTTTCTGGAGAAGATGGCTTCTAGGAATATTACCTATAGCTTCTTTGATGGTTACATTAATCATATTAGTCCTGCACTACTCATGCTGTAAGTGTTACTTTTCCTGTTACTGTGTGAGTGATTAGCACGAAATATGTGTAATGAACTACTGACTTTCCCTTCTCCTTTAAAATCTTTGCTAAGGCAAAAAAATGCGCAATAATTAACAGTTGGCAGTTGCACAAGAGTAATGAAGGTATGTATTTTATCTCTAATTGTTTTGGTCTCTGCTTGTGAACACCACCGTTGTTATAGCTGTTACCTTTCCAAAGAACCTGTAGGAATTAACTGTCTGTCTTCTATTCGCTTTTTCAGAGCAGAGGAGTTACTCAACTTATGTATGCTCCTTCCTAGATCTCAGCCTACAGCTGTTAAATTCATATCTCTCCAGAAAGATGGCACTGCAAAAAATGAAATTTTAACAATTAAATCTTCCCAGTAGAAATGCCTGTCTGAACCTATACATCTCATTCCTCTCCTTTTCTTCTGGGCATTAGTCTATCAATGAGACTGACTCAGTGCTCTGGCTATTGTGGTGTGTTTCTCTTAAGAACTAACTAATGCCTACTGGCACCAAGGGCAAATGCATGCTTCCGCGGGCTTCTTGTTCTGGAAGCTTTACCATAACGTTAAGTGTGCTAATTTTTTTTAATCTTTTTTTCATCACTCAGCTCCAGCTTTCTCCTTTATCTATATTTGTGGAAGTGTAGAAATTCCTAATCTGACTTACACAAATGACCTCAACGATCCAAAGTCACAGAAATTCCTCCTGCAAGCGGAAGCAATCCAAAATTATGTAAGTTCCCACATAAGTATAGCAATAATTCAAAAATATTTTTTACAGAATCAGATTGGGAAGGAGGAGAAGACTCCAGTTAGTCACCCGCCCCCCCCAAACGTAGTAAGTTTAAAGCTAGCAAGTGTCTTGGTGGTGTGCAGCTTTTGGGAATGTAGCTAGGCAACTGGGGTTGTGTGTCTCACTGTAAGGGCAACTTTTCCTAGGTAATAAAACCTGGGGGGTTCAAGGTTATGGACAAATTATTCTTCTTAAAGGAATTAGGAGTATGTGTTTTGTTTTGTTTTACTTTACCCAAACACTCTTCCTTGCTACGCTTATCTGATTTTTTTTATTTTTTTTAAGCTCAAATTTAACACAACTTCTGGTATGGTTTTGTTTTCCCTTATCCCCCATAACAATTCTTGCTTTCTTGCCCTTCTTATGTGAGTTCGTATTTGTGAGATCAATACTGTTTCCTGGGTACATGTGAACAGTGATCTTAAACACAAAGCAGTTCTCTGTTAGACTGCATTTCCCAAAAGGGCTAACCTAGTGGCTCAAAACTGCTTTGTGCACAGCCAATACAAGTTGCTTATATCCAGATTATATGCTGGAAATTTAGAGACCGAAAGAAAAGTGTAAATGTATTCATAAAGGTTTCTTCTTCATGGCTAATTATCAAGAGCTATCTCAATGGTCTTGAAATGTGATGTGACTTAAAAGTAATTTTTTTTTAGTGGAAATGAATGCACATTTATGATCCTTACTTGATATATTTTGCAAAAATTATGAATAATGCTTCGAATATGGGGCATGAGGAAGGAGAAAGGAATAAATAAATACTTTGACATGAGAGATGATATTGAGCTGATAAGCGTTGATGTAACACTTTTTACATTTTCTTTTACCATTTTTAACCGTCAGTTTGCTGAATCATATGAGTCTTCCTCCTTGGGAAAGTACTACTTGAAGTCTGTAGTGGCTGCGTTCAGGTAGGTTCTGCTCCAGCATGTGGCATAAATTTAGAGACATTCAATTGTGATTGTCTTTTTTCATGCATTTGAAATTAGTTATCTGGAAGAATATGCAGATCTCTTTAATAGGGAATGAAAAATGCAGATATTTGCTTAAATATGTAAGCTAAGACCTAAGTTAATAGTGTGATTTCTGTCTTGCCCTGTAGAATTGGTGAGAAAAATTAAAGTCTGACTAATCGTGTCTTGGTTTATCGCTTGCTTTGTAGTCTATTCATCTAATTTTTGATTTTCAAAGTGACAGTTCAGCAGGGTTTTTTCTCTACCACTAGCAAAATCTTATTCTGACTTTGTCTATTTAAAAAAAGTTCCTTTTTAATTTCTTAATTTCTGAGTGATGTGCTCTAGGTGGCCCTGCCTTGGTGGGGAGGGTTGGACTAGATGATCTTTCGAGGTCCCTTCCAACCCTTGTGATTCTGTCATTCTTAAAACAAAACTTAAAGGTATAATTTTGGGCAGGGCATTCTCCTTAAGCTCTTGGTGAGAAAGGTAGATACATTGAGCAGATGGCTACAACTATCTTGATAGGCTTTGAAAACTTCAGAACGGTCAGCCCATAGCTCATTCTGAAAAGAAGAGTGTGATGGACTGTTTCTTTGAATCACTTAGGTAACACATTGCATATGCACACTTACAGATTATTCATTTTAACAAGAATCATGTGAAATGTTGTATCAATATATGGGCAAAAAATTATATTGTCATACGGTGTGAGACTCAAATGTTAAGGAAAACGTGTCTAGAACTGTAATACGGTCTTAAAAGTGCGTAATTATGCAGTAGAGGTGGAAACATCCAATTCCATAAAAATTATTGCAAGGATTTTCTGAGGTGTAGTTTTCAGCTTCAGTATGTTACTGTTAAAGCAGCATATTTTTCAATACAGTAGAAATACTTCAAAAAGCAATAGTTAAACAAAAGAGCTTTTTTGTCACTGTGTTCAGCAGCAACATTTTGCACAGCAGTTCAACTGGCATTGAAACTGTGTGAACAAAAAATGCAGACCAGTGGAAACCATGTCCAAAATACTAATTAGAGTGTATGTATGATGCATGTTGTGTTTTTTTTCTCCACAGTGAAGGAGAGTCTGGACTTCGAGCTTACTACTGGAATACATTCTGGGCACCACAAGATGTGGTTGCTTCTCTTAAAAAATTAACCCCAATGGAACAGAAAGAAATCAGTAGTAAACAAGCAGCTCATGTGTTCAGTTCTGGGGAGGAGGATTTTGATCTCGTTACAATGGAGCTTTTTGGTAACAATGTACCTGTCATTTAATGCCTATTCTGTCGATTTTTCTTTCTCCAGTTTGTGTCTTTGGCTTGTGTAGCTGATAGTTATTAAATTTCAGTTTCAGATTCCACAGAGTATGATGTGATGCTAAAATCAGGTAATTATTCTTCAATGCCAACTAATATCACTTTGCGGGGGGGGGAATAATCCTGTAACATAGAAATGGCAGTTTCCCAGTTATTCTTATATCTTTAGGGCCTAGGAACTAAGCCAGACTAGGGACCTTCCTGGCCTGTGCTTCAAATTAAGGCTGAGATGAAAATGCCTTACAGCTTTTATTGTGATGTTCTGACTAGAAAGGCTGAAATTTAATAGTTCCCACTGAATTGCAATGAGCTGTAGCTCCTTTTCTTGGCATCTTTAAAAAAGCTATTATATAAAATTATACATAATTTATTTGCCTTGTGACTAGGTAATTTTGGTTATTCATAGTCAGTGATCAGTCAAATACTGTAGAGCTTTAATTCGCTTTGCCTGCTTTCTGCATATGAAGCGCACCTCAAGATTGGCTTCATATTCTTAGTGTTCTCATTGTGTGGAGAGGGGTGAAGAGAAAATGGTAGAGGGAGCGGTAAGTTTCAAGCAGAGATGGCAGCGTCTGCAGCCAAGTCCCCTCCTGCTTGCTGAGTGCACGATGAGCAGATGGTGGTGAGGTATTGCGCTTCCTTGGCCAGAGCAGGAGGAGAACGTGATGCAGCCTGCTAGGGAAAAGGGAAGAGGAGATTAGACTAGTCAAGAAGCGCAGGTAGGAGATTGTTGCTGCCTCTTCTGAAATTTTACCCAATAACTTAATGTATCTTTAAACTTAACAGTTTTTCAGCCACTGATCTAGCTTCTTTTGTATAGCAGTATCCTTTGACCTGTATGCCAAGCCAGGTAACAACAGGACTCTAACTCTGATGAATCCCAAAAAGTCTTTTTATCAATGGAGGCTGCGAGTTCCTTCTAACTATGTGGTGAGACTGGTAGTTATCACTTTGCATGGTGTCACTCCAGAGAGCTGTGCATCACACCACTTGTCAGCATATGATTTCCTTCTTCCTCTGCAGAACAAGATCATTACAAGGTACGATAGTACAGAACAAAGATGCTTTATTGAGCTGTACAGAAACTCTCTGAAAGTGTTGTGATATCCAAATGATATCAAACATGTTTCCAAAATGTAAGACTCCAAATACAACTTCATTAAAAATCTGGTATAAGGCTGTAAAAAGATGCCCTCCCGCCCTGCCCCCTGCAAAGAATTATAAATTCCTGTGGGCTTTGTTCAACATTATGACTAATTTTTACTGATTTCAATTTCATGCAGTTACTGTCACAACTCAAAAAGATATAGACTTTAGTTTTGGGTGGTTTTTTAAAGAGTATTGTATTCTATAACTTTTAGAATACACATGTTTTTTATAGCAGTCCAGGCACAGGCAAATCTCTGTTCATAATAGGGACGTTGTGTCTGTGAAAGGCTCCCCCCACCAGAGTCACTGTGTAGTCCATCTGCATAAATGAAATCAATGATTGTGTAACCTTCGGTGACTATGCTGCTCCCACTTCCCAGAATCAAATTTCATGTATGGACATGTTACCCACCATTAACCTGTCCAAAATGCATTTATTTAATAGTGTTTTAACTTACCTGAAATTAGTAGGTGATCGTCTTCATCTCTCAAGACTTCTGTCTCTCCTTATGCAACAAGTGACAAGAGCTTGCCGTTGTTGGTGTCCTGTCAGAAAGCCAGGCATGGAGGGAGCACAGGGGTTTTGTAAGGAGTTAGACACAGATTGTAGCATAACATGAAGAATCCCATTCCTGATGCTGGAGTGCATCTGCTCTGCTGCTGATTATGGGTTATTGCCAGGGCTGTTACTCCATTGTGCATTGTTAGCAATGGCTCAGCTTTTTAGGAACCAGAAATGTAGAGTCAGCTACATGCATGAAAGAGCTGGGAAGCTAGCAAAACCAACGCGGGTGTAAGAAGTAACATATTTAGAGAATATTTGATGCAGTAAGCTGTAAGACAAAGTTCTAGAATGTGCATTGATGCCTGGCTATCAAAGAACTGGAACAGAATTTGGTGACTGAAATTGTTAAAAGCACTATGGTACCTCCAAAACAGTTGACCTTTTTGGTTACTTTTATTGCCAGCCTAACAAATGTGTGGGGTTTGCATATATCTACCATTTTTCTACTTAAGCTAAAAGCAGCTAGTGGCGTACTTAGAACAGATACAGTTGAACTAGTAACAACATCTCTGGTATTTCTGACAGCCAGGAGTTAGTGTTACAGCTGTTATTCCCTGACATCCAGGGGACTCCCATGATGTTCTAGGATCACACATAGTGACTAAAACGATTTTTACTGGTTTCTGTAAACCGCAGTAATAGAGCTGTTCAGTGACAAATACTAAGGAGTGAGTGAGCTGAGATTGTGAGAGGTGCTGTAAAAGTAGGTGTCTCATGTGGGCAAGTCTTCTCATGTGTGCTTGCCTTGCTTTTCTGATGATACTGTGATGAAAGGTACAGCTAGAAGATAAGCCAGGCTGTCAACTGGGTAGAAGATCAATATGCTGAAAGATTTCCATATGGCAGTTGGAAGGGGACTCAAATTGTTCATTTTACAAAGGATTTGACAGGTATTATGATAAAAAGGATTTAATAATGCTTGCAAAAGAGAAGCAAACCACAGATCTATTGTGTAGTGTCTGACATGAAATGGCAGCAGGGAATAGCCTGTTAAAAGCAGAAGAGAATCACTTTCAGTATAAGGTAAAAAAAATTATTTTAATGCTGCCACTCTGAATCTCGGTGACGAGTCAAGAACTTGGTGTGGGGGTGTGATGGAAATACTGTGTTACCGTGAGGTCTGACCTTAATTGTTTTAATTTCCTGTGCATAGAAATAGAGAAAGCTGTTAGAAATTTTTCAGATGCAGATTTGTAAATTAATGAAAAGAAATCCAAAATATGCTATGGATTTCAAAATGAGAGAAATATGAGAGTGAATTTACAGATGCAAGAAATAGCATCTCAAATTACAAATGATAGGAAGTATTCAAGCTTCAAGATATAAATGAACTCCTCGTTATTCAAACAAAAGAACAACAATAAAAAGAAATAGTTGCAGTGCATGGGCCTTGACAGCTTTTGTGACGTGACACCAAGCTGAATGTTAATAGATTGGAAATGCTTTGGGCTCGTTTTCTGTTGCAGAGATGCTGCACAGCACTGCTGCACTAGCATTTGTTGCCTTTTCAGTGCTACCCACTACTAGTCAGTACCGCTATCGCTGCTGAAGCTAGCACTGCCTTTCTGATGCTTCCATAGGTCTGAAAACTCCGGGGCACCTGTTAGGAAAGAATGTCTGTGGTGTTGACCCCAAGCGGCTCGGCCTCAGTGCTGGGAAACTCTAGCATCTTGTGTAGTAGTATCAACTGGGTGGAAGAATAAAAGGGAAGTGGTAGCCAGGGGGAATACTTCTGAAACACAGATGACCAGATCAGTGTTTATTTCTGCCCAGTTTCTCAGCAAAGATGACTGGAATGTGGGAAATAGGTTTTTGGTTTTTTTTTTTGCTGTGACTTTTTTTTTTTTAAATGTAATCTTATTAATATTTCAGATGGTGTGGACCTGTGGCCTGGACTCCTGTTGTACGTTTAACTTCGTCGAGTAATGTAATGTTGCTTACCTTCTCACTGGACCATAGAGAAGAAAGCAATGTATTAAAAGCTCACTTTCAAGCTGTTCCTAAAATCAGTAAGTAATTAAGCAACCATCTGATATCAGCACACTTATTTCTATTGTTGCCTCTAGAAAAGTTGATATTGCCTGAGGGTATCTGGGGGGAGGGAATGTCGGCATATAAATCAGGGAATTGTCATTCTGGTCCACTTCAAAAAAAAAAAAAAGTCTGAGAACGGAACAAAGCATAATAGAGAATATCCTTTGGTCTGGGAGATGTTTTTGTCCTCCTGATTGCTACTCAAGTCATCTTTCCCAGAGATTACTCTTACTACACAGGTAATGCTGTTATTCATGAGGAATGGTAGCAGAGCAGCCAACCAGTTAGCACTACGGGCAGAGCAGCACTTTTATCGGTTTTGGTAATCTATCCCCCGCTTGGGGAATGCATGCTTAATGAAAACGGAAAACAAGAGCAAACATTTAGTTCTAATATGTCTTTGATCCTTTTCTGAAAGCCTGTTCAGTGTAGTTAACTGTATAAGAAAAGTGTGTTCAAGACCCAAGAGGTATATTCCAAACCTATGGAGTACTATGAGTTTTGCAGGAGTTCTGAGTGGTTAGTGAAATATTTTGAATAACGGTAAACTGCAGTATTTTACAGGAGCTATAGGGGCTTCACAAGTGAAAGTTCAGCCACAGCTATTTGGTGGAAGTTCAAAGTGAAAGAATTTTGACAATTAAGCACATGATTTTTTTTTTAACTTGTGGAACAAATCATAGAGGATAGCATGTGGATAAAGCCTGCACATTTCTGCTTAAGTCTTTCTGGGTGCTGCTTAAGCAAATATTCATCCCATGCACATTACAAATTAGAATTGCTTCATTGTTCTGAAGACGGGCACTCTGAATTATGTATAGCCTAGGTTTTGTCACAAAATTTTTGCTATTTTCAAAATTGTCTTAATTTTGGATATATTCATATTTGCGTTCACTATGTGTACCTGAAGGAAATTAAAAGCACTAAGGACTGAATATCTAGGAGAGTTCTTGGTAGATAATAAAGCCTCAAAGACATTGCTCAGATGTGACATGAATTTTCAGACTGAGAACTGACACACAAACTTCCTGGTTTACATGAAATTAATCAGACGTTTCACTTCATTGGGTTGATTGCTTTTTAATTTTTGAAAATGTCTACAGAAAGGCGAGAAGTATATTGGAAGGGGGAGGTCTGCTTTGTCTGCATTTAGCTGCTCCTTCCACTTACCTTCAAAGAACTTTTTTTTTAAATGCCAATCAGAGGTGTTTTGTGCTTATGATTAGTTGTAGTTTGATTAAAAAAAAAATAATTCGGAGTAATGGGGAAGTGGAATGACATGATTTTCTGTTAATATGGGCAAAACCTGAGTTTAATGCTGTCACAGACTTCTAACTCTGTACATAGAGAAGGGTTCTAGCAAGTGTCTGGACTTCAGTCCAGCTGAGATAATTGTGTTCCTTGCTGATATATTTCTCTCCCAGTGTGTGGTGGTCATTATATTTCCTGGAATGGGACACTGAGTTCCCCTTATTATCCAAGTTACTACCCACCAAACATTGACTGCAGCTGGATCATCAGAGTAAGTGCTGGGAACTCTTCTGAGTAGTGATGACTTTGTTTTATGTGATACAAACATAAAATTGGGAGAAATGACTTTTGATGTGGGTGAAATGAAGGGAAAACATACCAAGAGCACTGCACCTGACTTCTTCTCAGACACCCACTTCTTTTCTGTTCTATTGAAGTGTCATCTGTGAGAAGAAAATATTGCCATCTTCCAAAAGGTTAAATATTATTCATGAAAGAAAAAAAAAGTAGTGGGTAAGATAACAATTCCCAGCAGCCAGAGTAAATTGCTAATAATCAAGCAAATTGCTTTGCTTCTATGTTGGAAAGAAAAAAATGGTCACGTAATCATGCCTCCTACGATAGATACCACACTCTATTTCCCTGGACTGTACAGAAATAGGACCTTTTCTGGCTCAGAAATTCCGCTCTGGATTTCCAGCAACTCCTTTGGAAGGATTTAGAATCTGCTCATCATTTCCAACAACTTCCTGGTGTGTTTAGCTGTTGCTCCATTAAATATTTCACTACTTTTTTTGACTTTCCCTGGGGAAGGGTGTTCTTCATGTCTATGAGTTGGTAACAATCTCTACCTTTCACCTGCTCAATGAAAATTATTAGCAGCTTGCGGCTCAAAACTCTCATCTATATGCAAGAAAGGGAAGAAAAAGGCTTTCTAAACCAAAGTGGTCATAGATAATGCAGTTGAATGACCAGGTACCATAGGTGTCTTAAATTAACATAACCTACTGGAACATGTGGCAGTACAAACCTAGCATGAACCTCAGATGTGGTGCTTTGTGCTGGCTGCAGGAAGGCATACACTCCTTTACTTGGCACAATATGGCCAAAGTTGGGCCTAAAAACTTTTATATATGTGTCTAAAATAGTAATTTTATTTTTATTCTTCAAAGGTGCTGATTTGCATCATAAGTGCAATGTTTCCCATCTGATAATAAGTAAAACAAGATTTACCATCTTATAAACATGGTCCTTTTCATTCTGTGGATGTGGTGTGTTGGTATATTTATCCTTTTATTTTTAGGCACCATTGCCTGGCTACAAGCTCTCATTAAAAATCGTTGTAATACAAATTCAGGAGAAGTCTCCAGGGTCCAGTAAATGTGACAAAGACTGGTTAGAAATTGATGGCATTAGGTGAGTAAATACATTATTTTATGACATATTAATTTGCACTTTGATGTTCTGCACAACATACTGTACTTAAGAAAAAAAAATCTCTTGTCATTTCCAGTGCAGGAAAATACATTTCAACAACTGAATTTCAGCAGAATAATATTCTTAATCCTGCCCTAGTGACAAACACTTGTCATTACGTTAATTTAAGCATCCTGCTTTTTCTACAGTGTTAGGCATTTACTCTTTCCCTTAAGAGCAATGACATAGAAAACTGCAGGATTTTTTGCAGCTGCAGTTGAACTGTAAATTCTTGGTAGTGGTCCTAACATGGGTGAAGCACTGGCATCACCTGAAATTTCATTTTCTATACCATTTACTCTTCAGTGATTGTAATTGTTTTCTGTAAATAAGACAAATTGCAATGTGTGTGCTTTAAAAAAACCAAAACCCTCCAGTATTCAGAGTGATTTGTCCCTTAGAAGGAGCATATTGAAACCATCAACAGCTGTTGGATTTGTAGCCTTTAGGTTTTGCAAACCCAAATGGGAAATCCAAAACCAAGTATGCTTAGAAGTGATTTGTATTTATAAGGTAGATTCTGACATTGATTATCTTGCTGTATTTTGTTTCAAAGCCTGCTAGTCCCAGAAAAGTTGTGGAGTGGAAGGCTTTTGTAAATGAGCTTTCTAATACTTCTGTTGGGCTGTTTTAACACTTAAAAAAAACCAAACAAACAAAAAAAAAAAGCTGATCTTTATTGTGCTCTTCTAAAGCTTTTTGCCATTATTAGACTTCAATAAAAAGAGAGGTAGCTGGATAGTAATGATCAGTTTGGTTAGAGATTAATTATCCTCACTTTTGCCTTGCTAGGTACTGTAAAGGTCTTTCAGAAAACAACAGAAACAGAGAATATGGCTATGCTGTCGCAATCAACTTCCATTCTGATGGACTGGTCACCCACAGAGGGTTTTATATTGAATACAAAGCCTTCAGTCACACAGACCGTAAGTGAATAAGCACTTCAATTTGTAAGGAGAAACCTCCGAGAAACCATGCTTGACAGACCAACCACATACAAATCGACCTGCCTTTTTTTCTTAACCTAATTGCAAGAGACTAATGTTTAAAAGGCTATTATATATTTAATTGCACAAACAGATGTACAAAATCAGACAAAATATGCTTTCAGAAGCTAGTACTTATTTTCTAACTTTCAACAACGCTTCTGTAAAGCAGGAAGTAAAAGTAAAATTTCCCAGTTTCTGTAGATTTAATTATTTGGTATTTTGCTAATATCTGAAAATAGCCAAGTTGCAGCATCAAAGTAGTATGTCAGAACTTCCAGGCATGACTCTTCTTGCAACAGGAGTTAACCATGAACAGTCTTTTTAAAATCACAACTTGGAGTGCTCTGGATCAGCTTCCAGGTTTAGACAAAATATTTAGGTTTTTCTTAAGAGTCAGTGAGGACCCCTTGCTAGCAAATGTTCCAGAAATATCACTGGGTTTCTTATAGCCCTTTCCTGGTTGCCCAGTGTATGCACTTCTGGATCAGTATTAGATTTTGGGGTGGCTTCCAGCGGGTAGCACAGGGATTTTCAGGGTATATTTACTTGTGATTTTTTTTTTAAAAAAGATACATCTGCAATATATTTTTGTAAATGCCTTGTCTTATCTTTACCTAATTAATACCTAGGTAGCTAAAATTCTCTGTGATTTCAAGAGATCAGTTCAATTTGTGGAAACCCCTTTGATCCTCAGCTTGCTTGACTGTCATTCTGCTCAGTGCTGACTTAGAAGTATTTATGCGTGAAGATCTCTGGTACAGATTCTTGCTTCATGCCTTTCATTGGAAATAAGTGGCAGATTTTGTGGTCAGTCATTCTACAGGACTCAGATATTTTCAGGGATTTCTTTTTCCGCAAATGTGTGTTTCTTTCTACTGGAAAAATTAGTGTCTTATGGTTACTGCCTCAAAAACAGTTCAGAGATGAGTCAAAGCCTAAGAATACCTTTTTCTACATAGAAAATCCCCAGTCGTTATTGCACGTACAAGTCTTGACTTTGTGTGCTCTGCTCCATTTCTAGCACTGAGCCAGCAGTGAGATGGCTCCAAGTCAATGTCATCGGTCCTCAGTCACAATTGTAAGGATCTGCATTAAGACTCACCAGGAGGGGCAGATTGGCTGTGAGGCGTCTCTTTCAAGTCGATACAGCAAAGGCAGTTGTGGAAGGCTACCTGAGAGAGCAGAAAATGCTGAGAGCGCTGATCTTCCACAACGGCCTTGCCAGTAGCAACACAAGGAGGGAATTCATTTTCTTCCACATCTTTAGCACCTGCAGCCACCCACCTCAGATTAGCTTCTTCCCACTGTTGGGAGCCTACCAAAGCATGGCTATTAAACATCACAGGCACTGCTCTGAGCTGACCTGGAAAGCAAACGGCAGCCATTAGCTGAGTAACTTCAGGGAATGGCAAAGAGAACACAGAGGGACTCCTGCTTTCAGCTAGTGACGGCTGTGCGGTGGCCGTCTTCCTCCCATCGGTGTCGTGTGCAAGGCAGTGAACAGGACTAAATGACTCCAGATTGGAACTGATTAAATAAATGGAACGAATGTGTTTGGTCCTTCAGTTTGATTTAGCTGTTAAGTTGCCTGTGGGGCTAGAGGGGGAAAAAAGTTTAAGTTGACGTCAGCTGGGCAGGAAGAGGAGTTTTTTGGCTGCTGATTCTTCCACAGATCAACTTTTTTCTTTTTTTTTCATTTTTTTTTCTTCCTGGTGCATCTGAAGAATTGGAAGAGAACAAACATTTTTGATACATTGCAGAGAAATACCTTAGCTTTTATACTAGTTAAAGTGAAACAAATTCTTGGTGAAAGGCTGTTGCATAATGAAATTGCTAAATTTTAAGTGTTTGATGAAGCACTTATTCGTATCACACATGAAATTGGAGGGTAGTAGCACAGAGGTGAATTTCTACAACATTTTAATGTCAGGGAATTTGTATTTCTAATACCAAGGAGAATACCTAGTTTTGACTGACTTTGTGGTTTGGCTTGTTTGTTTTTCTTCCCTCTCTTTAGATGCTCCTGTGTAAAATACTTTACCTTAACAAATTGAAGAGGTGTTCACTATTGGTACTAATTATGCATCTGTGCTAATCACTTTCAACCCTTAGAGTGAGGCAGTGAATGCGAATTTCATTTTCTATGTCAATTTAGGTGAATATTGATTCATTTAATTCAGACTGCTTGATAAAAAATTTTAGCAAATTTTGCCAAGTAAGGTGGAATTTGCTTTTTTAAAATTCAATGTAGTTTATAAATTACACTAGCTTTGTTTTTCAATAGCCACTTTATTATTTCTTCATGGTGCAGTCCTGTGTTTTGCATTTACACTGTAACAGCATTTCTAGTGCCATTAATTTATTATTTTTCCAGCTTGTCCTTAGATGTGCAGACAGAACATGTGTTCTTTCAAGCAACCGTTCTGAAGCCTGGAAGGGTTGCTGAGATGGTAGTGATGAAATAGGTTGTGGTAGGGCAATTCTTTCTTGTTTGTATTCTCCTGTAAACAGTTTGTTCCAGGAAGTTTAGAGACTGGCTGAAATTATCTCTAAAATATTGATGACTATCTTTAAAATCACATGAAGGATGTGGGTGAAGATCTAGAAGTCTGGAGAAGAGGTTGTGTAACGCATCTCTTTTTAAAGAGTGGGAGAACAGAAAAAAATGAGAAGGGAATTTTACACCAATCTTTAAGTTAAGCTTGAAAAAAAAATTTAAAAACTTAAGTAACAAGTAGCCAAACTATTTGCAAACAGTGAAAAAGGTACTATAATTCAGCATAGAGTTTTTTATTTGATTTTAGTTTTCTGCTGTGAGAGGATAAGTAGAAAAGTTGTACTTTGACACTGTTTTGTGTGACAACATTATCAGTAAGTAAAGGAAACATGGTGAGAAGAAAAAACAACCAAAACCTTATTTCCAGAGAATGATTGCCAATGACTCATTACCAAAATGGAAGGATATTTTTATTGTCTTCTGCCAGCATCTGTCATGGGACATCAGCATAATTTTTGTAAGTGATCTACAGGATGGATTAGAGAAGATGCTCATGGGAAATAGGGAAGGTGCCACACAATAGAAAGAGAGATGTATTTAAGAGGGAGAACATATGTGGAGAAAACTGTATTCCATTCAATAAAGACAAGATCTAAGCTTAGGTAATCAAATACACATGTGGATGGCAGAAGTTGCTTTTCTGCTGAAAGATGGCTAGAGGGTGATAGGGGCTCGAAAGCTGACTTGAGAATCAGTCGTAAGATTTTCTGTGCGTGGTTTTTTTGTGTGTGGTGTTTTGTTGTTTGGGATGGTTTTTTGTTTGTTTTTGGTTTTTTTAAGTGTCACACTAGGATGTAAGACACGAGTTTGAAAAAATCTTCCCAGTCACCAGTGGGAAGGTTTCAGCTGGAGTATTGTATCCAAATTGGGCACTTCACATCAAAGATGATAGGGAAAAATGAAGAGATGCCAGAAAGAGTGACGAGAAGGTCAGAGTGTGCAGCGCACGTTAGGTAATGCAACAAGTGTTTCTCTCACTGGAAGCCATCAAAACCGAGGTAGACTAATGTCTGGCACACTAACATCAAGGTGACCTCTCGTAAGCAGTGTAGCACATGGCTGCTGGACAGTTATTTGGATTATAAAATATTTAGGGACCTTTCTTCTTCAGGTTGTAATCCAGAACAGTTGAACTGTGGTGATGAGAAGTGTAAGCATCAGTATAAGACTTGTAAAGATGATGACAGCTGTGGGGAGGACAGTGATGAAAACAACTGCTGTAAGTATATATTTTTAGCCATTTTCCAAAAGATGGTGGACAGCAGAAGGAGGAATATGCTTGTTTTCATGGATAAATGTAATATTTCTACCTATTTTTTTCACAGCACAAAGTACAAGTGTCATAATAGCAAAAACCAACATGTGATGCTATCTTCTCTTATTTCAGCCTATAAAAGTTGTTCCCCTTATGCATACAAATGTCTCAATGGAAAATGCTTGCTGAAACCAAATCCTGAGTGTGATGGGAAAAGAGACTGTGCAGATGGATCTGATGAGATGAACTGTGGTGTGGTAACATTTATTTAAAAATTAGTTACTGACTTGGGAAACCAAGTCAGGAATTGTGCTATGGCCAAGCATTATTGGATTAGGAATTGATTAAATCAGATGTGAATTAAAAAAACCCAAAAATCTTCTGGTGACATCCGTATGAAAATGTCTGCCTTGAATTTTGCACTGTTTCATTTTAAATCCACTGATCCATTCTGTCTATGGTGGCTTTTTTCAAGCAATGCACGCTTCCAGGGTAAGCTGGTAGGTCTTAGTGCTTGTTCGAGCTGAATGAAATGCAGTCAAGGCGCCATGTATGTAAGGAGGAGAAAACATATGGTTTTCATTGAAGTGAACTTTGGAAAACAGCCCACCGTAGAATTGTGCTTCAATATCTTTTTGAGTTACTAACCTCTTCAGAAAGCTGTAAGGGAGAATAGGCAATGATTGGTTTATTCCTGGCCTGCCCATTAAGTGAAAATGGAAATACTTTTTTCCCACAACTTTGAGATCTATGGATAAAAGTTAATTTATTAAGCATAGCAAAGTGAAATGACCATGTGGGGTTTTTTCACTATTTTATTCAATTATTTCTACTAGCTTGTGGAAGACACCAGCTTAAGAAAACCAGAATTGTTGGAGGTGAAGATGCGAGTTCTGGGAGGTGGCCTTGGCAAGCAAGTTTACAGATGGGAGCACGTGGCCATGTATGTGGTGCATCTGTTATTTCTAACAGATGGCTCATATCTGCCGCCCATTGCTTCCTGGATTCTGATTCTGTGAGGTATGTAGAAGTTATATATTGTCATAGAGCATTTCCAGTTTAATATCCTTACAGCGCTGCTTTCAAAAGTCTGAAGTAGCTGTTCCCTGTCTAGACAAGTTGATTCAGGGTATAACTCTGTGGCATGATATCACTATGTGAACTCTCATTATTGTTTTCTGCTCGCTTCAAAAGTCCTGAGTATAATAATTTTGCTTCAATTGCCAGCAAATCCTGCATGATAAAACACACTGTTCTGTGAGGTTTAAGTTAAAACCCATTTTTTCTGAGTAAAAGCTATAGCCTTTTCTCCTACAAAAAGGACTATTTACTGGTAACTGGAGTGTAAATCTCACCAATGTTGAATTTAAGTAGTGTAAATTGAAAAGACAAATCTCTTACATGTGGCAAGGAGGAAATAGAGTTTAATAATACACTTTTCTGACATCCAAAGCATGGTGCATTGCAAGGAATTGGTCTTACAGTTCCAGGAAATTATTATTTTCAAAATGGTAAGTGAAACCATTACTTAGTGTTTTAGGAGACAGAGACTATAGCGCATCTGTCTTCCTAAGTGGTATTGTACTCCATTGACTTTGGTTTTGAGCAATCTCATCAAATACCAAAAAGTAGATAAAATGGAGTAAACTGACACTGTATTACTTTCCAGTGGGACGTTCTAAAACCATTCTCTTTACAGATATTCCGTTCCTTCAGGATGGAGAGCATATATGGGCTTACGTACTATTAATGAAAAGAGCAATCGTGTAGCTGTGAGATCAATCAAAAGGATTATTATCCACCCACAGTATGACCAATCTGTCTCAGACTATGACATTGCCCTGTTGGAAATGGAGACGCCTGTATTCTTCAGTGAGGTGGTACAGCCCATTTGTTTACCCAGCAGCTCTAGAATATTTGTTTATGGAACTGTCTGCTATGTAACTGGCTGGGGAGCCATAAAAGAAAATAGTATGTTCATTTCCTGGATATACTTCTTGCAAGTTTGGCTTAATTTTAAACTCTAACAGTAAAATATTTATAGTCATAAGAGAAAACACTTGTGGTTTTCATAGTAGATCTGTAAAAAGCTAGAAAAAGGCCCCTTATCTACAGTCTGTGAATTCTGAACGTTTGCTTGGATGGCAGGAGATAAGTGCCAATACACATATTCAGGTGTTACAGACCATTGAAAAGCAAATGAGCATAGATTGACAAAAATATGCCCCTTTTCATGCTCATGGCTCATTTTTCCTGGTGGATAGATTGTAAGCAATCTTACAGGTAAAGACAACAGTGACTTGCAACTGTTGCAGACAGAATTTGTCTCTGTTTGACCGTGAACAGCAATAACTGCAAAAATATTGTGGACGAGTTTTTGTTTTGTCTGCCTTAACCAAAGGCAACTCAATGTATGCCCCACGAAGAGTGCTGCCTCTGCAGTTTGGATGCTGCAGTGGATGCACCTTGCATGCTGCAGTGGGGAGGCAGGAAAAAAGCAAACAGAGTTGGAGAGGGATGGTGGGAAAGCCCATGGGATCTTGCCCTGCCTCAGCAATTAAGAGGAGCCAGGTTTGCAACCTGCTTGTGACTTATGGGCTTGATTTTTTTTTTTTTTCTCCCCAATTATTTACTTATTCCCTCTCAGCTTCTTCCCTAGAAGTGAAAAGAAGGAAAAGAATGTAGAAATTTCATTTAGTAGGACTTGGACAACATTTGGAGCAAAACCATGGTGTAAATAACACAATCTCTGGGCATAATTTGAAATGGCATTCAAAATCAGTCACACTCTGAGGTATCTTGTATTACACTCATAATTTGCATGGATTTTTTACTACTTGCTGGCAGAACAAGCTCATAAGGACAAAGATTAAGGGAAGGGAAAGGTGGTGCATAGGGATCTCTCTGACTAGAGGGTGGTATAGGCAACCCCTTTCAAAAGCTGAGGGCAGGCAACAAGTGAAGCGGGGGAGGGAATTACTCTCCTGTCATCAGTTGGGTAGATTTTGAGTTTGGAGCAATTATATTTTGTTTTACAAGTGGTATCTGTTAGGAATCTGCACTGCCATAACTTCTGCAAAACCATTTGTATTTTTTCTAGGTCATCTTGCCAAAACACTGCAGGAGGCTCGAGTGAGGATAATTAACCAAAGTGTTTGCAACAAGCTATATGATGATCTTATCACATCACGTATGCTGTGTGCTGGGAATCTTAATGGTGGCATTGATGCATGCCAGGTAATGTGGAAATTGTAGGAAAAACTACAAAGGAATACTTGTTTTCTTTGGAAAACTGTTCAGAGCTGTGGGTTGGTTGTTTTGGTTTCTTGTTTTTTTTTTTCTTCATAACAGAGTGAGATGTCCTGAATGTACAGTTAATTTAACGTGACAGTTAAAGGCTCTCCGAAAAAAAGGAAGGATATTTGGCATAGATAATCTCTGAATCTCTTGAGAAATGTTGCTTTGCAAGGACAAAGGGTAAAATGTGTCAAAATTCTTTTTCCACTTCAACAGTTACATTTCCTATGTAAGAACAGACATGCAATGACAAAAGGAGTAAAGTTAGGGCCACTTGCAACTTTTACCCTTCATCCTAATTTTTTTTTTCCTTTTTGATGCCTGGGTGTGGGATTAATAGATTATTGTAAACAGTATGGTGAGTAATGTATTGTTACAGTTACAACGAAGTAGGAAAGGCAGAGGTAAGCCAGGTTTGGAAAATGCAGTTGCAATGCTGCCTTTTAGTTTTACGTGTTTGTTCACGTGTAGAATTACAAGTTTTGATGACATCATGGTATCGTAAGTTATACAACCTAGTTTATTTACACACACAATCAGAAACTGCTCTCTGGACATACTTCGACTGTCTTGACTGCCTTCTTCCTCCTCCTCAGTTGTTAGACTAATTGTGTACTTTATCAGTATTTAAACTTACTATGATGAATGTGCACTTTAAATGTTACAGACATGGTCATTATACCAGTTACTGTGTAAAGGGACAGAAATGTCTTACGATTTTAGACTAGTAATCTGATAGAATTTTTTGGTAATATATAACTGTTACTATTTTAACGTATAGGACAACTTTTGCAAGATCATAGCTCTTAATGGGTCAAACTTCTTTATGCACAATAGACTATTTGCATGATTTTCCTGCAGTTCTTTAAGTTCTAATTCCATAATTATTATTTTTGTTAACTTTATGTGCAATTTGTATATAACCTTAGACCTTGGAATTGTTTTGCAAAACATGTTGTTTTAGAGGCTTGATGTTCCTCCAAAAAACATATGTTGCTTAAGAAATACCCTTGAATTTTCAGATGGACACTTCAGCTGATTCGGCTAAACACCATACTGGTCACTCTGGTTTCCAACATAATATGCTGTGTTTGAATCCTAGCATGCTGGCCCTCTGGGTGTTTAAGTTCTTAGTCTGGGTAGCAGCTTTGTTATTTCTTTCTTTTCTGTCACTAGTATATTTCCTCTGCGGTGCTAGGGAGAAATGATGCTGGCAGTTCAGGACCACAGCACCCAGAACACTTTTACTACAGTTCCAGGCTGGGGGCATCCTGATTTCTTTCATTTCTTCACAGACACGTAAGCTGTGCCTGTACTGCGCAGGTTATGTGAAGCTTCCAAACACCTTTCGTTTTTAGAGGATGTGATACTTAGAGAGAAATGAAGCATTTACTTTTTCAGACTCTGTTTTCTTACCTCTCTGGTCTTGGTTCCTCTTCTAAGGACACTTCCTCTCCCCACCGGTGTACAGCCCCTTCAGTCGGTCAGAGCTGGCTGTGTACTTGGCCAGACTGTGCAGCCTCCTTTCTCAAGGCGCTTTGAGATCAGCCTCTTGGATTATCAAAACTGCTAGTATGAGAGCAGCCTGAGAGAGAGAGACGGAGAACTGTTCTGTCTTCTTTTCTTATCACTAGATAATTTTGTTTGGTTAGATGATGAAGGCTTTCTGTTGTTACTCTTTTCTTGGTATGTGGCTTCCGTCTGACCTCTTCCATGTTGCAGCTTCAACTGGAGGCAGCAAATAAACCCCAGGGTCAGCTTGGAGGCTGCCGACCGCCTTGTATGTGTAAGGAACAGCTGCAGAGACGAGCTGCATTCGTCACTGCTCGGCGTTCTGTGAACTGGTCCGTTCACGGAAGGCGTGCAAGGTTAAAGCAATAAAGGACACAAGGCATTTGTGAGCCCAAATGCATTTTGATCCTGTGAACTAAACTAAATGGAAATTTTTACTTTTCTAAGTTACTGTACAGACCTGCTTGTTCCCTTTGAGAAGCTAGTTCTTATTTGCACATTCCTTAGTCTTTGTTCCTTCTTCTCCCTCTATGAATGTGGCCAGTCTTGATTACGAAACTGCTGATAATACTTAATTGTGCCTAGTTTGGTTTTTTTGGTTTGGGGTTTGTGTTGATTTTTTGTTGGGGTTTTTGTTGTGTTTTGGTGTGTTGTTTTTTTTTGTTGAGGGTGTGTGGTATTTTTCTGTTCCTATTTAACACACAGTATAAGAGTTCTGCCCTCAACCTGTGAACAATTTAAGGTTAAACGGTAGCAGAATTCCCACTTTCCATCCCTGTGATTAGTTGCTTTATGAATCCTGTAATGGGACATCAGCAATGGGTAATCTTTTAAACTACTTCTTGCCATTTCTTTATATTGATTAGTGTGCTACTTCCGTAAGTTATAATCAATTGAAAAAAATTTTACCTCTGGCTGGGTACATCCTATCCAGAAACAAGATTCTAATATTAAATTGTATTTTGAGAAATAGAGGGGCAGGAATTGATTGTCCATAAATAACCTAACTTTCATTACAGTGGGCTGTGTGCGTGTGTGCATTCGTGTACACTAACGGCTGGCCTGCCTTCATTTTAGGGAGATTCTGGAGGTCCCTTGGCCTGCACCGGGAAGAGAAATAGATGGTACCTTGCTGGCGTTGTAAGCTGGGGTGAAGGATGTGCTCGGCGCAATCGTCCTGGTGTATACGCTAGGGTGACGGCACTGTATGACTGGATTCATCAGAATACAAACTGATGTGCCAAGGAGAAAACATGGATCATCTCCATTATGAAAGCTGCTTCCTACAGTAGTCTGTCATCGGTCTCTGATGATATAACATGAAAATGCTATTGACTGTTTCTTTGTGAAAGAATGCACTTTCTTAATGAAGAAACTATCATTTGTTCAGCTAGCAGTAACTGTTCGGATTCGGAGCAACTTCAGATTCCTTATGGATTCATCTTCCTTACACCCAGCAGCAGAAACAGCACTGCCTTAAAAACAAAACAAAATGGATTAGAACTTGCAACAAAAATCCAGCCAAACTTCTCTTCTGCAAACTTTCATCCCTCCTTCCATCTACCTTCCTATCTATATATCTGCATATATTTCCACATACACATACCTGGATATTCATGGCCACATTCCATTTGACTTCTTCCTGGGCTGTGCCCATGTGGCCTTGCTACATTGAAAAGAACATTAAAGGAAAAGGGATTTATGTGGTTGGGTAAATCCTTGGACTCAAAGTAGAAGAGGAAATGACAGCCACACTCCTTGAAGTCTAGCAGTAACTGTAGCTTTGCTAATTATCTCCTGATGAGCTGATCAGTCCAAATCTAGCTGATTTAAAGTTTCCAAAGCTGTTTATGAGACTTAAGAATGCTGGTATTCATCTTAATTAAAGATCTGTCTAGGTGGTCTTAAAATTGTTGTCAGTGTTTTGCAATGTTTAGCTTTTACCTTTAATGTATAAAAAAAAAGTATGAAGCTGGCAATGTGAATACCAGTCATTGCTGTCCACACAGCACACTTTTATTCTACAGTACATAAATATGCGATCCTTGTTTACTTTTAGATCCACCATGTGGGGAAAACACTGGAACGAGCTCACATGGTAATCTGCATGCAGTGAGATTCCTGTGTCTAACACCGATACTGCTTTCCCTTCTTTTCTTGCCCTAGTGTTGGGCAACCCCCCAATGCTTGTGTCAAACTTACTACATAAGCTATACTCAAAGCCTACATTTTAGGGGGGGTTAGTATCTCTAATGGCTAGTCACTCATTCACATCTTCCTTTGTAATAAACATGTGATAAAAATGCAAGTGGCTGTGTTTTATTCTTTTGATTGTGCCTCTGAAACTCTAAGCCCCAGGTGCAATCAGAACTACAATTGTACCTCGGTGTTTTCTCTTTTTTGTAAAGCTGAGCCTAACTTGCCCGTTTTACTAAAGCACACTCTTAAGGGCACAAGTTTCTTTTCCTTATATTGAAACCAGAGATGTCTTCACTATGGAATAAAACAGTTTTCCTACTGTTCTGTTTTAGATAAAAACCTAGGCCAGAAAGTTCAGCTCAGTTCTCAACTTCCCGTTGTCTTTAAGAGTTTCTTGTCTCCATGACTCAGAAGGGTCACTTAGTTCACATGCAAGAAAGGCACCAAGTGTAGGAATTGGATCATTCAGAGAATGAAACTCTATACTTTGTAAGGAGCTCCTTCACAGATGTAAATAAAAGGACTTTGACTTTTGCAGGGTGAGATCCATAACCATTAACTTGTTTGACTTGCCTGAAACCAAAGCAGTTTTGCTAACTCAGTAGGAAGGTAAGGTCTTTTACTGTGAGTGGAAATGAAATAAATGAAGCTCATCTCCAGCGGAGCACTGAGAACCAGTACGTGAAGGCTTTTCTAGTAAAGATGTCTCCCGTAAAATCTTGTGGATACAGACACACATTTTGATTTTTTTGATGACTGTTCAGCTTCATCCTCAGTCCTCCGGAGTTCTAAGGATTCTCCAGAACCAGAAGGTGGGGTATGCAATTTGTATTTCTTTTTATTTGCCAAATGAAACCAAGCCCTGTGCTCAGCTTCACGGAGTGCCTTTGCCTGGATGGTTGTGACATGACATCAGGAATCTGAACCCCCAGGAATGCTCCAGGCACCAGTAGCCAGCTGAGTTGCACAAAGGAAAAAAAAAAAAGGGGGGGGGTGTGGAAAACACCCTCAGCATTTGGCAGGAAAAAGAAGGAGCAGTGCTATGAGTGGATACTCGGCCAGCAAGGAGGGAGCTGGAGAAGGAGGCTTTGTTTCCCCTCCTAATGCATGATCCTCACTGTGCTGGGACGAGAGAGTGAGCAAGAGTGCAGTTACCAGCTGCCTGCCCAGCCCTTTTAATCCAGAGGGGAGAGAAGTGCTCTGTGGGAAGGAAGGAGAAACATGAGGATGGAGCCAGAACAGGAGAAATGAGAGAAGGTAGGATGAAGGATATTGGTGAAGGGGGGGAGGAACCAGTACCTGGCTGCAGTAAGTTATGAGCGACTCTCATGGGAGAGTTCTCGTGGGAAGCTACAGCAGACCAGATCTTAACTCTCACAATGATTTGCATTGTGTAAGAGCATGTCCTGCAGAGCACTGGCTGAAAGTGAAGGCCATGTTCCTCTTCTCTTCAGATTTGTACTCTGTTTCTCAGGTTTAGGGCAAATAGTATGTGAATAGACATAATAAATGATTCTTTAACACCAGATGTGACTTTTAGGCTGCATAACAGCTAGAGAGAGGACAATTCCCAGCACAAAGATCAGTGGTGTTCATTTCTTCATTGACTGTACAGGGAGACTAAAATTCAAAGTGTTGGTGGATGTTACAAGTTCCCTTCACAGCCTAACCAAACCACGAGCTATGTGGTCCTTTACTCGGTTTGTGCTGTTTCAGAACCACATCTCTGTTTATCTGCACGGATAACAGCAATAGTGTTTTACTGTTTAAGCTCATAGCAGCAGGGAAAGCAATCTGGTTCCTTTCAAAATTGCCTCAGCAAATGATAACATTGCTGAAGCTTTAGTCACCTGCTTGTCAAGGGCTGGTACAGTGAAGCAGACAAACTGGAAAACCTAGTACTGCGCAGCTGAGGGGTGCAGTTCTGGTGACCGATACTTCCGCCGCCTCCCGTTTCTCTGCAGCTAGCACAGACAACGTTATTTGTGCTTCCAAGGAATTCCCCTTATTTATCAGTGTTTTGAGATCACTCCTGTGAAAATTATTCCAACTCCCTCCCTGTTATCATTTCCAGCCTCATACCAGAACTGCTACTTGACCGTAACTGCAGCTGAAACGAGAAGGAAATGAATTGGCTCCGTGCTTGCCTCAGAGACAGAGGTCCTCACGCAGAGACAGAAGCTATGAACAGGCAAAACGCCGGTCAGGTCCGTGAGATCATTGAATTACAAGACGGTAACGTGGAGGAAAGTGAGGCTGATCATTGCAAGCCTCTAAACGCTCCAACAAGAAAGGTAGGAATTTCACTTGCTCGTTTGATGTCTGCTGTTGGGGAAAATATCACAACAGAAAGAGAAATTACGCTTTACAGGAACATCTTGTAGAAGTGGTTTAATTAGTTGCTCGAGAGAGAGGAAAAGGCTATTCAACCTGAAAGTGAAAGCTCAAAACCTGTTAAACATTTATTTTTTTCTTCTCAATGAAGTATTCTAATACTGGAGTGGGGTTTTAAGCTTTATTACTTTTTGTGCTTGGCTGTTTGTTAACTTTAACGTGGGAAATGAAGTTGTAATTGGTACCTTGTGTTTTGCTTTCTCTTTTCGTGTGCTGTCAGAAAGGGGAAAAGCTGAAACCCATATGAAAACCAGGCTTTCTTTCAGAACAAATTAATCAGAAAACAGCACCGCCAAAACAAGAATAGGACGTCCTGCAACAGACCGTGCTGGATTCTGTCTTTTTCTTAATCTTTGAGCAAATCGTAACTGCTACCAATTAACGACTCTGTATGAATAGCGCACCCTAAAGCCTCAGTTAAGACCAGCACGTGCGTCCTGAGGAAGGTAGCTCCCAGTGTTTAGCTTAAAGCTATGGAACAGACTAATGCTGGTAGAGGAGTAATATATACTCACAGGTGACTGTTGTACAATGATTTTTGTTACTTGCTCAAGAGCAGAAGGAGTATCTATGGTAGAGTTAAGAAGTTTCCCACTTTTCTGTAGGGATGGTTGAGCCATCCTGAGAGCTTGGCTGTATTAGTCATGCCACCCCTCCCTTCCTGCTCCCGGCTGAACAACAGGGACTGCTTCCTCACACTTATCGTGTCTGTGGGATGATTCATACACCAGCTAGGCAAAAACCCCATTTACTCTAGTGTTTTGGGGACCAGTTACTTCTCCTCTGGTCTGGTAAGCTGAACCAGCTTGCTGCAGGGTCAGGCAAATTCTAGGGAGGTGCAAAGAGGAACAGGAGAGGGTGGAGGAGAGACAAGGGCGAGCTAGATCCGCTCGGCTATCTTGAGAAGCTTTACCCTTGAGTTTCTGTTTAGCCTTCCCTTTCCCAGAACTGAGTTTTCATTTGGGGCCTGTTTCTGCTGATTCTGGCACTCGGCTTCCTATCCTCTAGGGACTGCTGGAAAATTATCATGCCCTGCTTCCTGCTTATGCGGCAGGTTAATCAGGAGAATGTCCTGCCCACTGGGGAGACGTTTGCTCTGCTGCTGCTCCCTCCCAGCAGTCTTGTGATGTATATGGGCAACGTTCAGAGGGCACTGGCTGAGCTAGTAGGAGACAGTTGGGGAGCGGAATGTTTGCTTGAGATCAAGCCAGTTTGCTCTTCGTGATTAAGAATTACACTTCTGTGACAGTGGCTCATTGAACTTGGACCTGATAACTCTCTGTCTCAACAGATATCACTATGTCTGATTTTATAGTTGTGCTCTAGGCAGTAGTTACTGCTTTTTCCCCTTTTCTTCAGATACAAACCAGTATGCTAGTGTCAGGAATTAAACTGAAGCTTCAGTCTTCTAATACATTTAAAAAATCAAATTGAAAATATGTATGTAAACATGATCACACCTGACAGCATGGTGTAAGCTAAACCTCATTCAGGTTTTGCCCTTCACTCTGCACCGAAGTAACGTTCTGCGTGCAGAGGTGCCTGCCCCCTCTCCTGGAGAAATGAGTCTTGTAAGATCTTTCTGTGAGTGTCTGGTGTCTGTTTTCTCCCCCTATTCATCTCCCACCTCCAAAGAAGCCTTAAGCCAGCTGGTGGGTGTCAGTTAAATTTAGTGACTGTCTTTCTACTATGACGAGTTCTTAGAAAGTTCAAGTAAGTAAAGGAAGGTAGTCTGGGTTAGTGCCTCCAGCTTGCAGCTGGTTCCTGCAACCTGCACGTGTGTGGCCCTACAGCATGAGCTTTTCCTTGCCTGGTACTGATGTCAAAAAGGACATGGAGTTTACAGAAGTGTAAACTGTAGGAGAAGGGAGGATTAAAAAGGCAGCATGGTCCACTTAGTTATGAATTCATGCCCTTCCTACTATCTTCTGACTGTGGAATAAAATATTTGGGGGTGTTTTTTATTTGTTTTGCTATGTTACCTAAGCTCTTTTTTTTTTTTTTTAATAGTACTGCTGGGGTAACTAATAAAATCCTAACTTCTGCTGTGGTCTTAAATCTTATTAAAAATTAAATGAAAGGCAGGTATTACCCTTTCTCTCCTATATGAACATGCATGTATGCACAATTTCTTTGGAGAGATTTTTCCCTCTGATCTCCTAGAACAGGTGAGATTTGTAGTAAGTTTTCAGTTAAAGGTATTCAACAGTCTTCAAGTTCCCATTCTTCTGAAGAAAAAGGGAGCCAGGTGTAAAAATCTCAATTAATTCATAATCTTCTTCAATGCAATATTATCTAATGAATAGCAGTCCACTTGCTTTGGGTGCTGGCATCCAGGAGCTGAGCAGACTGATTATCGTCAATGTCACAGAGGTGAATGATTTTGGAAATTCCTCCCCAGGCACTTTTTAGGCTGGGAGAGACGGCACACCTTAAAAGGACAGCTTGTGAAACACACGAGTCAAATCTGTAGTAGTAAACTGTAGTAGTAAATGTAGTTTAAAAAAAAATCTGGAAGCCATAAAAGCACCTTTGTAGCACGTTAGCTTTATAGGCAATTCAGGAATTGGAAATTCTGCACAAATGAGGAATGGTACATCTCTTTACATAGCTTACCTGTGAATGTCCTTTGCCCTCTGCAGGTCTACGTTCCCACCCACAGCAGTACTTATGGGTGGAAACTCCTGGTGTAGAGCATTGCTTACCAACGAGACTCTCCCATCTGTGCGAGGTTTTTTTTGTTTCTAAATGTTACAGTAGAGACATGCTGAAATAATTTTTTTCCTGCCTTATATCATTAATCAATATGACCCTTTCTTTTGTACCTAGGCAAGAGATTACTGGAAATCATGTGGAAAAGTAGTTTTCTGGAAGTGTAAACTATGGATGGTTATAACTACAATTTTGCTAGTACTCTTCCTGGTCATTTTAATCAGCCTAGTTCTTTATTCTAGTAAGTATCTCACTCTCTGTTTGTCCTCTAGTAAAAATGTACAATCTAATATAACACAAATTGAACAGTAGCATCCTCTAAACTCCTTCTGTAAACTGCTGAAGGGACGGGGATGCTGACTGCAGAGGGTGGTGTGTTGAGTAGTGGATGTGAATGCTTTTATTTTAGCAGGCAGCAAGCAACTTGTATCCTGATCAGATGGCAACTCCAGTCTGTAGTTAAGTGAGAAAATGTTACGAGAACAGAGTTGGGGATGAGGGTGGAAATGATGCTTGTAGCATTGCAACAACTGCAATGCATCACTTAGGTCCCCTCGTGTGGTGGCGGTGCCTGTCAGGCTCCCAAAGCGGCTGACTTTCGTTAGTGGGGGTGGGTGATTAATTTCCAGGTGCTGCCACTTTTCTTCAAGTGATTTGCACTTTTTTTCTGTCACTCCTACTCAGTCATTACCTAGGAAATTTGTGAGAAAGCCACCCTGGAGAAAGCCAAGAGGGCTGTTATTTTTCAATACTTCTGCTAACTGGAACTTTCCCCTCCCCTTTCTCTCTCCTTTTGAATATTAGATGTTTACATAGATGAGGATGACTATTGGGATCCTGATGCACTGCTAAATAGTGGAAAACGTCACAATTTTTCAGGATCATTGAAGTTAACGTGTGCTCTCCCACATCTTTCCTCTGAAGACATTACTAAGAGGGTATGTGTTGATGTGGCTCTTGGCAAAGCTGCTTCTACTTGTAACATAGAATCAGTGTTTTCCCTTTTAATAAGTTTCTATTTCTCTGTGTAGAAACTCAGTAATTTGCAAGTCTGCAAAAAATTCTGAGTTGTACTTTTTCTAGTATAATTTTAAGTGCTGACCTAGGAAAAAATTGTCTGCTTTTAAGCACACAAGCAGTATACATTGATTTAAAAAAGATGCCTGATTTCACACCCCCCCCACCCCCCCAAATTTGAGTAATGGTTGGGACATAGTCTTCACCTTTTTCATAAAATCACTAAATAATTTAGGTTAGGAGTGGCCTGTGAAGGTAATTTAAACCCAAAGCTGGCTAAAAATCCTGTGAGTTGCGTTCTCCTGTAAGTACCTGATGACAGCCTGGGTTTATAGCTGCCATTTCCATCGAGCCATGGCAGCTCAGTGAGGGCTGAAACAAGCTCAGCGGGCACCCTTCCTTCTACCAAGTAAGAGTAGAAGGGCTTTTGGTACTAATAAAAACCCGAGCCAAACAACATCAGCAACGTGAGCACATACTTTTAGTTCACCCTGAATGCCTCCATTGTGTTAAGGTAATCTAGTAATCACTCAAATGCACAGATTAACTTGTCTGTCAAGCTTAAAGGGATTGTGTACTATTTCTAGGGCAGATATCTGCTGATATTTGACCTTTGGCAACTGTGTTTATGCCCCTTAAAGCACCTTGTAAGAATGGTTTGCTGTGGTTTCTTTTGTGGGAAAAAGAGAAAGTGCATGGAAGAAATACTTCTTTTTCTTTTCTTTTTTCTTTCCAAGTTAACAGATGTCTACAGTTCATCTCCAGCTCTAGGACGTTACTTTAGGTCAGCTCAGGTGGTTTATTTCAGGTAAGCAATTTCTATCACCAAAATTATTTGAAAATTCCAGGCTTTTGATGATACATACATATGCCTATGTAAATATGCACAACATTTAAATCTGAAAAATAAGTTGGTTGGGAGAAAGTTACAGGTACAGGTAGTGAAAACCGGTCGAAGCATCCTCTGGTGTAAATGGCAAGTGCTGCTAACAACACATAATGAGTAATATTTTGTTGCTGTTAAGTATCATCTCTGTTGTGTTTGGTTCCAAGTGCAGCCCTTAATAAACATATTTATGGACTTTTATTAAAAGGAAGATTAACTGCTGGAACCACTTGAGATTGACATGGCTTAAATAGCCTTAAATAAATAAAACAGGATTGATGGGGAGGGGAGAACTGTTTTGTTCCCAAAAGAGCTAAAGGCAACAGAGACATACAAGTGGAGAGCCAAAACAGTAGAATAGAATAGAATCATTAAGGTTGGAAGTGACCTCAGGGATCATCTAGTCCAACCATCCCCCCACCACCTATTACCCACTAAACCACGTCCCTAAGTACCACATCCAACCTTTCTTTAAACACACCCAGGGATGGTGACTCCACCACCTCCCTGGACAACCCATTCCAATGCCCGACCACCCTTTCAGAGAAGAATTTTCTCCTCATCTCCAACCTGAACCTTCCCTGGCGCAACTTGCAGCCATTTCCCCTTGTCCTGTCACTAGTTATCTGCGAGAAGAGGCCAACCCCCAGCTCACCACAACTCCCTTTCAGGTAGTTGTAGAGGGCAATAAGGTCTGCCCTGAGCCTCCTCTTCTCCAGACTAAACAAGCCCAGTTCCTTCAGCCGCTCCTCATAAGACCTGTGCTCCAGCCCCTTCACCAGTTTCGTTGCCCTTCTCTGGACACGCTCCAGGGCTTCGATGTCTTTCTTGTGGTGAGGGGCCCAAAACTGGACACAGTACTCGAGGTGCGGCCTCACCAGGGCTGAGTACAGGGGGACAATCACCTCCCTGTTCCTGCTGGCTACACTATTCCTGATACAGGCCAGGATGCCGTTGGCCTTCTTGGCCACCTGGGCACACTGCCGGCTCATGTCCAGGCGAGCATCAACCAACACCCCCAGGTCCTTTTCCTCTACACAGCTTTCCAGCCACCCCGCTCCCAGCCTGTAGCGCTGCCTGGGGTTGTGGTGGCCAAAGTGCAGGACCCGGCACTTTGCCACATTGAACCTCATCCCGTTGGCCTCTGCCCAGCGATCCAACCTGTCCAGGTCCCTCTGCAGAGCCATCCTACCCTCCGGCAGATCGACACTTCCCCCCAACTTGGTGTCGTCTGCAAACTTACTGAGGGTGCACTCAATTCCCTCATCCAAATCATCCACAAAGATGTTGAAGAGGATGGGCCCCAGCACCGACCCCTGGGGCACACCACTCACGACCGGTCGCCAGTTGGATTTGACTCCATTCACCACCACTCTCTGGGCCCGGCCATCCAGCCAATTATGAACCCAGCGAAGAGTGTACCTGTCCAGGCCACGGGCCGCCAGCTTCTCCAGGAGAATGCTGAGTAATGCTGCATCGCTGGTTTGTTTGGGCCGCTTTCCCCCCTCACTTTATTTTGGACAACAGGAGGAAATCTGAAAGCAGCAGCGTGTTGGAGAGACTGGTGGAACGGGACTGAGAGGCAGAGCAGGTGGCAGAGTGAAGGCTAGGATGGCCTGGGTGGGAGGCGCTTACGCATGAAAGAGAAGCTCGGCCACCGAAGGCTGGTGGAGCCAGAGGGGTAGCAGTGGTGGGAAGAAGGGGGAAAGCATCCAGGAGGCCCGCCTTCAAGCCAGAAGAGAGGGAGGATCTTACTCTAGGCAGAAGCTGGTACTGGAGAAAGGCTAAGAAGTTTATTGTGTTTGAGACTGAAGTTTTAATTTATGGAGATACCACAGATTAACATGAGGAGGGAGGCTGAGCAGCAGAGGGAAAAGTGGGGCTGGAAAGATCAGCTGCAGTGTGGTCCTGCCATGGAAAGATAGTAGAGAGGCAAAGGAAGGCGGTCAGAGCGCTCCCCAAGGACTTCTGAAAAAGCACAAAAGGGATTGAAAGACAGGAGAAAATCAAGGGAAGTAGAATTACAAAGTCCCAGGACCCTTGAGAGAGCAAGGACAGAGGAAGAGCCTCTTGGTCTGCGGCAAGGGGCAGCCCTGAGGGCAGGTTGGGCAATGTGCGCCCCTGCGCTGCCAGCCTCGGGCATGTCAGCTCTGCTCAGTGACGGACCTGTAGCTCCTTAGCCTTGCGGGTAAACATTATGCTTTGGGCCATCAAGTACAAAGCTGTAGTTCTGCATACATGCTGATTAACTGATGTCTGTCTCTGCCTCTTTGTATGTGTATGTGTGTGTCTCTGTCTCTTTATCTCTCTCTCTGCGTCTCCTTTTCTTTTACCCCAATTATTTTTTTTTATGGTTTAAATTCTGTGAGTACAAAATGTAACTGCTGAATTGTAGTCTGCGGATTTGGTAGACCACAAACAATAAAATCTCCAGAGGTGGACTGCAGTTTGGTGGTTTGCATAATCCCCTTCAGAGCTGAGTTAGGAACACAGCCGGGTGGCCCCAGCTACTGCTAGCAGGAGAGCAAACCTTTCTGCAGGTTCTCAGCTCACCTATGCATGAGATACTGCAGCACCTCTTACCATTACGTACTTGTGAAGCACAAGGGCTGAAAACCTCACGCCATTAGGACACACGTGCAATTGCCCGTTGTGCATTTGAAAAAAATCTCAGCTTGGTTTCAAGTATGTGCCCAGTTTCTGTTAATGTCAAGAGCTGCTCTGAGAAGGGAGGGAGAGGAGGGCACTGAAATCTTTGATAGCAGTTTTCTTTTATAATGCTTTTCTTTAGAACAAGTTTTAAAAAAATCCATGCCAACTTTGATATGAAGAGTCATTCTTCTCAAAAAAGAAAAGATCCAGTGGGGACTTGAAGCCATTCATACTTGACTTTGTTTTTCAGTAATGAAAACTCCACTGTATTTTATCAGCTAGAGTTTTCTGTACCGCCAGCAACAGAGGGGTTTATGGAAACCATGATGAACCCAGATTTTATAAGGAACATTTTACGTCAAAATATTTATGATGAAGATGATACTTTGAATCCTGGGGCATCTGAATGTAACAGGTTAAAGCTTGACCCGACTTCTCTCACATTAACATGTAAGTGCTGTACCTTAGAGAAACTGTTTCTTTACAAATAACTGAAGTATTTTCTCTGAAGGAGGGAAATCTTTCTGGAAAGATACTGAGATTTGTTAGTAAATACATTTTGCACAACAGTATTAAGAAAATTGTAAAATACTCAGTTTTCAATAAAGTCTTCTATGCTTAGCTTATAACCTAGGGTACACTGTTTGGTTCTCTGATGAGAAAGGGAGTAGCGATGAGACTGGGTAGCTACGGACTCCAACCAAAGAGGTTTCAGATCTCCTCCTGCATCTTAATTGTACAAAGAAAATCTCCTCATTGGTGTGTACCATAACAGGGAGCCAAATAATCAATATGTTTCTCCTTCTCACATATTCATATATGAATGTGTATAAAACAAGTTTTAATCCAAGTAAAACAGGACAAGTAATTTGGGAGTGAACATCTGATTTTTTTTTCCACAGTCAAGGGATGAAAAAGCCTCCCAATTTTTGTCATTTCAGAGTTTTTCGGGAAAATTTATTATGCACAGAGATACCTTTTAAAGGAACCAAATGTTCACTCTTCCAGGTTTTCTAGGCAGTGATTCCAATGTATTTAGATTCATCTTGATTGAAATGTCAGCATAAGAGTCCTGTGAGCTTTGCAGTTTTACTAAAAACATTGAATAGAGCTGCTTCACCCCACCCTGAAATTATTGAGCCACACCTATGTGCTTTCAAAATAATTCTAGGCTAACATATCATACAGTGTATATAAGTAAAATTTGCAATTAACTCATATTGATATCTCTTGGCACTCTTGTCATGAGTTCCAATTCTCAGTATCATTGTGTCCCTTATATATTGACAGGATTAATAGAAAATGCAGTGTAAAAGGGACAGGAAAGAATATGCTGAAATATCTAAAATTTCATTTTAATGTTAATAATGTTCTGTTTTACCTTTCAGAAAAATGATGAAAAGACTCCTCATCTTCCTCACTGCCTAGAAGAGATGGGCTTCTCCTATCTATTAGTAATCCCAGGGTAGGGAGCTATTCATTAGGTAGAAACACTTCTAAAGATGTTGTCCTATAAATACTGCCTGTAATACAGTATCGTAAATGGAAAATGTGGTGCGTTTTTAAGTGTTGTGCTCCTATAACACTGCTACCTCCTTCTTTATTGTTGTCCTGATATCTCAATAATCCATTTCACTCTTGTGAGAATCATGCATCTTGTCTGATGCATGCTCTGTTGACTTTGAAACCTCTGCTTTGTCTTGCCTTATGATTAAATCTGGATTCCCTGCATGGCCTTTAAAAGCAGCCTTGCACATGGCTCCTTTCTTCTTCTCTTGGCTCATTTAAAACTATCTGCACAGCTTCATCCCTTATGTTCACTTCCACCCATGCTCCTGACTGTTACTTTTTTCCCTGCTAACTTCATGTGCCACATTTCCCTGTTGTTCTTTCCTCATAAAACAGTCTGAAAACTTAAATATCCTCTTTATTTTCTTTAATCACATGCAAGACCTTTGCACTAGCTTCTTCAGCGAGCTTAGCTCTCATCATTCCCTTGTTCATCCTACAGTCTTACTTTATAAGATGGTATCTGCTCTATTTTTCCCTTCTGTCATGTGAAATAGAAATGAAGAAACATCAGGAAGAAACATGTCTTGTTCACTAATGCATCTGAGTACCACAGGAATCTTCCAATGGTCAAAATTAGCCATGTGCTTTGATAATTCGCTACTGGTACTAGTGAACAGAGAGCTATTTGACCTTCATTTGTAAATTCAGAGAGGAACCTAGTCTATACCCTTACTTATAGACCCTGTCCCAGCAGTGGAGATAAAAATTAACAGATGCAAGATATTTGCCTTAATAAGGCAGCAATTAGTTGTTCTTATTGACAAGAGATAGATGAGATGGACCAGTGCTAAGAGGAAGGTGCTGCAGCAGACCATGTAGTCCAGCATGGTGTGAGACTTAAAGCCAGTAACTGGCTATAACATGAAAATTGAAAATTAGGCATTATCTTTACAGAAGGGATTCACTACCATGTTAGTGAAGCGTATCTTCTTGTCATTTCTTTGTAGCCAGTATAAATGTTAGTACTTTTGGATAGATGAATTTATTTTAAGCAACCTTTTGTATTTTGAGAAATATCTTATGGGAAATTGTGTTTCTCTTTTTCCGATGTTACTAGTTTATTTAAGGAGTAATCTCATAATTTTTTTTGTGCAATAAATTATTTATTTTTACTCTTAAAGTGATTGTTTTCGTTCTTTAGCGGCTCCAGTCTTTCAGCTGTTTGAGTTGGAAAATAACCATCAGAATTCTAAATGCTGAGAGTTTATGAAGCATCTGTCTGACAGAGCCATACACTCAAACCCATATTTGTTGTTGCTTGAGTTTCAGTGGAGCTTGGGAAACAGCCTGGACCAAATTAGTGCTTCACATGGCTCTCATATTTGTGGCTAATTCTGACACCATCTTGATTTATAAGATGTAATGTTGGCTTTAAGAACTGTAATTTCTCTTGATGCAACACTCTATGCAGCATACAACTAGAAGAGATATTCCTTCTGATTCTTACATTGAGGGAGGATAAAATTCATGGTTTGTATGGTTTGTCCCAAAAGCAGCAGGCTATGAAAGTACCAGCAGCAAAGAAACAATTAGCCTTTGAGATGCTGGTTGATCTTACTAAGACGACTGTACCTGCACTTGAATGCTTCTTTGTCTTGATTCCATCTCTAAGAACTGTAAAATAATATGCTGATTATGCTCCTTTATGGTGATACCCCTATGTTCATTAAGAGTTGACAAAAACAAGAAGCCCGAGAGTTTGGGTTTTTCCCAGTCATCCTCCTCTGCCCCAGTACCTTTACCCCAGCAACACAAAGGAAAGAAGAGGTGGAGTTGTCACAAGGTGTTGTGATATTCAAGAGAAAAGTTGGATATTTTGTGGAAAAGCTTAATGTTAAATTTGATAAGATGATGTGTAGGTAATACTTTGATGACTGAGGCAACTGAGACAGTGTTAAAAATGAAAAGCTAGTGCCAGCTTGTTGAGTGTTAAGTGTACAACCAGCCTTTAACACCCCACAGCAGGCAGCTATCTGTGTCTCCACAGCAGCCAGTGCAAATTTTGGGCAGATCCAGCTGCCTGTCACTGCAGCGGTACCTGCAGAGTGCTGCCTGCCCCGTGCTCGCAGTGTGCCTGTCCGCTGCTGCCAGCACCGAAACCGCAGGCGGGATTCGCGAAGGCGCTACACCACAAACCCAGGGCTGCAGCCAGCCATCACGTACGAAGGAAAATCTAAAAGCAGGAAAACTGTTCAACATTTTCTTCAAAATTGTTTTATTACAAAAACGGAGGGAGCAGGAAAATCATGCTTAAGGAAGAACACAGGCACATAATCATCTTACGAGCGCTGGTGAACAGTTGAATAACTGGTTTCAGTCCTATACAGGCGTCCGGAGGCGCTGCCTGCCGCGGGGTGATGGGCTGCGGGGAGGGTACGCTCTGGCACTGCGGAGAGCCGAGCCCGAGGCTCCAGCAGAAGTGAGCTGGCAGCGCTGTGTCGTGAAGGCAACACCTGGGAATCTTCTGCCCAGAGGTGTGCAGGTACCGCCTGTGCAGCGTCCCTTTTCATAGTCTTATCGGTGGCTGGAATTTTTGTTTGGTGTGCCGTTTGTTGCTGTTTGAAATTTTTTTTTAAACTTTTTATTTAATTCCAACTTCATTAAGACTTCACTTTAAGATAAATAGTATTACATTGAGGGGTGGGGAGGCAATTTGACAAATTATTTATCTGTTAAGCTTGGAAAAGAAAAGACTGGAGGGAATCTCATCAGTTCTTATAAATGTTTAAAGGATGGATGTCTAGAGGAAGGGGCCAGATTCTTCTCAGTGGTTGCCCACAACAGGCACAAACTGGAACAGAGGAAGTTCCATCTGAACATAAGGAAAAATTTGTTTACTCTGAGAGTGATGGAGCACTGGAACAGGCTGCCCAGAGAGGTGGTGGAGTCTTCTTCTCTGAAGATGTTCAAAATCAGCCTGGACATGATCCTGTGCAACCTGCTCTAGGTGATCCTGCTTTAGCAGGGGGGTTGGACTAGATGATCTCCAGAGGTCCCTTCCAACCCCTCTTGTTCTGTGATCGACATTGTAAAATGGTATATGTCAAGCAGGCCACCGAAACTTTGGCAAAGAGTAAGTGCATCTAACACAGGGTCTATACTTTCATGTAAAAATCAATCCCCCCAACACACAAAAAACAAACAACAGGAGGTGTTGTTATTGCATTTTTGAGATTTCTATCACTTTTTAAAAATAGGTACTGTAGAAGTGCAGAAGAAAAAGTGCACCCTCACTTTCTTCTAGTAATGAAGCACCTAATTTTCTGTAGAGAAAGACTGTGTTACAATGGCAGTTGCTACTGATCCCTCTAGTTTAATTGTCAAGTCCTGTGATATGTCCACATGTCTCTCTGACCACCTTTTCATTGACAGATTTGTCTCATTGGAAATGACTGGAAGATGTTTCCTAATGAGTAAGCTTGGTAACAAGAGAGATGTTTGTTTGGAGACCTGACAGCAGAGGTAGGATGGTTAGCGAGGCTGTACATTGCTGGCTTAAACATTCAAGTAAAAGTGTCCCTTTCTAAGTTATCAGGACATAATCATAGTCACTGTGCTCTTCAGTTCTGGCAATATTTTCCTTCTTCTTGGGCATGTTGACAACCGCATATTCTGTCTGATGACTGTTGTTAATCACAGAGGCTTCGTGTTTTACATTGTGATCAACAGTAGAGTACCACAGTTCTCTAGAATTCATGGAATCTTTTTCATCAAAGTGTTCCTGAGAGGAGGGGAAAGAGAGAGAGAGACAGAGAGAGGCTTCACCATGGTTATACCTCGAAGAAGTCTGCAACATGAACTAATCTGGTATAGCCTTGTGTGCCCATGCAGTTGTGTTGACCAACATACATAGTACCAAGAATGGTTTGTAAATCCACAGTCTTTTCCCTACTGTAGAGGCCATGGGTGGACACCAGAAGCGCCTCACAACACGTGCATGCCTGCTGTGGATGGAGGGTTGAGGCCTGACTCTTGTGCTGAGGTTGGCACTGCTCAGTGGTAGGTTACATGATAAAAAGCTCATCACCACGCACATGAGGGAGCACAGCAGTGCAATGGCAGGTGAGAAAACCTGAATCATCCCTTGCCCTCACGCCCCCCAGGGCTGTCCCAGGAAAATCATCATCCTGGTGGGCCCAGGGTGACATCTACCCGATGAATGAACGGGAGCAGCTCTCCAGATCACCATATAGATGGGGCTGGAAGGGGCTTACTAAAAGTATGGGGCATATTATGGTGCATACGAGGGTAGAGCATTTGAGATTTTCACAGGACTTAAGGTGGGATGTTGAGAGGAGGAACTAAAGGAAGGGGTCAGGGTGATTTGCAGAGTAAAAAGCATGGGAAAACTGAGGAATAAAGGGAGGGCTGGGGGAGCTGCTGCCAGAGAGATGTTGGATTTGGCAGTCAACTAAGACTCCAAGTGTGCGTGTGTGTCTGTGTAGGAGACGCTCTGTCCTGGAAGGGGCCCTGGCCTCATGGGAGGTCTACCGATGGCTAATCCCCACCCTGAGGACCCTCATCTAATGCTCTCCTTGAAAACAGAGGGAGGAGAGGGAAAAGCCGTTACTGAAGGAGGAGGTAAGATTGTGTGGGTAAAAAAGCCTTTCCAACTCTGTTTAGACTTGTCTTCCTTTTACCTCTTGAAGGTGTTTGCTAAGAGGTTGTGGGCAGCTGTGTATATAAATAGGTAGGAGTATGACTCATTAAATCTAAAGGAATGGTGTGAACTGATTAAACACTTGGAGTCAGAAGTTAAAAATCTGTTTTCCCTGATGCTCTTGATTTGAACCCATTGGGTAATGAAGCCGATGAGTAAATACGGGCTTTATGGTGGCTTCCTCTATTGTTTACAGTAGTAGCAGTATTTGAAGTGGGTGTTGTTGAGTTCACATTGACAGTTGTAGCTACCTTTCATACTCTGTAAGCGGAACAGAGGTCTCTGCTCCGTGGGTAAATAAGCCCAAAGGGTTCTCTTTTGTTTTTCAAACCTAAAAATGAGAAATAGTTGTTAGAACCTAATTCCTGCAGAATCTGTCTCAGATTTTCCTAGCTTATAGAGTTTTTGTCTGTTTGAACTCTGCTTCGTGCTGGAAAGATCTCTTGACCTTGAGAACACTTCACTGAAAATAATTCCTTAGTTTTGAGTTGAGGCTGTGTAAAATTTTGAGATGTAGAAATTCCACAGGTTTTAAGGAGTAAAGCAATGAGGGTGGACTTGCTTAAGAAAAGGAATTCCTCACCTATCTGCAGGGGCATGGTGCTCTCCTCCCCTAGTCACTATTGCAAAGAAATGGGAGGGTGGCAGCACTTCTAATGTGCCTGGATATGAGAACAGGGAGGCTCTTTATTTTCATGAGTGACTGACTCCAAATCCACTGGAGGTGAAGTCTGGAGCATCTCTTGTCCGTTCCACCCTATAGGTCTATTCAAGCCTTACTCATAGCCACATTTTCCAGAATGCTTCCAGACTACAAGTTTTGTAAAACCGTTATTGACCTTCTCTTATCAGCAGAGAGACTGAAGCACAGAGGTGGAGTGATTTGTCGCATACGCTGATAGCACAGGAGAAGTGACCATGAAGGTTCTTGAGATTTTGCTGTAGTCTTTCATTATTCACAGGCCAAGTTTGATACTCGGAAAGGCCAGCCCTCCTATTGCACTAACAACCCTCCTAGAACTGTCTTCAAATGACACTTTGGGGCTTTTACTTGGGACCAAAACCTCTGAAAACCAGACAGCTACTTGGTAGGTTCCCCATTACAGTTCCACCCCCTCCTCTTCTCTTCTCTTCTCCCACAGCCCACCCCACGCTCACATGTACAAATGGTGAGCTCATTTAATCACACCCTTTTCTGTCATCTTGCCCAATTTCTTCAAATTTTTCTGCTCAACACCCACATATCTGCCAGACACCAACTCTGGTTTTACTGACGTCATCTTTATAAAAAAAAAAACCCAATCAACCAGGATGGGCTGCTAAATGACAGGGCTTTGCTCTACCATATGTGGGGCTTCCGGTGATTGTTTGACACTGGTGACTCAAGTGGCACCTTCGTTAAAATGAGCTCTTTGCAAAGCAGAGGTAGCAAACGGCAGGTACTCAGCTGCTGCATCTTGGAGCCCAGCATGTTCACACAAACAAGTACAGGAGAGTGTGGAGCGCATCAGTTGAGAAATGTCCACTCCTGCCCCCTGCCACCCTTTGCCTCTAGGATGACGAGTCTGGGCAGAGGAGCAGGGCACACACCAAGTTGTATAGTTACCTCTTAAATCATCTTGGGGTGCCTTGCCAGAGCTCCTGAATCTCACCACAAAACAGGGAAGCAAGATGGACCAGGCAATGAGTTTATTATGCCAGTCTTTCCTGTGTGTCCTCTCCTGCAGTGCACCCATTTGATCCGTTGTGGCTTATAGGAAAATAAATGTTCAACCTGACACTGCCTGGTTTTGTTTTTGTTTCCTTTCCTTTCCTTTCCTTCCTTCGAAAGGCAGTGATACATTGGGAAGGGAAACCTTATTCTATTCCAGCAAAGTCCCAGCTGTTCACTGAGACATCTGCTAATTTTTTTACAATGGAAGTATTAACCAAAAACTTTTAAGTCTCCGAGTATTAAATCTCCCTTTGTCTTTCAACTAAAGGCTTCTTTTATTACTAAAGCTGATGGCAACAGTCCAGTTAAATAGTTAAATGGCTTTTTGTTAGATGTCATGCTGAAACCGAAACTTTTGGTGGAAACATGTCAGTTTTGATTAAACTACAGGGAAGAGCAGTTACGCTGACTACCGGAAAGCTGAGGGGAGAAGGGGAGGAGGATGAGAGAGAAGCACCTCGGCAACAGTAAGTTGCCCAGTGGCTGGGGACACTCATCTAGGACATGATCACGAGGTGATTGTTTGATTCGAGGCAGTGTTACACTCAGCCTCTGAAATTACGGATGAGCACTGCGGTCTGGCCACTGGCTGCCTGACCGTGGGGCTGTGTATCATTGTTATAGATTACGTACACACATTTATTTGGTACATAGGCTTAAACTGATGGATTTTTCTGCATATCAAGCAAATACCCCAAATATATGAGCTTTCTGTCTCTCCTGTGGGAATGCGATGGACAACTTGTCTTTCTGACACATGGACATTTTGGACTCAGTTGCCCTGGAGAGCAGCAAACCCATTCATTTTAGTCATTACCTTGCTGGTACTTGGTGGACGGCTGTCAGTCTGTGCTGGGGAAAGAGGAGGAAAACACATGTGATTGTCATCCTTTGGTACGGCAACAGGACACAAGGACTTTCTGCAGCACAGGATTTACACAGGCTTAGCTACAGACAGAACACGGGCTGTGCCAAAGCAGGAGCCAGCGCAGCATTAGCTGGGGAGAGGGTTGAATCTCTGAGGGCTAAATATATCTGATGCCTTTTCAAGATTGATCTTCTCTCTAGTTTAGCACAGGCTTACATCATGCAGCAGTGTTCATCAACCTTAATAAAACCTAGATGCGCAACCTTGTGGAGTCTTTTTTTTTTTCGTGATGTGGTTTTTAGGTGGTGTTTTCTTGTTTTTTTTCCCCCTCCCTTAACTGAAATCAGTTTTATGTGTCTCTTAGAAATCGCTGTGCTTGCTTGCTTGCTCTCTGCCTCTATTTCAGCTTTATGGTGAATGCAGCCTTAGTTCTGCCTGGGATTGCTGGCTGGGCGCTGGGATGCAGAGGCAGTAGGTGATGTGCCACATGCCCGGGTGTGCGCTGGGTGTTTGTGCACACGGGTTCGGCAGGCTTGAGCTTTTCTGGAAATTTGTTGGTCTGTCCCATAAGCATCTAAATGGCAGGGGGTTGTTACTTGCACAGTTGTTGCTCTCAGGTTTATTTTTTTCTGACTAGTTAGTTCTTGTTATGAGGTTGATTGAACTGTTGGTTGCTCCTGTAAAATTTCAGAGCTGAACTTTCATTTTTGCCTAAGACAACGGGGTTTTTAAGTGTACTTGTTTTTTGCAGCCTGACCGAAGGAATGACATCAGTCTCTCAATATTGCTTTAAAGCTGTCATCTTAGAGAATTTCCAGTGTTTTAAAATATTACTGTGCTGCCTAGACACTGCCATAAAACTGCCGACGTACATGACTAACAAGAAGCTGTTCCTCCTTACACAAATGCTGCAGCTTGTGAAAGTGGTAAAATTATTATATCACCGCTACATAACTGGCTTTACCCAGTGACGGAAAAGGTGGCAGTCTGAAGTGAAACCAAGACCTCATGATTCACGTGAACACATGTGATCCTGGCTACAACGTGAGTCTTCCCTATTTGCACGTTTAATAACAGAAAGTGTTTTATTAGGAGAATACCTCACACCAACGGGTGTTTAGAAAAAGTCCTGAGCTGTGCTTGTGCGCGGGGAACGGACGCGGGCATGTGAGCAAACACGGGCGTGCTGTGCTGGCAGCCGTCTTCCTCCTGCAGCACCCCAGCTCATTTGCAGGGGGTGAAGCACAGGCACCCCACGGAGCTGGTGCTCCCCCGCTGCAGTTCAGGGCTGTGACATGCCATGACCGAGTTTGCTATCACAGGAGGCAGATGCGTGGCGGTGGCCAAGGCACGCGTGGTTTAGGAGGCTGGAGGGGACAGCCGCCCCCTTCTGCTGCATCATTCCAGAAACAGAGGCCTCAAATAATCCAGCGTGGTGGGGCAGCAAGAGGGCAGGTATCCCTCACTGGATGCAAGGAGGTTCCCCCCGATTAGGATGCAAAATGCCTGGCTACGGCTGCTGCCCGCGGCTGTGTCGGTGCCCACCAGCTGCCTCTGCAGCGATGCTGGGTGCTGGTGGAGGACTCCCCCCATGCCCCCACCTATGCCCCCACCCATACCATGCCATGCCACCCCCTGGGGTGCTCGAGGAGCCTCTTTACTTACTTTCCTTGTGGGAGTGCCTTTTTCTCCTGATGGGGATGCGCATTTTCCACCTAGGGTACGGAAATAAGGCTGGGCAGGTTAGGTCTGGTACTGGTTAGTCCTTGCTCCCCACTGCCAGCCCCCGGGAGACCTGCGGTCACATAGGAAAACCCCTCCACCAGCTTACCAGACAAGTCACTTTATGTAGCTTCTCTGCCTCTGTCCTCTCAGCCTTCCCCTTGTCCTCCCCGGGAGGCAGCTCCAGGCAGGCACCGAGCCCTGCCCTGGGAGCTGGGGGAGCAGGGGCTGCCCCAGGGGAGAGGGACACGAATGGAGGGGTGGTAGGGACAAGCCGGCAGCTGACAGCAGGCGTTACGGCATTTAGCTGTTCCTGCAAGGTACAGTCTCTGTCCCCACGGGGACAGTAGCTCAGCAAAGTGTGTGGTTTTGAGGGGCAGTTGCCCTTTCTGGGCTTGTCTGTATTGAAGATTTCCAGATGGGTGAGTGAGCAGTAAATATTGTGAAAATATATGACAGAATCAGCCCCATCCTCCCCAAATTATTCACATCAATCTATGCGCTGGTGTGTCAAGGTGGAAATCAAAAGGAAGAGAAACACAGTGGTTGTGTAACACAAACTGCACACCCGCAGTCGAGTGCAAGGCTAGTGGGCAGGCCGGTTTCTGACACATCTAGTCTCCAGCAGCAAGTAAACTTTGCTGTTTCAAGCAGAAAACTATACGTCCAGGCTTAAGTACTGAAATTATTTGGCGAATTTAAAATCCTTTAAATTACATCCGGACTGGTCTGTTACCAAGCTTTTTGAAAATAAAATCTAGGCTCGCGAGAGTGTGCACTATTGCTTATAGCGTACAATTTTGGGTCTGTAAAATGCCTGTAGAGTAATTCATGAACTTTTTACAATGTGGTATTGGCATTTATATGTTAGATTTACTTACATAATAAAAACGTACTAAGGGTCTGTAAAGCCGCCAGGTCGTATGAAGTTGGGAAATGAGCCCAACTTGCCGGTGGAGGTGCATTATGAGTAAGTCTCTAATTGCATATTTGCATATTCTTTTTCTTTCCCAGGCCTGGAGATAAATAGATAATGTCATCATTCTTTGTTGCTGCTGCTGCTACTTTCCTTGCTCTTAGATCTTAGTTATTTCATATACTACCCAAGTTCAGCAATTAGCATGAAATAATTTCTTTCTGCACATGTCTCTGGTGTTCTTATCAGAATAGCAGAAATTTTCACAATTAGTGAACATCCTGAGTTCCCATTTAGTGGGAGAATTTAAATTTCTTTTATTGCAGCTGGGAATAAAGATAAAGCTAATTCTGCCTCATTCCAGGTGTCCTACCTGGTTTTCTTTGAATGCTACATAGCATTTTGCCAACACTGAGCGTAAACTCCTCTAGTTTTATTGGAGATGCCAGTGCGGACACAATTTGGCCCTAAAGCCACAACAAATACGTATGTATATCATACGTGTATTTGTTATACACATAATCACATAAGGAGTATATGGTAACTGTCAGGTATCATGAATTTGATACAAGTATTTTTGTTTTCTGATCACCTATTTATTCTACTTTTTCTTGTTTATATTCAATTGGCTTTCGATTTTTTTGCTCCCTTGCTCAGAAGGAAAGGTTGTTGGGCTTGGGTAGCTCTTTATCTGAACTGTCAGAAGATAAATAGCATATGTTCCATAGCAAATTAGACCTGGAAACTGCTGTACAACTCTTTGATGAAGTCTTCTTATCTAGTCAATAATGTGTAATCCTGTGGGAAAATACATTGCATGACCTAAGAATTGAAAGCATTTCTCAGCAGCTGCATTCATACTACAGATGTGCTGGCTCCTTTGAGACTGGTGCCCAGCAGTTAGAGGAGGAGAGCCTGACTTCCCTCTGGTTGAAGGGATTTGTTGGGGCTTTTTTCGGGAATGACTCTTGTTGGGTTTTTTTTTTGGAGGCAATTATAACTATAGATTTATCAGCGAAAATGCTGGGAAATAGTTTTGGCCAGCAGCCTCAAAAGAGAAGAAATGTGACTCAACTATTACAATAAAAACAAAGGCAGAGTTAATTTTCTTGTTTCTGTAGTTCCACTGTGCTGTTTGCAGAGCAGCTCTATGAGCTGCTGTACAGGTTCCAGCAGCTGTCATGCTCAGGATGTGGTCAAGCCAAATGTAGAAATGCTACTAAAAGAGTAAGCTCTCCAAATAGAAGGGATGAAATGGCAGATGGGGATTTATAGAAAGAAGAGAAGAGGGTCAAGAAACTAAATACAGAGGAATCAGTGGGGTTCATGGGTAAATGGTGGGGCCTGAAATCATTCAGCTCCAGGTTGTGACAATTTCTCCCAGCAGCTGCAGTACCAAGCCACTGGCTACTAAGAGCTCCAGTTTGGGTGAGATCTGTTTTGCACACCTGAAGGTAAGGTTGCCTTCGGTCTGATTTCACTTCAAACCCATTTGCCAAAAGACAAGGGGGCAGAGGATACCCTTTCTGTCCCCAAAGGGGGACTTCCTGGGCAGAGGTAGTGGGATGCTGCTGGTACAGTCACACACTGAGCCACTGATGCCAGCCTCGCCTGCTTTCAGAAATACGATGCTTCTCTGACCTGCTGTGGAACGTGACTGCACTAGCTTGCAGGAGAGAGGACTTCAGTGGAGCTACAGCTTCAGCTGCAGCTGTTGTCTCCATCTATCTTGTTCAACCTCAACAAGAGGTTACCAGTCCAGAAATAGTTTTGCACCTATCTAGCTCCTTAAGCAAACCACCTCTAACATGAAACCGCCAAACCCTAAAAAAACCTCATCTGAACAAGCAAAAAAGCACCATCTTTCTTCTGTGATTTGCTGCTTGACTAAGAAAGCCCAACAGCTCACCTCTTCAGTGTGTTGTAATTCCTGCCTAACCATGTAATCGTCCCCCTTGGACCCCACTAGCTGTGGCTGGTCCTCACCTACTCATGGGCTGTTTCACCTCAAGCTGATGAAAATTGCCTGCTGGCCCCAATGGAATGATAATTTGGGGTTATTTCCTCCACCTGGCTGATGGTTTTCCCAAGCCTCGTAGACACTCCCACACCTACAGGTGCCCATCTACTTTTTTTTTTTTTTTTTCCAAATGTGGTTAAAGCTACTCAGGAGGGACACTGACAGCTGGGTGCTGTGGCTGCACGAGCCTCATCCCTTAGGGATTTGGGTTTATAACAGTACAAGTGGTGAACGCAGAACAAAATGCTTTGTGGAGGGTTTTTGGAGGTGGGTACATGGCGAGTGCCTAAGAAAAGAAATGGGAGTACTTTGGGGGACCTTAGTGCAGTCACTGTGGATTTGATCCTGCTGCAGTGCCAAGTGCCTTCAGGAGTGCGAGGCCAGGTTGGTGTGGATGGCCTGACTGCTGTGAGATGTGTAAATTCTCATGTTGTAACCTGAGCTTTTCTTTCAGGCTGACCGTGAGCCTGCCCTGTGCTGTGGAGCAGAGCAGCCCTTCCTAGCTGGCCCTCAGTCTCTGCCCCTCATGCTGCCTGGGGAGCAGTAGCGGCTGAGGCGGCACCTCCGCAGTGTGCCAGAGCTTTACCAGGGTGCTGAGTCACTGCGCAGGAATGACAGGGGTTTGGGGGGAGGAAAAAAAAAAAAAGGAAAAAAAAACCCACCAAAAAACCCCCCCTTGTCATTTCTCCATCTCTCTGAGCTTCTGCAAGGCCTGTGATTCTTCAGAAAGGCCCAGCTTTGTGAGCGATGAGGTGGCTATGACTGAGTGACGTGCTGCACAAAACTCAGGGTGAGCAATCATTAATCAGTGGGAGATGGGGCGAGATGGGTTGCGGTTGCTCTCTGTCCTGCAAGTGCAGCTAATGCCCTCCCTCTGTCACCTCTCCTGGCACCGGGTTGTTACAGAAATGTTTTCGAAAGTGAGGAAAGCAGGGTGTGGAGCTGCGTGAGCACAGGCTGCAACACAGCTCCAAGCCAGTGCTGCCTTTTATAACAGTGGACCTTCCTCCCTGCCGCTCTGATGGGGAATATGGGTTTCACAGCCCTGCCAACAGCTAGCAGGAAAAGTTTGCTTTAGGACTACCTTGCTCGTGGTGCCCTGATTCCTGCCCCTAAAAAGCAGTTGGGAATGTTTTCAAAAGCAGCAGGTGTCAGCCAGCTTCACATGGATTTTGGTGCCCTTGACTCAAACTGCTTCTGAGAGCAAAGTTTCATGCTCTGGAGACCTTTGCCCTTTCCCTTGAGGGCAGGTAAAGTCATGCCTTAGACCTCTGCCCACAGACCTGCAGGAAGGTGAGTGATGCAGTTTCTTTGGAAACAAACAGAACATTTAATTTTGGCAATCAAGTGCCTCACCTGGGCTCCTTAATACCAAGTAAGCAGCCAGGGTACAGCACTCAGAGGTTACCTGTCTTTTTCTTTGATGTACTGACAATTCAGGGGGAAAAAAGGGGGCTTTTTCCTTTCTGTGGGCCTTTGAGGAAGTCATCTATTCCCACAGTGGGTTTTTTTGGTTGTTTCTACAAGGAGAGGTGTTACTGGAGAGCCCTGATGACCATCCCTTGGCAGTACAAAGGCACAGAGCAAGAGCTAGGGCAGTATTTAGCAGAAGCAAGGCTGTGACACCGGCATTCATCCATCAGAGCAACAGTCAAGGCGGCTGGATGCCTGGGTGGGACAGCCCTCCAGCTCCTCCTGCGCTGAAGCGATGTTGCCTTTTCCAGGTATCTTTTCCTATGCCTATGGCTAGCCAGGCCAGGCAAAACACTGCTGCATGCCACAACACCGCAAGGCTGGAGGGCAAGAGAGCCATGCGCAACTGTGGCACCGTGGTGGGGTCCCCCAGCCCGGCTGGGCCAGCCCCGGACACCCCGCGCAGCACTGCCAGCTGTAGTGCTGGCTCTCACCAGCTTCTCTCTGGGGATCTGCCTCTCGCCTTCCCCGCTTGCACGTTAATTAGGCAGATGAAGTTAAAAAGTTGTTCTAAGATAGAGTATGAGTTGCTGCTTTCCCAGAACAAACCTTCTTCTTTTCACATTAGTGAAAGAAAAATCATTGCTTGAGCCAGCCAGTTTTGTTGCGGGGGGTGGGGTGTGTGTCAGTACTACTACTTAAAATTTTCCAGCTATGTGGCTTTATTTCTCTGCTTTGCACAGTGCTGCTTCGAGAGCCAAATCTTTCCTGCATGTCCTATTTGGATGGGATAAACTCAGAAATCTCCAAGTGCTTTACTATGTCCAGGTAATGGAAACTTCTAATACAATTCCAGGTAAAAGGGAAATTTTTAATTTAGTTTGCCCCCTTTCTATGGGTGACATTAAAGAGTGCTGTACTGAACGGTGGTGAATCCTGCTGGAAACCCTTGCCGCAGGGCGGGCAGCTGTGGCAGCCTGTTGGCTGTAGCAGAGGAGCAGCCTGGCTGGTACCTGGTGGTGCTCGGGGTCCCTGCACCGAGCATCTCCGTCACAGATAGCGACAAAGGCAACTCGCCTGTCCTAGGTGACTCCTGGCATGCTTCTCCCTCTCTCTTCACAGCTCCTTAGGAGACAATCTGTTCCTACTCACTGTTGTACATAACTATAGTATGCTTACATATACCATGTACAGCACTTAAATAAATTGTATAATTTGATCTGTTTCTATATAACATCTATAAAAGTTTGTCTCTATGGGACGCAGTGCCAACAGACAAGAGATGGCAAGGTGAACCTCTGAGTGTAGTTTTCCTGCCTGGAAGCTCAGAGCAGATGACAAGTAGTCTCTGCTCCTTGTGTGCCTCACCTGTAACACCCTTCCCTGCTTCAGCAGACTCAGTGCTGGAAGCCTACAGGTGAAGTAACCTCCCTAAAAACCATCCTGAGACAATATTCTTTGGCATACTAAGAATTCTACTGTTCATCTTAATTTGCTTGCTAAATTACCTTTGTTTAATCAAGAGACTTCTCATGGTGTCTTACAGGTCCCCTAAGGCTAATTCATTGCAGGTATCATATATTCCTATTTTAACAAACCACTCTCTTAACCCTTTTGTTTTGTAATTAAATATAAAATGGTATTGAACCTACCTTATTTTTGGTAGGCAGTTTCCCATGCTTCTGCTGGATCTCTGCACCCTTGGGTAGCCGATTTTGGTGTAGTTTCCCTGCTGACTTCTTTTCTGTACTGGCTGTGTTACAGAACAAAACCCAGTGACCAAAGAGTCTCAGTATCTCTCACACCCTAAGCGTATGCATCACCCAGATATTGTGCACCTTAAAAAAAAACCACCCTAAAACCTCCACCACAGACAAGCACTGACGACTGGGGGTGGGAGAGGAAGAGGGGAGGAATGGATGAGTGACGTGATTTCCTGGGGCAGCGGGGCCAGCAAGGGTGTGCTGATGCTTGTGGCTTCCATGGAAGGACTAGCGGTTTGCAGCGTGGACTCCCTCTAGGATCCCTCAGCTGAAATAGCAATTTGGGGTGCTCTCGGCAAGAGGAAACCACATGGCCATCTCGCTCTTCTGAGAAATGGTGTGACAAACTGAATGGTAAAAACCAAAGCCTTTAACCCCAACAAAGCACAGTCTTTGGTACTGAAGCATTTCAGTGCAATCTGGTTTTGCTTTCTCCTCTCCTTTTTGTCTTTTTTTATCCCTTTTTCTTCCTCCTGAGCTGCTAGGAAGAAAAAAAATAGAAGAACCAGAAATGCAATTTGCAGGGCCCATGGTTGAGGAACTGAGTATGTTTTAATTCCCATATGGTAATTGTGGTACATTGCTGGAAAAGAGAAAAAAAATTTCTCTGTATGACTTCAGGTGTCTGCAGGAATTTCACCAAAACAGAGGGAAGGGGTGGTTAACTGGACAGTGTCACAACACGCGCTGTCCCCCGGTAACGCGTGGTTTTGCAGACAGATGCACTCCGCCACAAGCTGGGTCTCAGCTGAGCAGCCCCCTCCCTTTTTTCTCTTTTGCCTTTGCTAGGCAGTCCCACACCAGATTCCGGTGCCAGCAGCTGTAATTTGCAGACCTTTGCTGCAGCCGATGGCAGTGTTGTAGCGGAGGGAGGGACCCCAGTTTGGGAAGAGGTCACAGGTCAAATATTTCCAAGTCAAACATGACTAAGGATAAACAGATGTGGCTGCATATAAACTCTCCTGGTGGCATCTCATCCAAAACTCGTGCACGAATGTGACACTTTGTCTGTAACCCTGCTAGAATGAGCATCACCTGGTTCTGCAGCATCCCTTAGCTACTGGCTGTAGGTCCTGCTGCAGCCCACCCTGATGCAGGGACACAGGCTGGACTGTGCATCGGTAGATGCAGCTACCCTCTTTACCCCAGGGTACTGTAGCTCTCCAAATCCAGCTGAGATGTGGAGGGATTTGCTGTATGCAGGCATTATTTATGGGCATGTTATAAAGTCTTAGTTCAATTGTGTTTGACAAGCTGCTTTCCAGTTGTGGTACCTACTACCAGTACTGATGGAACGACCTCCAAAAGTCACTAAAATTCAGCAGTGGTTGAAACCACCTTTCTCTCTCTTGCTCTGTTTACAGGCAATGCCTTGCAAGGCGGCACTGAATGCTGCTGACAAGGTAGGCAGCTTGTTAACCCTGCTTGTTAACTTGGATTTGGATGGTTGAAGAAACAAGGTTTTAGGCTGGTTGGAGGAGCAGAATTGTGCTGGAGCGGCTCTGGTCAGCAACATTTTCCAGAAGTTTGGCTATATGATTTATCAATATACTTAGTCACTTGGGCTCTGTGGAAATGTCATTTAGTTAGTGACTGTGTGCAATTAATTCTTGTATATCCTTTTTTGGTTTACTGGGAACTGGAGTGACCATCCTAGTATGGCAGAAAGGAAGGGAAGAATGTGAATCACTGTTTTTCAAGCAGTGGTTGCAAAACTATTTTCTGCCTGATTTATTCCCAAGCTTTCACTGTGCTTTGGCAAGTGCCTAAAGCTTGGGCGTTGCGTGCAGTTCTCAGAAGTGAAGGCCCTGTGAGGCTGGAGCAGGACACCATGAGGTCTGCCTGACAAGGAAGGGGTCTGTAGTCCTCCAAAAGTCAGTGCAAAGACAAACAGATCAGGAAATGTCTGAACAAATGGCCTTAAAGATAGATTCACCAAACTGAAATAAGAGGTGGGGTTAATGCACAGACCTCGCATTCCTGCCTGCCTGATGCTTAAAATCACAAATCAGCTGCTGAAGTTTGCTGGTCCCTGGAGGAAAGAGAGGGGTGTGTGTGTGGGGGGGGTGTCAGAAGGAGGTGCTGCCGCAGTCGGATTTGCCTGGCTGTGGTTTGGTCTTTATTAAAAGGTGTTTGCTCTAGCAACACCCAGGTTTTCAGGATTGTTTGGAAAAGCTTTTGGAACATGACAGTGTTTCTGGCAGAAAATAAAATGGTTAAAACTGATGAGGAAATTTCCTATGAAGAGAAAAATATACTACTGGGATTTGCAGTTCTTTTTTTAAATCAAGTGCAGTTCCTTTCGTGATCACTAAGTGGTGAAGTACAGCCATAAGAACTTCAGTGAAAGCATCTGCAAGCTTGTGGAAAGTTCTTCTTCTAAGGTTTTGTTCCAAATTTGTAACAGAGCTAAAGTGAGGACACCAGCAAAGCCTGGAAAGAATCTTTGCATCCCTGCATAGGTCACTCGCACCCTGCTAGGAGGCTTTGGTACAAAAGGACATAGTTCCAGCAAATCTTCAATAATTTTTTTTTTCCAGTTTTGGAAGTTCTGAGAGACTGACAATCAGAAATTAAATGTTTGCTTGTGAATCTCCATTTCAAGGCTGGCAGTTTTCCCTTCTGACTTGTTCCAAGGCCTTGTTCCACAGACTGCTGGAGCTATTTGCAGTGCTTAACAGCTGTAAAGTGGTCTGACAAACCCCGTAAGAACCACTTTTCCTTGATTTTGAATTTTGGTCAGGCCACAATGCTCTTCCAGAAATCTTGCAGGAATATACAACTATGAAAAGAAGGAAAGGAAAATGAGATGTGGTACTTCAAAGGAAGAAGACAACAGTACAAAGTGATCACAGTTTGCAGAGTGGTGGGAATGAATTCTTGAACCTACTCAAAAGCACATCCAAAATGTTTCTTTAGGGGAATACTGATACATGAGCTGTTTCTATTTTCAGATAATTTCCCACCACTTGAGAGGCGAGGAGGAACTGTGTACGTGTAAGCATGCCTGAGAATTTTTTTCGTCACGTTATGATTTGGGCCCATTGGCTTCCCCCATCCTATTTGCATGATTCAGATTAATCTGTGCGGCAATTCGACTAAAAGAAAACATTCTGAATGCAAACATGGACATTTGGAGTAGTAAGAATTAGCAAAAATGTGTCACCTCATCAGAAAGTAGAAACATGAACCACTACAAGTTTGATTAGCAAATGAGGTCTCGTTGGCTGATTGCCCCAACATCTGCCCCACCTGAGAGCTCATCAGCTCTCAGGCTGAGAGTTTTGTTGGTTTCAGCAACGTGGTCACAGTCGTCAGAAAAAGAGAAATGCAAGCCTAACAATGACAAAGCAAAAAAAGCACAAGCCCAATGACATGTCTGCGTAAGCTATTTTTATGTCATCTCAGCTGAGGGCAGAAAGGGATGGTTGTGCCTGTGGCATGGCAGCGCTGTCTTTCCAAGGGACAGGGCTGGGGAAGGAGCTTGGACCTGTGGAGAGAGGGGGGCAACCTCAATGGAGGAGGGGGGAGACCAAGGCTTTGCTTTTTTCCTGAGGCAGTGTATGACCTAGGCCCTGGGCTGGGCTCGGGGCTTGCTCTGGTCTCCTTACCTGGAAAAAAGAATTGTGTTACAGCAGCATCAGCAGCTGCTGGGTCTGCACTGATTTACGAGTAGAGTGCAGACCCTTAACTACATCTTCTGAGCTGCACGTTGGGGATGTTTGTATTACCCATTGCAGCATGACCATTGACGTGAGCTGCTTTCCCTGAGCTCAGGTCAGGGCCAGGGTGGCCTTTCCTCCCGCTCCTGGCAGCCTGACAGGCATCGGGTGCTCAGCCAGCTTAGAAATCTGGCCTTTTATTTAGGTACTTGCAAAAACCTAACCTTCTGGAAAAGGCACTTGTGAAAAACCCAGCCTTGTAACCCCATTACCCCTGTCTGCCCAGATGGGAAATCTTCAGTTTCTGGCTCTGACATTTGTTGTCGTGCCCCCCGAAATTTTTGTTATTCAGCTGCGTGCTGGAGGGCAGGAGGTTTTTACGAGATGCTTCTTACGGTATGTGCGGGGAGAGGGAATGTCCCTAGAGTGCGAGCGAAGTGTATAAAAAAGAGGAAGTTGCGCTCAATGGATCAGTCGCTCACTGGTCTCGCTGAGGGCACAGCTAAGATGATGGTCGCCGTTCTGCTCCTCTCCAGCGTCTGGACTGTTGCATCAGGTAACTCCTTTGTCTCTCCGTATTGCTACTGTAATGCAGTTAGGGAGCTGGGTGGCCCTTCCAGCCTGCTGCTGGGTGCTGCAGTCCCCCCCTCGCATCCCCCCGGCCGAGCCCAGCGGTGACACGGCAGTTGTGGTGCCACACGCCACCTCACCGCTCACATGGGGCTTCAGACACGCCACTGCTGGTTGTGCTGACAGCATCCTTTCCTTAATTTACCAGTGCCTTTATAAGCTGCAGGCAGATATATGAATTTATTGCAATTTGCAAACCATAAACCAGGCGAACTTCCAAACGCTCCCAGTGACCGATACGACTGAAGTTTGATTTTGTCTCCTGTGGGGGCTGGGGTTTGGACCAAAGTACGGCACTGATTTGCTTTAGCTAGGACAGAATAATTTGTAGTGACAGACATCATGCTTGCACGTGTCTGCTCAGGCCACTAAAACCGTGGGTGTGTTACATTTGTTTTTGTAATTTAAAATCATGTAGAAAATCCCAGATTTGCTTCAAACTAGCTTCTGTGGTCATGTTTTGTGTTCTGCCTATGGCACTACCGAGCTCTGAAAGCAAAATGAGTGGCACAGCTTCTCAGCTGGCTTCTTGGTGTCCTGCGGAGATCAGCCTGGTCATGGCCACAGTCACGGAGGGGGCAGGGCCTGAGCGAGTTTTGTCGGGCAGGTTAGACAAGTATACCTCTGGGCACTGCAGGCAGCCTCACTCATCTTTAAAACGTGCGAAGATATTTCCCTTTCTTGTAAACAGAAGCATATGTTTTCAGTGCTCTAGCTGTCCTTGCTGCTATCTCCCTTCCCATGAAGATGTACACAATCAAACTTTAAAAACAGTTATCCTAAGAGGACTGTGGAGCTGACCTGTCAAACTTGGGAGCATCTGTTTTGCTTGCCTGTCCCCTCAGTAGTTTTTCCATATGTACTTGTGAATTGGAAGAGGATACTGATTATTCCCCCCGCCCCCGGAGATCTTTAATACCATGGCATTTATACTATGAAAACCTTTTGTAGATAAGGGTCTCTTCGGCAGGGTCTCAGCTGCTTCCCAGCTGCCACTGTCTCAAGCCTGAGACAGGAGGACGGATGCAGTTTGCCTGTGGTCCTCCCTACCTTGCTTTCTCCTTCTGGTTTTCTGTTCTTCTGTCAGTCTGACAAATGTGGATGCATGATGTGTAGTGATACACTCTAAGATTTTTTTAGCAGCTTTACTGATTTGCTTCTCACTGTGCTGTAGGAGGGCTCAGAGAGCAGGAATTCGCTGGTGGCTGTTTGGGCATTAGCATGGCTGAACGTTTAGGGAACCTTTCCATAGGTACCCATGGGATAGCAGCCTTAGCAGGCAGAAATCAGTTGCTCATGACATGGGAGCTGCCTTCCTCGGTGGCATTCTTTAGAGCACAGGTGTCAGGCTGGTGAGATGCTTTGTTTGAGAGGCATCACATCCAGTGAAAATCTCATGGTAGTTCTTCTGAGCTGTATTTTCATTTTTTCCGTGGATGGAGGGGCACAGAGACCTTCTGGAACTGCCCCTGCTCAGGAGGGTGAGGGGCTGGGGGGGCATCTGCTGGGGACTGGTTTGCAGAAGGGTGGTGAGAAATGTTGAGCACAGCACCTGCTTCTTCCCCAGGCTCCGTGCAGGTGATGCACAGAAAGGTCCAGTCAGTCCGGGCAGGAGAAAACGTTACTTTTTCATGCCAGTCAGTCACGAAGGAAGATGTGCTACAGGTGACCTGGCAGAAGGAGACAGATGGGGCTGAAGACAACATAGCAACTTACAGTAAAATGAATGGCCAAAAGATAGCAAAGGGCTACGCTGGCCACGTGCGCTTTGCCCACAGTGAGTTACAAGCCTCCAACATCTCCCTTCATGGAGTCACCCTCCAAGACGAAGGCTGCTACAAGTGCATCTTCAACACATTCCCCTCGGGGGCTGTCACCGGCAGGATGTGTCTCAATGTTTATGGTAAGGCATGGGAATCGTGTACGGGCTGTCATTTGAGGACCAAGTCGTTTTTCCCGGGAAAACCCTTCCCTGGCCACTGGTCATTGCTAAATTGCTGAGAGAACAGTGGCTCAGCTTCCCCTCTGGCTCTGCCTCCCTTTCTGGTCTTACCTCTGATGGGAAACCAGCATTCAGCAGTTCTTTAATTTTCTTCCCCTTTAAGTCAACAGCAGCGAGATCCAAAAGCTGATGTGTAACCCATGACTTCCTCCAAGTTTCCCTGGCCATGTGCTCTGCTGACAGCTGGCCTGCCCCAGCCGTGAACCCCGTGCTCCTCTGCCTCCTGTCCCTGCTGCTCTCACCTCCTGAGCCTTGAAATCAGGCACTTTTTTCTTACTCTGCCTTTGGTCTTAAAAACTAAAACTATTCAAAAGGCATAGTGGAATATGCATGACCAGAGTATCTGGAAGCTGATTTTGAAGCTGTAGTAAAAATGACAGTAGTTAGGCTGGGCTCAGGAAAGGGATGCAAAAAAAAAAAGCTGAATTACAGCACGGCTCGTGGGCTTTGTCACATGAATAACTTGTGCAGGTCAGCCTCAATTAGCTTCAAGAAGAGAGTTAAAAGAAATCATGAGTTGAGGTGGCAATATTTGACACCTCTGTATGAAATCATCAGCTAGCAAGTGTAAGCTGAAATATAGACCAATAGATGAACTCAAAAGGAACAAGAGTGAAAAGCTGTTGCACTTTTGAGGGAGGGTCTTGGGTCTTGGGTTTCTGCCAGCGAGAAAGCTGAGACATTAAACATGCCATGAGGACACCCTGTTAGCTCCTGACTTTCTCATCATTAACTCTGTTGTGGGGACATTGGCCAAAAATCACATTCCATGTGGAAAACATCAGTGGTGGTGATACAACTGCTGGTGGTATGACCCTTGCAGAGTATTTTGTTTATCTGTAGTACCTTCTGCTGACAAAGACACAGACACATGCCCAAACACCTACCCATGTGCCTGGTGTCCTCTGTGTGGGAAAAAAGATGCTGCTGGCTTGTAAGAGTAAGATGACTTAAGCAATAGGGGAAAGGTCCGGGCGGGGGGGGGAATACAAGAGAAAACCAAGTCTGAAACAGAAGTTCTTTTTCCTCTCTTTTGGGAAAGCTCCTAGGGCAGAAAAAAGAAATTGTCAGAACATCACTCAGTATTTCAGATATGAAGAGGAAGGTGTTCCTAAAAACACTCAGCCCTGAGTCATTCAGAGGGTAAACACTGATTTATACATTACAGGAAAATATGGAAGTGCCTTGTGGAGGGATGCCTTTTTCATTTATCATGTGAATCTAAACACACAGGGGTTTGGGTTTTTTTATTTGGTTTGTTTTGTTGTTTTTTTTTTTTTATCCAAGAGGGGGACATATTTCCCAAAATCACCAGCCTTGTGGCTGTGATTCAGCCTTTAGCAGATCACTGCTTAAAAAAAAAAAGAAGTTTTTTTCTGCACCACACACATTTCTGTGAGCATCCCTTCCTGCATCTCAGATGAAAACACACCAACGGAGAAGAGCTTCACTTCTCTTGTGGGCAGCCACGAGCCCGCTGCTCATGTGCGGGCTGGCAGACCACTGCCAGGGGCTGGCTCACGGGGGTCGTGGGGGCCTCCCTGAAATGTGCTTTATTGGACATGTCCTGGATGGTCATGATGAATAAACTAAGTGCTTGGTACTGTGAGGAAGAATTTGGTTCACATATGACATATTTCATTGAAGTTAATTTACGTGATGCTACCTTTAAAAACCACAGTTTTATTCCCTCATTCCCCAACTCATAATGATGGGAACAACTTGTCTGAACAAGCCCAGAGGACTCCCTGTGAGGGAACGTGAAGCCAGCAGGAATCTCCCAAGTCTCAGGGATTCAGGGCAAGGTGAGCAAGCCGTCTTACAGAGTCACCAGCTGAAAATGAAACGCTGCCATGTTTTTGCCCTCAAGAGGGGACTACCAGGGAGTTTACCAGCTGGTAATTGCCCGATTACAACAGCCTTTGCAAGACGGGCCGTTCCGGGGTGGGCACCATTGCTGTGTGACGAGGGGAATTGAAACGGTGTAAGAACTGGATATGTCACTGTGAAAAAAGAAACAGGTATGACTGGAGAAATCTCAGACCTGCCTGGCTGAAAACAGCAAACCCAAGAAGAAGCAGAAATTTCCTACCCTGTAGCGAAAACCATTTTGGAACAGATTAATTTCAAGTATGCTTGACAGGTCTCTCTTGAATGGCCTGTTCCCCTTCCTCCTCCATTTTGGTTTGGAAAAGTTTTGCCGGCTTTCATCACCAAAGAGGATGAGAACGAAACCCAGGAAGGAATACAGTTAGCAGATACCAAGAAAGGAGGATGTGCGACACGAGAATGGCCAAGACTTACTGGGTGAAAAAATTCCCCAGGCATTTGCTGGACCGCCTTCAGGGACCTTCTACCTTCATCATAGATGGCACCATTTGCCTGGAAGGCTTGAGCACAGCAGAGAAATTGCCATCTCTATGCCTTAGACAGGGAAACTGAGGCGTGGGGTGGCTGATGAACACCCATACAGCTGGAAAAAGCTTTCTGTCATCATGAGCCATACTGTAATTCCTAAACATTTTTATCAGTCTCTCCAAGATCACTGTCAAGACTTTAAACACAAAGAGCACATCATGACCTGACAGTCTCCCTCTGGTTACAGAAGGCCATTACAGATAATCAAAGCTGCTGTACTTCACTAGAAAGTCCCTTTTTCAAATACTTGGGAACACTGCCACAGTCTGAGTTCGGGAACGTTTGCATCACTGCTCTGCAAGAGCTACTGATGCAAGTACTTGCGCACAACATCTCTTGCAGGTACTTTTTCACTGGAAACAAATATTTTGATGAAAGACGAAAGAAGGAGTTAGTTTAAGTGCATGCATCAAATACCAGCAGCGGGCACACGCTAACAAACAGCGTAGCAAGCCTGTACTGCAAAGCAGGCACTTGCAGGTTTCAGCTGTATATCTGTTACAGCCACTTGCTGGGGGGAAGCGCAGCCCTACAGGATTTTCTTCACATGACAGCCATTCCTTGCGAAGCGAGAGGATTGCTTAGTCAGAAGAGCAGATGTCAATGCATATGTTCCTGCCAAGATACTGCGCGATTTTTCTCATCCCGTCTGGAAACATCTGTGTCAGCTTTCCTTTACTGGTTTTGGATGTTGTAAGCTAATATTTGAAGTTAATGCTGTGGGTGGATATGTTATTTTTATGCATCCCGTGAGCGAAAGAAGAAGTTCAGAGATCATTTATTAATCAAAACATAAACTGTTTGTGACACTTTGCTTTTCATACATGGGAGATTTTGAGAAGTTCCAGCTGAAATCCCCCCCCACACTATTCTTGTTGCTCTCAGAGCAACACTTGTTTTATCAGCTCTGCTTGTGGGGTTTGAGTTTCTGTCTATGGGTGATGCAAAAAATAAGAAATACCCGCTTTTCTTTTTCTTTTTTTCTAGGCAGGCACAACCATAGGAAATAAATGAGGTTTAGCTGTAAAAAAAAAAAAAAACAAACCAAACACCCAGCAAAAACGATGGTATGCAATGTCTTGCTTCCACCCTTTGGCAGTTGTGGCTTGGAGGATCCAGACAGCCTCATGAAGTGCACCTGGAATTCTACCAGGAGGTTACAGGCACCATTATGCATCTGGCACAGACCTTTTCCTCTTTAACAGGGTCATTCAGTGCCTTCTATACCTCATTCATATGCAAATCTTTGTTTACCTCCCAAAAAGAAAAGAAAAAAATTTCCCAAGAAGAATATGCAGATATTTTTGGGTTTGTTTAAAAGTAGAATTGCTAAATGACAGTAATATGTTTGCTAGTGTTGTGACAAAAATTAATTTCAGCATAAATATTGTGCTGACCATTGTTATTTTTGCTGTCTGAAAAGCAAAATGGTAATATATACATGGAGAACTACTAAATATAGTATTAGATACTTTTATTAATCAGCATTTAATTAGCTCACACTTGAATGACACTAGAATTGCCACTGCGCTTAAATGCTTAACAAAAGCAGTACTCTCTTGTAATGTTCAGATCTCCCCTGGAGTTCTGCCCAGGTTGAAAACAGCTTCCTGCACTCCTCCCCTTTCTTTATTCCTTGCAAATACAGTTTGCATAAATAGGAATCAGCAAGCTGGCTTCATGCACGTGAGTAGGCATGAACGATGCCTGTAGTTCATCCTTCTTACTAACTCAGACTGAATGTGACAGCATTCGCAAATCTTCTAGGGTGAAAAGGAGGCCAGAATAAATGATCTTCAGTGAGGGTTTTGAGGGATATCATGACACCCTCAAAACCCAATACTAGGGGGGGAAGAAAGTTGTACAAGCACAAAACCTCCACAGGTGAAATCCTGTGGTGTAACCCCAGACGAATTCACTGTTACTGTATTGCATAAATAGATGCACTTAGTCCTTTCGTCCACAAGCCTGCACATCTCAAACAGCAATACAGATAATCCTGAAGACATATTTAAGGGAAAAGAATAAGAATTTTGACTCACTGAAGCAGTTCAGCCCTTTCAGAGAGAGGAGGACATGTGGTTTCCTGGTTTCACTACCTGTACCTCTTTACTCATCCATAATCCCTTCTCAGCTGAAATGCTGCAGTGCTGACATTCATAACAGAATGGAAACATGGATGCTTCTACCCTCTTGTCCTTTGGTTTTGTCAAGCTCTTCATTTTCAGACTGCTGCCAGATCACTGTCATGGTTATTTGTCACTGCTGGGGCTTTGGGGAGGGGAAGGCAAGATTAGATATCAAGGTTGTCCTCCAAGATAATGGTAAATACAGATGCTCTTTGCTCAAACACGAGCAGAAAGTAACAGATTTTGTCACATTGTGTTTTACAGCCATCTCGGACCCCAAAGTGGAGGCTAAGCTTATACCCAATCCAGATAAAGCTGAGGATTCTGAGAAAGTGGTAGGGATGAGCTGCTCAGCAACAGGGAAACCAGCTCCAAAAATCACCTGGCACCTTCCCACAATCCTGCAGCAGAAACCAAAGGAGTACCACATCAGTCTCGGCAACCAGACTGTGACTGTCATCAGCAATTTCACCCACACCCACCCCAAAATTCTCCAGGAGTATCCAATCACCTGCATGATCCAACACCCTATTCTAAACGTGACCCTGGTCCTGCCCATGGACACTGTGGTGCAAGGTCAGTATAGAACACTGCCCCTGCCCTGGAGTGGGGAAGACACCACAAAACACCTCCTGGGGTAGATCAGGAAACTCCTCCTAGGGTTGGGGGGCAGGTGGGGAAGGCACCTGGAAGATCAGCCATGGCTGGGCTGAGAAGGGACAGAGGAGGTGCTACAGAGCATCCAAAGACCCCTGGTGATGGCATACAATGTCTTACTGCTTTTCGGGTGCCCTGCATGCCATGATGTGCTCCAACCTCCCCACCTCTGCCGAGGACTTGCAGGGTTTCCCTGTCACATGGCTTGATATACCAAGAGGACAAGTGGTTTTGGGTAGCTTGGAGGGCCTGGGTGCCACACGCCTGACCATGGCATTAGATGCCAAGCACAGGTCTGCTGGTGGTGCTGCTTGTGTGCATGCTGGCATGTGCTCCCAGTGCCTCCCTCTGCTCTGTCTCATGCCAGGGACTGGCCAAGGGATGTCTGAAATGGATTTGGGTTGTTTTATTTTCTTTGTGCTTTTCTTCATGCACAAACTGAGTACCTGCTGCTTTCCCCACAGGTCTGGAGAGCAGCATGGCACCAGCCATTGCCATTGCAGTGGGCGTACTGGTCCCTCTGACTTCCCTCCTCCTTCTCGCCTGCCTCCTCCACCGCTGCCTCAGTCATCTACGTGACCCGGAGAGAAACCCAGCCCGGCCATGCTGGGTAGGTCCGGCTTTCCCTGGGCTGCTGCAGGGCTCACCCACACCGGCTGTGGAGCTCACCGCCGGGACACGACTCCCCCAGACCACCCCGGAGCTGGCTGCGTGCTGCCCAGGCCCAGCTGCGCCCAGGGCAGGGAGGGGCGAAGGGCTCAGCCCCCCGCCAGGCAGCTGGGTAGCAGCGCGCTGGGAAGGGGAAACCTGAAGGTGCTTAGCTAGGCCCATAGGCGCCCGACAGTGATGGCAGCTAGAGAACGTTCACTTTCTCAATGATAAGACATGCTGCGGGGGAAGCATCGCTCTTACTATGTTTATGCAGAACGTACTTGTGCAAGCAGTGGTCGTACCCTTGCACCTAAAATAACCTTCCTCTGGTCTGGCCAGTGCAGCTCATTGAGGAAGCAGCTTCGAGGATGTGTCGCAAACAAAATGGGGTCTTTAGAGGAAGAGCGTGCCTCTGCGTGGAAAATGCGGGGCGCCACGCCGCAGCAGAGGCCACTGAGGCCGTTGTGGCACAAGGGGTGAAGGAGGCAAGCTCAGGGTGGGGGTAAACTGAGTGAGGTGGCATTGTGTCAGAAAATCACAGCCCAGTTTTGTGCTGAAGGCACCTCAGCCTCCTCGCGGGATATACCCAGAACACGCACCCTTACTTTGGATGGGTGTTTTGAAAACAAAAAGCAGCGGGAGGAAATGCGATACACATCATCTTCCACGGGTGCCATGCCTCTAGGTCCAAGCTGGAGCCTGCTGGGGGGGTTGCAAGGGGAAAACTTTAGTCTTCCCTCGCACAGAGAGATGCAAAGACCCATTTGGTAATGCGCACAGCCTGAATCTTTACCCCTGTGCTTAAAATATCCATGTATTTTGAAGAAGGAAAAAAAAACCAAACAAAAAACCAACCTCTCTTCTGTTAGGTTCTTCCTGCCTGTACCAAGGCCAAGAGGTGCGGGCATTATGGAGCTGCGGGCAGCCGGGCTCCTGTGGTGCCCCCCAGCCCCAGCACACTGCTGAACACCTGAGCAGCTGCCCACCCTGCGTGTCCAAGAGGGGAACTTCTTACAACGGCACCTCGGGCTTCCAAGCAACCTGCTGTGACTTCCTTCCAAGGAAAATACAAAAAAAGGACAATTTATAGTAGATATTTATTTATTTTGTTACACTATCGTATTCCATTTTGTAGAAAAAAAAAGCTGTGAAATATTTATTTGAGACTCTGACTGTGAGGATCTGCATAATGAAACTCATGTTTTGTGTTTTCTGAGGTTTCGAAAGTTAAATTTATTCCTTTCTGATACTTTAACATTGCAAGCTCAAAACTGGGTGGGGGACTGTCTGAAACAGGGCAGTGTTTTGCAGGGGTGCTGGCCTGGGAGGTCTTGGTCTTGCTGGTGAGCCAAAGGAGATCCCTGCCAGCAGCCAGGGTGCAGAAGACCAATGGAGCAGCCTAGCGTACTGCTGTGAGCTCCAGGGCTTTGAACCTGTTCCCCAAAGAGCAGAAGAGATGAGGCCAAGACTGCAGCCAGCCTGAACTTGTAACCCCGGCACTAGCAACGGGCTTCAAGCCAGGAGCCGTCAGGCATGAGGAAGCTGTCAGCTCAGACTTCCACCGGTCTTTCCTAGAGATTAATGCAAAAGCAAAGGACACACAGGTGTTTCCTTCCTCCCCTCTTCTTCTTCTGCAGTTTTCAGAGCCCACTTCCTAATTTTCATGATCTGTCACAGCTGCCTTGTGTTTCAAGACATCCCACCCGCCTGCAGGAGGGCGCAGGGAAGTAAAAGTGTAGTTCTCAGGGCAGTAGGCTGCGTGGTGGGTTTTGTGTACGTCACGGTGCAGTGGCAGGTGAGTGAGGTGGGGGGCAGGAAGCTGGCAGGAGCAAGGGGGTGGATGTTGCTGCACATGGGCTGATATATATCAGCACAAGGCGGCATGTGTTCTGCTAATGTTCATTGCTTCTAACCTGCAGGTCGGATCTCAGCAGTTCTGCTGTAATTCCCTGAATCCCACCCTATGCTCATGAAGTCTTTCCCTACAGACCCAGGGGAAGCAGAAATGAGTCCCCCCTGCCCCAAGCCAGCATGGTCTCAGGGGCAGCAGGAAGATGGCTGATGCAGGCTGTCTCCTCTCCTCCTGGCTTCCCGGAGCAAGCGCACGTCATCTGGTTTTTCCTCACCAGTCTATTCCAAATGCACGTCCCAGATGAATCAGGCTGAGTAGTAGTCAAAAACCAAGTAACTTAAAATGAAAGTGAGTGGGTACGTTGAGAATTAATAAACGCAGTTCTTGTCATAAAAAACTTTTTTTTTTCTTTTTTTTCTTTTTTTTTTTTAGCCTCCCCAGTGCTCAGTAATAGTGCAGCTGGTGAGTGCGGGGAAAGAGGAACTGCCTGCAACCGTCACAACCAGGAATTTTTCTCCGGCACTTCATAAGTGTCACAGGAGGAAGCTGCATTTTATCCAGGCTTTCCTACCATTGTAGCTTGATTTCCTCCTCCTCTGTGAGGGCAGGGGCCGGGGGAGAAGCAGGTTTTCCCCTGGGCAGGTGGTTCATGGTGGAGAGGGCAGAGCTGAGCCCCCGGCACTCCTGAACAGGAGGTGCAGTGTCAGCTCTCGCTGCTCAGCAGGTCTGCGCTTGTGCTTCAGGGGAGTTTTGGAGACTTTTTTTTTTAAGTTTTAAAAAAGAAGGTTTCTGCTGGTGTTTAAACTAACAGGTCTTTTTAAGAAAAAAAAAAAAAAAGAGAAATTAGTCTCTCACAGAAACAAGGAAGCTGGATGTGGGTAATGAAAAGGATTTTTAGAGGGAAGAGAGAAAGGTACAAAGCTGTCAAAAACTCTTTATAAGCCCAGGAAGATTGCAGAGCTTGCCTATTATTATTTTCCACAAGCTGATCACCTGGAGTGAAGGAAAGCAGGGTTCGGAGTCATGAAAGTATGTATTTACGTGTGGGATTGTAATTTCTTTTGCTATTTAGTTGGATTGCGAAAAGCTTTCGTAGGTTTCTGCTTGTGAGCACAGCAGGACTAGAGACTGGGTGCAAGAGGAGGATGTGGTGGTTCGCAAGAATAATGCTTTATATGGGAGGCAGATGTTATCGATCTATTTGTCTTGCACAGTATCAGAACAGCAAAGGATTTCCAAAGGCAGAACACTTGAAACTAACATACGTATTTGCCTTCATGCCTTACAAAGCCAGTTACTAAAAATGCAGTGCTGTAAAAGGCTGTATGCTAGTGCTGTGGAGTTTGGCTTCATGCAGCAATGCAAAGAGTGTAAGCGTACAGACTATGTGTAGTTAACTGTCTGTTAGCTGGGAAAAAAAGAAAAAAGAAATGAAATAGATACAAACCACCTTTCAGGGAACAAACGAGCACATGACTGAGAAGACCAGAAGTTTTTACTGTGGGTGTATAACATCCTAACGGCTGTTCTGTGGTCTCTTTGTGATTCTCGTGCTTGTCTGTCCTGTTAACACTTGGGTACTAATTTTTTTAGAGGTTGTATTTCCAATGGGTTTCTGTGGATATGTAGTATTTAAATAAATAGTATCTAGGCTATGAAATGTTGCAAATTTCAAATAGGTCTTGAGAAGTAAAAATAAAACTGATAAGAAATTACAGTGGCATGGACTGCTTTATTTTGTTGCTCCGATGAGTGTGATGTGAAGCAGGTTACCTTTGTAAGTAAATGGAAGCAGAGTGTATTTTCAAAGCTTACTCTACAGGAATGTTCTGAGCTACTATTGCCATGACCAAAAAAAACCTGAAACCCAACCAAAAAAACCCCAAAAGCCTAGGTTTTAGCCTATCTAGTGGCTGGGCTGTTGTTGGTCTGACCCAACCCTGTCTTTGGTCACCTCATGTCACTGCAACTTGTCTGGGCCAGGGCAACAGTGGTGTGGGAATGTCGTTTTCCCGTTTGCCTTTTACTTGAGTAAAACTGGCTCTGCATAACGTGCCTCTCTCTGCAAAGCACAGGGGATTGATTAGACTTTGCCTCTCAGCTCTGGGCTCCTTCAATCTTCACATTAGCCAGCTTAAAGGTTGAGGCTTTAACTCATGTAGAAACTTAAGACAGTGTCCTTCTAAACTGTGCATTTTTTTAATGTATATATATAGGTATATAATAAAGGGTCCTCAGGCTGTATGAGATGTCCAGGTTTCTGTTTGGTATGCCAGGATGTTTCACTGATGTACCGTATTGGTATTTTTCTCTGCCTGGGTACCAGGTTCCCAGCTCTAAAAGAGCAGTAAGGTGTAAAGCAATCGGTCGAGCAGCTCTGGCTGAAGATGTGACCTTGAAGTGTAGCTGAAATCACTGGCTGAAATAGGAAGAATATTCTTTTTCTGAAACCACTGCTGGCAGAGACATGAGACTAAATCCACGCAGTGAAAAGGAACTTTGTTCTGGTGCTAGAAGATTGAAAGCATCATTCATCATTTCTCTGTGTGACCCTGGGTGAATGAGTCATCTACTAAATACCACACCAGTAAATTTTCTTGTGAACTGGGACATGGAAGAAAATATAATCTATTATTTTTCATTTTGTTTTCAGCACTAAGCCCCTGCAAATCAGCTGAAATAAGAGAATCGCACTAATTTTGTGCATTTTTCCCTTTCATAAAGGAGACTATCGAACCAGGCAAATAAGCATATTTTTGTTTTCACTCTTAGTACACCAGAAATTACTCATATTTTGGAAGCGATACAAAAGGCCTTCTCATATCTCCACTGCTTTCATCTTTGCTCATATAAAGCTGTGGGTGAAAGGAACACTGAACTCTTGTCCAAGCTGTTTGTGCATGGATTCTCTTGTAGTCTGCTCAGATTTGAAAAAAGCCACCTGAAATTTCTGTGAAGCTTGAGGGGAATCCTCAGTCTAAGGCCCATACACAATACAAACATTGTTCTGACTTCCATAACTTGTCAGAAGCTGCAGTCCTTAGCCACTGTAAGGAAAAAGGAAGAAAAGGCAGCTTGTCTAGCAAAAGAGCACTTGAAATTGTACGTGAAAGACTGAGATGCAATGAAAAGCTTGCAGAAAAAAAGCCCTACGCTTTTAGACTAAAAATTAGATTATTTTTTTTTCAATCAGTATATTTTATTTAATGTTATCTTTCAAATAAATTGCACCATGTCCAGGATCTCATCATAAACACTCCAGGTTAAATTTTAGGCTTAAAGAAACCAATTTGTCTCAGAGGCCTTGAGCCTTCCTTGCCTACAGGAATGGCGTTATTTTTGTGAGATTGTTTTTTTAGCTGCCCATCAACTGAGTAAGAAAAAAATTAAAAATCTATCTTTGTTACAGGTTTTCTCTAAATACCAGAATCTACACACAAATAGGAGTAAAGGTGTAATGTCCTAGTATAGTTTTCTGGAGGTCTTTGCATATCTACTTCAGAACAGTTTTACTTTAAGGGTATTAAATGTAGGTTGTCTCCTTTACAGAAAGGATTTATTAATATAGAATCATGGTACCAGTTCTCTACTCAATGCTTCAGTAGTTATCTATGTATGTATCTTCAACAGTTCTTTCTGAAAATCTTCGTTGTAAAAATTTCTGGCCACATCAAGACAACTAAAAATCGTTCCTCCGAGTCAAGCTCAGCCTGCATGGGGAAACCAAGACATTGCCGCATCACCAACAGAAAGTGCTCAGTTCCCTGCAGGCTCCTCTGGGGTGGAAACCTTCTGACTAGGATGCAAAAGGAGGGGAGACAAATTCTGGGCCATGGGTAATAACATCCCAGCTCGAAGCGGGGTGATGCACCAGGCTTTCCAGTGGGCTCTGGCCCAGATGAAGGAATTTGTGATCATCCTGTAGTTTTAACTCCTCTCATCTCAGGTTTGTGACTCTGTATCATTCTGCTGTGAAACTGGCACACAGGGATTTGGAGGCCAGCTTGGAAAATCTGAAGCCAGAAGCTGCCAGGAAACAACATCAGTCATTGCAAGTGGGACAGACGCTTTAACTAAAAGGTGAGTGAGAAGGTCTGGGGAGTCTCTACTTGATTCTCTACAGCTTCCTTCATTCCCTTAGCACATTTATTCTTCCTTTGCTCTTCTTCTGGTCCATGGGATACAGACCTGATGTTGTGCTATCAACCACAGGAATACCTCTGCCACAAACCACAGAAAGTTTGTCCTTTGCTTAGCTGTTATTTGACCCGGCCACACAGTTTTTTTCTCTCCTGGTCTGTTTGGAGCTGTTTTCTCTCCCTGATGCTATTTCATCTCATCACACCTTTGAAGATGCTGTCCTCTTGCTTGGAACACTCCTCCCCTGCTGGGCACCCCTTGGTCTTCTCCATCCCAGGGTTGTCATGCAGTTGAGCTGGGAAGTGGGGGTGAGGGAAGGAGAATGAGATCAGGGCAAAAGGGCATATGCAGAGCCTGAGGGCAGGGGACAGGGCTCTAAGTGGAGCCAAATGGGGGAATGGTTTCCCCAAGAAATCTTTCAGGTTGGCAATTTGTTAGAAAGAAGTCCTTAGGACTTGGCTGCTTCCAGGATAAACTCTTTTCACAAGATCAGCTTTGCAATGAGAGTGTTATCTGGGATCTCTACCACTCTGTGGCCTCTGACTTCTGCAGGGCATTAGTGGACTTACTGGCTTGAGCAGTCTGGCCAGTTTGACAAGCCAAAGAGAAGTGCCAAGAGCTCAGGAAAAGGAAATTGAGGAGTGCTTGGGAAGCATATCACTTAAATGCATGAACAAATGTCCTGTTTTGAGAAGTCTGTGGAGTAATTAGCAATGGACGGTCTCTTTTTGTCCCTCAGTTGGTGCTGGCTAGGGTACGACATGAGACTGGCTATGGGGACCGCAGCCAGGGAAGGAGAGGGCTGGGCACAGCTGGGAGCTGATGCTGCGGGAGGGAGGTGGCACTGGGTATCACACTCCGTGTTCCCCAGCTGACTTCTGATCAAAAGTATGAAATCCCCGTAACATCCTGACTGAAGTAAACATGCTACCAACAGGAAATGAGGGGGGTGAACTATTTCAATGACAACCTGCTCGCAGAGTGTCTGCATGATGTTTGCCAGGCTGATGTCTGCTACTCTTGGCTCAGTGGCTGGCAGCTCTGGGTTTGCAGCCAGAACTGAGCCAACATTTCCTCTCCTCCTCACCCTTCTGTCTGCAGGCTGTGACAAGGAGCAGGGTGCCCCTTGGTCTCCGGCAGAACGAAGAACAAGAAACATAAACATCAGAAAGAGGGAGAAAATACAATGCTATAAAGCTGTGGATGAACAGTCTTTCTCCTCACTGGTAATTCTGCTCTTTGGCATTATCAAAAATAGCAAAACTAAAGCTCAAAAAAAGAGAGTGGTGCACAGAAAGTGGGCTTTTCAATTTAAACCTAGGGCAGACTTCAATTATTTTTTTTTTCCCCAGTAAAGGAGAATTAATTAATTAAGGTCAGACTCTCCAGTACTTGCAGTCCAAACACACTGCTTTATCTGAAAAGTTGAAAGCATTGAGGTCTGGCTTGAACAAGCAGTCCTATGGGATAGTTCTTTTTAAACAAACAACTGCATCTTCCAGGGCCTTTGATAAATGACGGAAAAGAGAAAAATCAGCCAGTTTCTTCTTGAGTGCAAAGTTCAGGAACTACATAAAATACGGTCAGGGAGGAAGGATGTCAGAAACAATGTAAGAAGTTGAACGGATTCTGTTTCAGTAATCTGGCGTTACAAGAACCGTTTAGAGCTGCGGGTGCCATTTTTGTATGTTATCATTTTGTACGTGAGAAGGTGGAGGCATGTTCTGATGCATAGTGTATAGCTGGCTGGTAGGATCCTTACTTGTGTAAAAAAAAAAAAAGCAGTGAGATTCAGAGGGCAAAGGTTGTTGCTGTAATAAAAATACCGAAGCCCATTTTGCTGCCTGGATAATGAAGAGTTTCTAGAAGGGGAGAAGTAGGCGTATTTTAAATGATTGTACCAACCATCCCTCTCACAGAGGAAAGGAACTGAAGATGTACCTCCACAAAATTCTTTATGTGTTTGGGACCTCTCTACTGGTGCCTGCATGTGGGTCTGCATTCCCATCTCCAGTGGGGCTTCAGGGGTGAGAAGGGAGCAGGTCTGATCTGCTCTGTCTGTTGTATCTTGGGTGCCAAAGCTACCTTGCAGCAACATTTGTGTTGGCTGTTTCGCGCTAGCTAGGGCTGGGTGCTTGCTCAGGGCAGCTGCAGCTGCCCTTGTGCATCGAGTGGATTCACTTCCACTTGTTCTTGGGCCTTCCTAACCCAGGAAAGTCCATGCGTGACCACTGCAGCAGTAGCTGCATCCTCTCTTGTCCTTGGCCTCCCTTTCTTGCCTTGAGTTGCTTCCGCAACAACCCCTGATGCTTGTTTTCGTTGAGGTTGGTTTGGTTTGTCAATAAAGTGCCTGAATGTGGTCGGCAGTTCTGACCCTGGGAAAGGGGATGTGAGTTGCCACAGCTTTCTCCTCTGTGTACCATGGGGTTGGCTGCAGAGCATCCCTCAGCAGGACCCTGGGGGCTCGCTCTGAGTCACGGCGAGGTGGGTCCTGAATGCTCCTGCCGTGCTGCTCGCTTGGGGTAAGGCAGCCCCTTACGCCTGGAGCAGAAGTCAGAAGACAGAGGGGAGCTAGCATCAGAGGAGAGTGATAGAGCCAGGGAGGGGGAGAGAAGCTGAAAATCCCCGAGGGACCCTGTGGAAAGGCTCTGACATGGTGGTGTGTGACGTTTTCACTTCCCTGATCTTTGCCTGCAGTGCAAGCTGGTGCTGTGAGGCCCAGTGAGAGGCTGGACGGAGACTCTTCCCATAACAGAGGTGCCAGGAGGGATGTCCTGGAGGTCATCTTGCCTTTTTGTGAATTAATCTACAAATTCAGGGCGGGCTGGGGGGCGGGCGCGGCAGTGGTGGTGTGTGTGTGGAGTGTAAACCCATGGAAACCTGCAAGAAATCTAAAACATTATGCTGTCCCGCCTGATGGAGGGAACAGTGAAATTCATTAATAGCAGAGATGAACACAGACAGAATGCGTATGGTAACTGCTTGGTGTATTTTCCTGTAAAATAGCCTTCTCCCTTTCTTACAGAAAAGCCCAGAAAAATTGTGTAGAGTATGGTGGGTATCCTTCTGTAAATACAGCTAGAAACTCACATGGTGCTTAATCTCACCTCAGGATTACCATGTGGCTAGGAGCTGTGCTCTGTGGATTTACAGTGAAACCCTTGGGCAGAAGATCTCACCCCTGAGCGCAGAGGCACTGTTGCACCTCTGGCTTTCCCCGTCTGGAATTACATGAGATGCAGGTGTACTCAGGGAGGGGGAACTTCAGCCAAACCTGCCTTCTGCAGAGACCCCTTTCATAATCCAACTCGTGGTTTCAGTGCGCTTGCGGGATGGGGCAAAGCGGTGTCATCTGCAGCTGTCTCCATGCCACTCTCTTGGTGGAGAAGCATCTCCTGCTCTTGCTTGTGAGTCCTCTGTGCCAGGTCAGGGGGAGAAAAGCGACCTCTGCAAGGAGCCTGGGATCCATGCCCGGTGGTACTCTCAGCGAGCCGCAGGGTCAGTGACCTGTAGGCAGCGCCTCCCTGCCCACCTTCCCTCCCCTGCCACAGAGAAAGGGAGCATTGGCTGCCAGGGCCTGTGGCCCTTCATTTCTTCCCTCTCCACCAGTCACCAGCAGTGCTTACTGGGAAGATCCCGCATTTACACCTTGCGAGGTGCAAGTCCTTCCGACGGCACTCGCAGCAGAGCTCAGCAGTGTGGCATTAGCGAGGTGCAACACCAAGCTTTGCTGATGGGGAGGAAAAAAAATAAATCAAAAAAATAAGGTTCATTTCCTGCTCCAGCAATCAGCGCAGTCACTGGCAGGTAAAAATCCCACCCCCAGTTTGCTGCAATTAATGACTGACCAGGCTTCCAGGAGGAAATGAGGGGACGGTTGCCACCTGGCTGGCTGGTCCCTGCCACCACAGCTTGGTTGATTGGCCTCTGAGGAGCATTTTGAAACAAGGTGTAAAGTCTTCAGCTGTCCCCCTGGGCCAGCTGCCCTCTGAAGGATGCAGGGAAAGGAGCTGAGCTTTCACAAGCACTTACTCCATCCCACGATGCTTTCCCCACTGCTTTACTGGGCTGAAACCTGCCTGCTGCTGCTCTGTGGAAGCTGCCAGCTGGAGGGCACAGAGGTGGGTGAGTGGAGTGCCCTTTGCCTGCAGGAGGTTAAGGCTTGGCAAGCAGAGAGGCCCAGATGCCATCCTGACTGAAAAAATAGAAGTTGGTAACCGGAACGGGAGCTACTAGCCTGGGTGCTGGTCAGCAGCAAGGTCAGGAAATGCGGGTCAGAGGGGGCACAGGGCGGCAGTTTGTGTTTGTGCTCAAGCCACGTGTTCAGCCTGTGTATTCCCTTTCTCTGTAAGTGTCGCTACGCTCCTCAGCCCAAGGGATGGAGCAGGTTTGCGTTTCCAGTGCACATGTCTGGGCGGTGCAGGTTGCTGCTGGGAGAGGCCGGGGCAGGGGATGTCCCTCTGCAGCTGCGGCGTGCCCTGGGCTGCTCTGTCAGCCCCACACCGCTGCAGGTGCTGGTGAGGGGGAAGTGGGGATGCTCTCCAGGGGATGGCTGCCTTCGCTGGGTGACTGCCATGTGTTGGGTTTGTACAGGACACCTCTGAGCTCCTGGGGACAAAGACGAGCTCAGAGTAATGCACTGGGAAGAAGCAGGCAGGTGAGCCCAGGGGTCGTCTTTGCTGTGTGTGCTAAGGAGCCTGCCTGCCCTCTGTTCCTGAGCCACTTTCCTCCTTGCCACAAGAAATGCACAGCGTAGGCTAACAATGTGAAGGCCACCCATGAGACCAAGATGTCTGAGGTCTCCCAGTGTCTTGCACAGCCTCGTGGCGGAGTTCTGTGCTCTGACTGGATGCTTCAAGGCACTGTAGCCTTCCACACGTGAATTGCTTCTCCTCTCACGCTGATTTTGGGGTTTGGTTTGTTCCTAGGTTTGAAGGAAGCCGTGAAATCTGATAGCATTATTGCAGCAGCCCTTGGTGGAGAGGCAAACTTTTATTGCAACTTCTCGCTCTCAATGGATGTTTTGCAAGTCACTTGGCAGAAGAGAAACAGGTCCTTCTTCCAGAACATAGCCACCTATAGCCTAAGCCACAAGCTGAGGCTGATAGGGCCATTTCAGAAGAAGGTGCATTTTGTCAGGGCGACTCTGAAGGCCTCAGCTATCACACTGCAGAATCCCACATTTGAGGATGATTCCTGTTACAGATGCATTTTCAATGTGTTCCCTCATGGGTCTTTCAGCAAAGATATATGCCTCAACATCCAAAGTAAGTTTTCCACTAACGCCTTCTCACTTTGTGGCACTTGCTCAGATGTAGCCAGGAGGCGGGCATGGATACTTTCCATCCAGCAGCACCTCCTCAGTGGGTAGTCTCCAGAATTGCCACACCTTTCCTCATAGGAGGTGAAGGTAAATAAACTGGGAGATGCTTTTGGGTAAGAACCCCCGTACAGGGAGGTGACCCATTCTGCTTTGATGGTAAACTCACCAGAGAGCGTTAAAAATACCATATTTTTTCATTCTCAGCAATTTCTGAGCTAAAAGTGGAATATGATTTCCACTTGTCCTCTGAGGGTCTCATCACTGCAGTCTTCTCAGCGACAGGAAAGCCTGCCTCCCAAATCACTTGGCTGGATGACAGCGGCCTGGACAAGTTCCCTAAAATACAATGCATACAAAATCCAAATGGAACAGTGACAGTGACAAACAGGTGTACCTTCTCTGCCAACCACCTCCGTGCCTTGACCTGGTTCCTCGACCACCCACAGGGAAGGAAAATGAAGACAGTTTACCTGGAAAAAGAAAAAGAAGGTATGGAGAGGTGGAGCAATATAGTGGGCAGAAATTAGGAAAGGATGTGCAACTGTGGGAGCATAGCTTGTACTTATGAAGGTCTCACTAGTCATTTTTATGGGAGTTCAGACCTTATGCTGGGTGAAGATTTCATGTTTTGAAACCATCCAGAAGACTCCTCCCTGCACTACCTTCATGTGTGTGTGGTGGGTGTGTGCATATACGTATATATCTAATAAGCATGTAGATTTGTGTGTGTACATATGTCTCCATTTATATTTCTACACTATCACTGGTTTAGAGCAGATGCGATCAGCTCTCCAGCAGTACCCACAGCTGGAGGGTACCAGCAGAGCAAGCCCCAGTTTGAATAATGGGGAACAACATTTCGCATGGAAGATCTTGCAGGAGGGTTTGTCTCAGGAAGAGTGGGAGACTTTCCTCATGACAAAACTTCTGCATACAGAATGAGAAGCACAAAGAGATCAGGAGTAAAAACGGTGGGGTTTGGTTCCCCCAAGACCAGGGAAATGTGAGACATTATAGGTATTTATTTAAAAAATAAACTAATTCCTGACCTACCACAGTGTTATGTCGTTATGCTGTTACTTTTTCTTCTTCAAAGAATAAATGAGTACAAACTGATGAATGTTTCACTTCAGTCCCGACCTCTGTAAGAGGACATGAGAAACATGTTGATATCCTTCTATGTTCTGTGTAAGCTTACTACTTTCTTTTTGTAGGTGACCAGACGAGTACAATCATCATGGTGGTCTTAACAATCTTGATATGTTACGTCTTAAGACTAATCAACAGAAAAAGGAAAAAGTAAGACTCATTTCCATTTTCTTGCAGATGACACAGCTGTTCTGTGTTCACCTTTCAATTCACCTTTCTGTTCCCTGTTGGGATATTTATATACCTGCCCTGGAAACTTATCCAAGTGGTAAGAGCATCTGGAAAATAGCAAGATTCGCTATAAATGTCAGGAGGTTTCTCAGCTTTATGTGGCGAGTTAATGTGGTTTTTTTCAGGCTGAAGAGACATAGTGCACCCAGAACACCTGCAGAGGAGAAAGGCTTATACCAAGACCTGAGTGAGAAAACCATGAGCCTGCACACACCGAAGGACCAGCACATTGCTCATCAAATCGAGGTAATGCAAATGTCCAAGGGTTCCAGTAATTTTTCACATCCTTCAAAAGCCTTGGCAACTCTTACCAGGAATGTGACCAAACTCTTCCATCAAGAGCTGGGGTCTGCTCCCGTTGCCATGTCTTTGCTGTGTGGGCCAGCCACGCTGGGTAGATGACACCATATGTGCTCCATCTAACTTCTAGCAATGCTGGGGCAGGCCTGGAGCTTAAAGGAGAAAAGTTAGCCAACGGTTATGTGGAAAGGCAGGGAGGAGGTACTGGAAATGCCCAGGAGGGCAGATGGGATGTCCCAGCTGATGAAGGCGAGGAGCACTGCAGAGCTCAGGCGCTGTAACCAGCAGCCTCAGACAGACGTTTCCTGGGAAATCTTGCCCTGCCATGCTGGTCGTACAGGCACGAAGGTGCTCTGGGCAGCTGGTGGAGAGCAGAGACAAAAGCAGTAAGTGACCACAGCTGGGAGTCACCCCCACTAGCCATGTGCCTCTGACCTACCACAGATTCCCTGTTTTCCTTGCAAGCTTTTTCTAGCCCTGCACTGTCAAGTGGAGCCCTTCTGTCCTCTCGTCACTTCTCTCTGCCAGATAATGTAGAGCTTTGTCATGGTGACCACACTGCTGTGCTGGGTCTTTTGCAGAAAGGGACACCAGGCTCCTCTCTTCACAAAAGGCTATCAGATAAGAAAAGAAACCTGAGAGAGAAAAAAAATTGCAGACGCTTGTTTTCAGAGCAAATGGAGAATGTGAAAAGCAATGTTGAAAGGGAGTGTAAGTTATGGATCAAGGAGCTTGGCTGAACACCCATCATGAGGAAAGAGAGGCAACAGCAAGTGGGGAGTCCAAATAACATCTCGCCCCAGCTGCTCCCCAGCCCAGCACAAGAAGAGGAGCCATCAGCCCACTAAAGGCCCAACTCCACAAGCCCAAAGGGGCCGGGGGGCCCTAAGGCAGGTGGGAAGCCCAGACTAAGGACTCAGAGAATCTCAGCCCCAGCCTCTGGGTCTGAAACCCATCCAGACAAGTCATCATTGGAGGACCTTTCGAACCAAGGGGGTCACTGCCTAACAGGTTATGAACACATGATGGGATGCAAGGGAAGAGCACTTTGGGATTGCACAGGGCTTATTACAGGATGCTTAGGGGAGGAACCAAAGAGGAGAAAGGGAGAAATCAAGGGGATTTGGAGATGAAAAGTCCAGGGAAAATGGAGGGATAAAGGGATAAAAGGGTGTGGTCATATATACACATGAGGCTGATCAGTGTGCTTGTCTGGCCACACCTGGCACCTGATCACCATGGTCTGTCCTGTCTTCTTATTAAACTCTGTTTCTAAACCTTTTCATGGGTGAGAGACTCCCTAGTCATTGTACGTGTGTGTATGGGGGCCTGGTGCGAACAGCTGGGCTGGGACCATGAGCCGGTGAGAAGAACCAAGTGGCAGCCACAGCATGGACCAGGAATAGAGCCCGTGTGTCCCTGGTGCGGCACCTGCAGCGAGCGCAGGTGAGCGTGCAAATGTCAGCAAGGATCAGGCGAGTCAAGCCGGTGAGTAGGTGACATCCTGGGATGCTCTTTGACATTTCACAGGTAATCACGTAGGAGGACCTGTGCTGCAGATGCAGCAAGACCCACGGAACTGTACCAAAACTGGCATTTCAAAAGAAGTTATGTTTTTAAGGGCTCGAGCTGGAAAGCTTCCCCTCCAGTTCTCTGTATCATTCTACAACGTGTGTTAGAAATGTCCCTCCAATATGTTTGCAAAGGCTCTTATAACAGCTTTTGTCAAGAGTACTGCGTCCAGCTCTGGAGTCCTGAGTACAGGAAAGACATGGAGCTGCTGGAGCAAGTCCAGAGGAGGCCACGAAGCTGATCAGAGGGATGGAGCATCTCTCCTATGAGGACAGGCTGAGGGAGCTGGGCTTGTTCAGCCTGGAGAAGACAAGGCTTCGGGGAGACCTAATCGCGACCTTCCAATACCTAAAGGGGCCTACAGGAAAGCTGGCGAGGGGCTGTTTCTTAGGGAGTGCAGTGACAGGACGAGGGGTAATGGGTATAAACTAAAAGAGGGAGGATTTAGATTGGGCATTAGAAAGAAATTCTTTACTGTGAGGGTGGTGAGGCACTGGCACAGGTTGCCCAGAGAAGCTGTGGAGGCCCCCTCCCTGGAAGTGTTCAAGGCCAGGTTGGATGGGGCTTTGGTCAACCTGGTCTAGTGGAGGGTGTCCCTGGTCATGGCAGGGGAGTTGGAACTAGATGATCCTTGTGGTCCCTTCTAACTCTAACCATTCTATGATTCGATAAGGTGCAGCCTCAGCACAGAGCACTTTATTTTATAATAGCAGAGCACCCTCTAGTGGGAGGGATCCTGAATGAAAGTGAAAACGCCTCCAGTGAGTCTCCCATTGAAGCAGTTCCACATGAGTGCTATTTTCTTTTCTTTGGACTTTCCAATAGTCTTTTGGTATCCAGCAACCGTACCTGGTTATCAAAATATTACAATCCCTGTGCCCAAAGACATTCAGGAACAACAAGATTAAATGACTTTGAGTGTTGTCCTGTGGTGGACGCTGACTGTGGTCCTGCCTTGCTCTGCTGGAGAATGAGGTCTTGCAAAGGACCAGGGAAGGCAATGTGGATATCTTCCCAAGTCTGTTCTCCAAGTGCCAGGCTGGCCTGCGATGGATAAAAGAAGGTGTGCTAGAGGAGAAGTGGGAATGGTAGGCATTTGGTAGTATCTGGGAAGGCATTGAGGCTGCCAAACTCCTTTTGACAAGTTCTGCCCAGGGTTGTCTCCTGAGAGAGCTGGATTTTCTCCTGCAGGGCTTCTTGGCCAAGGGATGTTTGGAAGTCTATCTCAAGTGAGGTTTTAACCAAGAGTTGCTCAGCATTTAAAGGACAAGTGTTCCCTGCTTTCTGAAAATCGTGTGCTGATTCAGATTGCCTTGAAGTTTGTCATGCCACATGCATGTAGGTGTTGTGGTTCAGGCCCAGCCCGCAGCTGAGCATCATGCAGTGGCTTGCTTCCCCCTCCCCTCTCAGTGGGATGGGGAGGAGAATCGAAAGAAAAAGGTAAAACTTGTGGGGGGGGATAGGGACCATTTACTGGGACAGCAAAGGGAGAGGGAAATAATGATGACAGTACTTAGAATATACAAAACAGGTGATACGCAATGCAGTTTCTCCCCCCATGACCCTATGACTGCATGCTCAGCCGGTCCTGGCGCCGTTGCTTCTCCCTGAGTAGCCTCCCTTTATGCTGAGGATGACAGAGGTATGGTATGGAATTCCCCTTTGTCTAGTCTGGGTCACCTGTCCTGGCTGTGTCCCATCCTGGCTTCTGGTGAGAATTAACTCTGTCCCAGCTGAAAAGCAGGACAGTGGGTTACAATGGGGGCTTCAACTTGTCCTTCTTTGAATGAGAGTTTTTTGAAATTAAATGCTCATTAATTTTAATTTTTTTTTTCAGAGAATTTATCTGTGCTTTTTTGCATGGTAGTCATGGACACGTGGCTATGAGTCAAAGCCATCAATATATGCGCATAAACACAACAACAAAAGAAGGGGCAAGTGAGTTTAACTACTGCTTTTCAAAGATAACTTTTTCCCAGGAAATGGAAATTGTAGAGAGAAATGTGCAGGCTCGGTGCTGTGAGATAGCAACCAGCGGTACTCCAGCTGTGTGGTTCAGAGCCTGCTGAAGGAGGAGGAAAGGAGTGGTCTCACCTCTGTACTTCTGACAGTGGTACATGATTTATCCTTGGTGCAAAAGTGTAGTTTTTCTAAGACTAAAAAGTTAGTTTTGGTGATTGAGAAGGAAAAATTAAAAAAATATAAAATGCGCACCAAGGACTCATAAAACAAATAGGCAGCAAAAGTCTCAATTTTTCCAGAACATCAAGCTTGATGGCTTTTTTAAAACAGTCCACTACTTGCATCAAAGAAAAGAATAAAGAATAGACCTCATTTGTGACAAGGGATTTCAGATTGCCTCTTCCAGCAGCACACAAGGTGTGTTGCAGATGAACAAATAATAGGAGAGGAACAAAACACTCTCTGGATTTTAGGACAAGAGGTTTTTACTTATTCTCTTTCTCACTAACTTCAACAGCTTTGTCACACCAGGGAATTGGTGTCACCTCGGCTGCCACCAGCTTCAGAGAAGATGACGTACAGAGAACTTTGCAAAACTTGGCAGAGGTTGCTGAGCTGAGCCAGGTCCTTGTAAAAAGAAATGGTTGACATGAAAGCACAGAATAGGGAATAAAGGGACTTTTGTGTCTTGTTCTACGAATATAAAAAGACTTCAAATTTTTCTGCCACTGCTGGTCTGCCTGAAGTACTTTCCATTTGCCTCTGTCTGCCCTGAGGTTTTCTAAGTAGTACATGAAGACCAGAGATCTATCCTTTCCTTGTTCAGCTCTAGTGTCCTCCCTCTCTTTCAAAGAAGAAGGCCTCTTACTTTCCAGACCCTTTCATCATGTGCTTCTTTGTTTTCTAAGTTTCCCCAGCCCACTGAAGGAACAGTAAAATTTGGATAAATATGGAACTTTTCCACTTTCATAGACGTGAGCTAATATAAAATATTGCTCAAGTTCCCCAAATGTCCCCTTTATTTTCATGAAATAAGGGCAGGAATGTGTCCCTGGGACTTCCTTGCTTCTGTCACTTTGATGACATAGGGCACTTCTGGATAAATTTATTGTAAACTGTACAGTCTGCAGTTCTCTGGAGTTCCCTCTGAAATCCCCTCAGCTATAGTGAAGGCAGGTGAGCAGAGGAGACTTTCTAACGCATTTTTCTCATAAAAAGAAAAATGTGTGTGAAGGATATAGGTACGTCAGTCTCAAACAACGAGTAGTAGGTTGGTTGCAGGAGACCTGATCTTCTTTAGAGGAAACCCATTCTCTACTCAAAACAAGAAGGGGAAGGCCAGCAGAGGGAAATTTAAGTGACTTGAGACCTACTCATTGGTCCTAGGAGATAGAAGAAAATGTTGAAAAAAAGGTAGAAGTGGAGCTTGGGCTTTGTTTTTTTTTTTAGTTAGCAAAGGAAGGGCTCTGCTAAATCAAGCACGTGGTGGAGAAGATGTCTCCAAGGACAGCTGTAACCATCTGGAAGAGCCACTGCCCTGACCCTCAGCAACAAGTTAAATCTCATCTGGTGGGGGCTTTCTCTGTTTGCAGGTCAAAAAGCCCTGTGGTACTGAGAGCAACAGAACCAGCATGGTTAACGCACAGGTGAGCCTGGGATGACTTACCCTGTTTGTATAAGAGTTTAATAGCGGTGTGTCAAATACTCCCATACACCTGTGTCTCAAACAAGAAAGGGTTTCTGGTTCTCTGTGGGCTCTTGGACACTGTATGGGCATCTTTACCAAGTAATTTTGGCAGGGGCTTGAAATTGTGCCAAGTCTGATGTTTTGCCCATGAGCAATGATATTTTAAACCAGAAGACCTTCTAGTGAAGAGACCGTTAACCTGAAAATATTTGTGCTTTATCAGAGGTGCAAGGGATTCATTTGAACCTGCTGTTCCCACCAGACAGAGAATTTTAACGAGCTGAAAAACAAGAATATAGTTCTTGCTTGTTTGGGCTTACTTTTGAGATAAAGGAACTGTGACCAGTTCACAAGACCTTGAGGTGTGAAAGAAGCAAATGTGAGGTGTCACGTTCTGAATACAGAACTCCCGAACGTGGGAAGGCGCAAAGAATGAATGTTTGTAGCTTGCATGGAACACCATGGCTGTGGTAAGCAGGATGGCCTGCAAGTTTGTGTGCACAGCAAGGTAATCGTGAACTGATTAGTTTAGCTCCTGCTTGTAGCAATAAATAGAGCCTGAACACAGTAATGAAGGTCTTTGCTGAACCACACAACAGAGTCCGTTTTCTTTGCAGTCGCCCCATTCTAGGGCCTTGCAAGAGAAGTATTACAATTGTTATGAAACATGTATGAACACATGTCTGTGTGTGTGTGCATGGGCGTGCAAAAGCAGCTGAAGAGACAGCAAACAGCAGGCACCGAATGACCTGTATTGATTGCAAATGATGCTGTTTCTAATTAACCAAATTGAGAGATTACTTGCTTTGATCAAGCCTGGGGCAAGCCTGATAAAACTGTAAGCTGAAATGCCTCACTAACATCTCTGTTGATAACAGAGTAGGTCGTTGTAACCTTTGCAACACGCAGACATAGCTGAAGGCACCTTTGAGAAGGAGGAGTTAACACCTAGGATGCATATTCTGAGCTGTGTTTTCATTGCCTGAGAATAAGATAACTGGGGGTTTGAGAGCAGAAGGACCATCCTTGAAACTTTCCAATGTATTTAATTAGAATGAGGGATGCTTAGATAAGATGTAGGAAAGGAATCTTGAATAGAGGAACACTTGTTAACAGAGAGATATACATCCTTGAGAGTCAAAAGTCAGCAGAAACTCCTCTAATTGGTATCCTTAACATGAACTGTCTCATTATAATATGAAAACCACACCTCCAGGGCTAAAAACTCCCCCTCCCCAGATATAGACCCCTACTCACTGAACATGCATAGTGAGTTTAGGAGACACTCTGTTTTTCAATGGAAGCGACCCCAGAGTTGACCAATTGTAGTTTAGAAAGTATGAATACGTACAGGTTATTCTGATAAATGTATGAATATGCATAAGTTGGGCTAATAAATGTAAACTAACTCTAACTCTGGGCATGCACGACAGGAGGAGTGATCCCCCGTGTATCCAGTGCTGCAATAAAGAATGCCTGCTTTCTAAAACTCCAAAACGAGTCTTAGAGAGTTCTGCCGGATTTTACGGTAACAAAAGCACGACAGAGACAGTTATCAGTGGGAGTATCAGTAACAACAGGAAGGTGGCAGCCAGGTGCTCCTGTGTGACTCATGCTGCCCCTCTTCCTCTCAGCCCAAGAGGAAGGTAGCAACAAAAGCAAAAGACCACTCTCAACGGATCATACGATATGTCCCAAAAGACGTATCTCAGAATCAGTTTCTCATCACCAAGGAAGAGGAACCCGGAATATCCTAATCAGGCTGTTTGAACACCTGCAGCTTGTATGAAACTGGGCATAAAATCAAGGGGCCTAGAGATTTGACCTTCCCTTTCCATAAGATCTTCCGCTGAACTTTTTTACACTTATTTTCTACAGCCTAACATCAGAAAAAAATGGGGGGTTTTGTTTATCTGGGCTGAGGAGCCAGAACAGAGGCAGAACCTTGTCTAAGTACTCAAGCTTTTGTTGCTGACTATTGCTGAGCACTTAATTACTACAGTTTGTGGTAACTAGGAAAAAAACTATTATTAGGTTGAGGAAAATCTTGGTACATTTGTTTTGCAACTTCCAGTGAAACCTCCCAATAAGTTCAAGAACTTCATCTGGTTTTAAAAAAAAAACAAACAAAACAAACAAAAACCAACACCACAAACAAAAAAACCCCAAATACTTTCTGGAACACTAAGTATTCACAGTCCAGTATCTGGATGGTGATTGTCACAGCTCTTGGCTATTATTATTAATAATTTTATTATCATTGCAGTATATTCCTGCGGTTGGATTCTAGTTTTAGTCTTTAATAAGTCTTTAATAAAGTCTGAATAGTCTTTAATAAAAATTAATTACTGGTGTGCTTATCACTACCCTCGAAAGGAAGCCAGGGAGGAACGTGCTTCCAAAGCAAAAGCCATTTGGTCTGTTGCAACCCCAAATGCTCCGAAGGAAGTTTGGGGCTCTGCTGCTGATTTCCAGAAGCCGGAGAGCAGCCCATCTAACCGTGCGCTTACAGGAACCGCATGTCAGCCTTTCAGCGAGTGCTTTTCGGTGTGGTTTGGTTTTAAATTTGTTCTTTCGAGATCAATTTGTTAATTCGGTCGGTATCAATAACCCGTGAGGGAAAGAGAAACCGCGGGGCAAGGGGGGGCTGCGGTACAACAAACCGCGCTCGCAGCGTTACGGCCGGTATCACTGAAAGGGCAGAGGGGGTGAG
>VWZZ01004617.1:0-40293 GCA_013399095.1 Psophia crepitans | reverse complement strand
CGGGGCGGTGGCGAGAGCGGCGCTACACGAGGCTGCTCCGTTCTTCCCCGCTTCCAGACGCTTGGCACTTGGCCGCGAGTGTCTCTCGCTCCTCCCGGCCGCCATTCCCGGGCGCATGTACAGGTTTGAGGTGGATTTTGGGAGGGGAGGTGAACAGCGGGTGTCCGCTGGGCGCGGGGCAGCCTGTGATGGCCGCGGGGAGGCGGGACCCCCGGTGGGGCCGGTGGCGCTGGGAGCGGGACCGGCCGGGAGGGCGGAAAGCTGGAGTGACCGCCCGGAACGGGCCGGTGCCCTCCCGCCGCCGAGCCCATGCCGGTGTGAGTGCGGCCGCCGCGGGTCCAGGCGGCGGATGGAGGGCAGAAGCAGCTCCCGGCCGCTGCCAGGTGGTGTCGCGGGTGCCCGACCCTTCCCCAGGCTTCTGCGAGACGTGCCGGCGGAGCGGTGCTGCCTGAGGGCCGGCAGGGTCCCCAAGGTGCCGCGTTCCGTCGGTGGCGGCAGAGGTCGGCAGGGACAGGCAGCGCCGAGGGGCTGTCGGAGCGGGTCGGCAGGGGCAGAAACGGGTGTTTGGAGGTGGAAAAGTTTTACAGAAGATCGCGGAGGGCTAGGGAATCCCGCACAGGGGCACGGTCGGTGGCCCAGGAAACCTCTGCAGGGTTCGCTCTTCACTTACCCTGGCTTCAGAAACTGGTGGGGCTTCGTTTTGGTGGCGGTGGGGCTTATTGGGGGGGTGTTGTGTTTTGTTCGGGGGGTTTGTTTGTTTTTTGTTGTGGTTTTTTTTCTTTTTTTATTATTATTTTCCTCTGTAATATGCTAGATTGAGTTTGTGACCGAAAGGGACTTTTTTTTGTGACCAGCATAGCCACACAGTAGCCTGGCTTCTCCCTGCGTGGGCTCTTACAGCTAGGCTGGCTGGAAGCAGCAGCGCGTCAAGGACTTTAACGGGTGTTAAAGCACGAGATGCAAAGTCGTTACTGAAAAGCGTGGCTTCCCGCTCGCGTGGCTTCCCGCGCTGGTTTGTAAACACTTTCATAACTTGAAATTTCTCTCTGGCTTGCTATGGTGACACCTGATTTTTGCATGTTTTAGGAACGAATATCTGAGCTGTTTAGAGCCACCCTCAAGTACGTGACTACGCTGTTATTATCTGGCAAATTCGTTATTCCTTGGGCTTGTTGCTAATGTGTGCCTGGTTTTCAGCTGGGACAGAAGCTGGGAGGGAACAGAGCTGGGACAGCTGACCCAGAGTAGCCGGAGGGGGTTTCTGTACCGTAGGAGTCACGCTCAGCACCTAAAGGGGACCGGCCGAGGGGGAGCGGAGGCTCAGGGTCCAGCTGCGCGTCTGATCGGGTGAGCAAACTGCGTTGTGTATCATCGGCTTCGTACGTTCCAAGTGCTGTTGTTGCTCTTTCTCTCTCCCTTTGCTGTCCCAGTAAATTGGCCTTATCCCAGCCCACAGGGTCTGCCTTTACGTCCAGTTCTCCTCCCCATCCCACTGTGGGGGTGCGGGTGAGCGGCTGCGTGGTGCTTAGCCGGGGCTGACCCATGACAGTCCTTGTTGGCGCCCAGTGTGGGGCACAGAGGGTGGAGATAACAGCAGATCTGACCAGAGAGTGTTAATATAAAGTTGTTTGATGCATTCATTATATGAGCTAAACAGTTGCTGGTCACAATGGTGTTTTTTGTGTTCACAGGGCTGTGGTATGTAAACCCTGACTTGCCGCGTGTATTCCCTGCGGCACTGTTGTTCACCTCTGGGAAAGGAGTCAGGACATTAATTTTGTTGTATTGTGTAATATTGGAATATGATAGGATAACAACACTGTTCATGAGGTTAAGCTGGTATTTGTATGTGGCGTTGCTGTCATGCCCGTACCTTGGACATCTCTCGGAATTCATTAATAATCACACCCAATCTATGGGGAAGGCAGGGTAGGGGGATACTTTCTCCTGCTCTTTCACCTCCCCTTTTCCCTTCAGTCAGGTTACAACCCTTTTGACAATTTTTGATATTCTTGGGATGTTCAAGCCAGCCAGCATACTCTTATTGCTATGTCTCCTGAATGGGCTTCGAGTCTTGTTTAGGGTTACAAAACATTCTTTGAAGAATACCACCCAGAGATCTGCCCTGAAGCTAGACAGCCACGCGCGGACTGAGAAGGTGAAGAGGCGCCAATGGTGGATGAAGTGGCTGGCTGACTTTGGCAATACAAAGAAATTCTCCATTCCTCCCTCATCTGGGCTGTGGAGAAACTATCCTGGTAGGTCTAGAAATTAAAAGAGGATATGTCCTATTCTCAACCTGTACGGACCAGTATCTCAGCTATTAGGAGGAGGTATTCCCCTGCTCAAGAAAGAGGATATAGAAAGTACAGGCCATGACACATCCTGAAGTTTCATCTACATGGCCACAGAGAGGACATGAGGAAGTGCAAAGGAAAACCTACCTTGGCCCTAGAGGCACAAGTACATGAGCTGCAAGGAAATACAATCACAAAAGGGGGTTCTTCCAGGAAAAATGTCGCCCCGGTTTCCAGACTGAATGGAAGGCCTAATCGCACTTATGATTGTCTTGATGGGACTTCTAAGTCATTTTTGAAAGAAGTGAGTAATGAATAACAATGAGCAGGATTAGAGGGGCCCCGCCTCCAGCCATGTGGAGGAAAGGGACAAACAGGTTTACTGGACTGTGTGGATCTGATGGCCTGGCACATCAGACCCCCAAGCATATACAAACTCTAATGGACACCGGTGCACAGTGTACCCTAATGCCATCAAGTTTTGATGGGGCAGAACCCATCTGTGTGTCTGGAGTGACAGGGAGATCCCAACAGTTGACTGTACTGGAGGCTGAAGTGAATCTAACTGGGAATGAATGGGAAAAGCTCCTCATTGTGTGTGGCCCTGAGGCTCCGTGCATCCTGGGCATAGATTGCCTCAAGAGAGGGGATTTCAAGGACCCAAAAGGGTACCAGTGCGCTTTTGGTATAACTGCCTTGGAGGTGGAGCGAATTAAGCAGTTGTTTGCCTTGCCTGGTCTTTCAGAGGAGCCTTCTCTTGTGGGGCTGCTGAAGGTCAAAGAACAACAGGTGCCAGTCACTACTGCAATGGTGCACCAGCAGCAACACTGCAACACCTGAGACTCCCTGATTCCCATCCATAAGCTGATTCATCAACTGGAGAGTCAGGGAGTGATCAGCAGAACCTGCTCACCCTTTACCAGTCCCATATGGCCAGTGCAAAAGTCTAACAGAGAGTGGAGACTGACAGTAAACTATCCTGGCCTGAATGAAGTCACGCTGCCCATGAGTGCTGCCGTGCCAGACATGCTGGAACTTCAGTGTGAACTGGCAGCCAGGCGATATGCCAGGCAATGTGTTTTTCTCAATCCCCTTGGTGGCAGAGTGCAGGCCACGGTTTGCTTTCCCTTGGAGGGGTGTCCAGTGCACCTGGAATTGACTGTCCCAGGGGTGGAAACGCAGCCCCACCATTTACCATGGGCTGATCCAGACTGCGCTGGGACAGGGTGAAGCTCTGGAGCACCTGCAATACATTGATGACATCATTGCACAGACCAACACAGCAGAAGTCATCTCTGAGAAAGGGAAGAAAATAGTCCAAATTCTTCTGAAAGCTGTTTTCACCCTCCAGTGAGGTAAGGTCAAGGGACCTGCACAGGAGATCCACTTTTTAGGAGTAAAATGGCATGATGGGCATCGTCAGATCCCAATGGATGTGATCAACAAAATAGTAGCTGTCTCCACCAATGTTCCGAAAGGAAACTCAAGTCCTACACAACGAGTTGCAGAAGCTGCTGAAGGACAAGGTGCATTGAGCCAGTTTGCAGAGGTGAAAGCCACCCAGCTGGCTTTAGATATTGCTGAATAAGAAAAGTGATCAATGCTCTACCTCTATACTGACTCATCGATGATGGCCAATGCTCTGTGGAGGTGGTTACAGCAATGGGAGTAAAGCAACTGGCAATGCAGAGGCAAACCCATCTGGGCTGCCCTGTTGTGGCGAGGCATTGCTGCCTGGCTAGAGAAGCTGTTTGTAGAAGTACGTCATGCAGATGCCCACATACCCAAGAGTTGAGATGTGTACCTCAAGAGGATTTTATTTGGGGTGAGAATAGTTAATAAATTAAATTGTTAAATAACCCTGCCATTGTATGTCGTCACTACAATTACTATGTGCTGTATCAGTATTGCTACAGTAAAAATCACCTGTATTAATGAAGGATTAACTTTAATGAAACTAAGCAAAATGCAGTGATGATGTAACTAGAACTGGTATCAGCAACCAGCATCCAGCAACTTTCTTGAAATCAACATCTTCAGCCTGCAGATCATGGGCCTAGACCGCACCAGATAGACCAGCCGTGAGCTCTGGATGCAGCATGCAGCAGTCCAACAGCACACACCATCCCTCCTGTCCCGAGAGATTGATATGGCAGATGGAGCCCGAAGACATGGACCACATGAATGCAGTGCACATTTTAGAGGGATGGTCCATGGATTAAGAGAATAGTATCTGTGTGTGTACTCACACACACATATATATCTCAAAGACAGTGAAAGTGGTGGTGATTAATTAGGAACTGTAGGACCTGAGCATGTTTTAGATGGTACAGAATAAGAGGTGGACAATGTCCTGGTTTTCAGCTGGTGTAGAGTTAATTTTCACCAGAATCTGGGAGGGGACACAGCCAGGACAGGTGACCCAGGCTAGCCAGAGGGGTATTCCATTCCATAACCATACCACACTACAGTCATGCTCAGTATATGTGGGGGCTCCAGGATGGGCTGTGTGTCTGATCGGGTGAGCAAATTCCATTGTGTATCACCTGCTTTGTACATTCTAAGTACTGTTCTTGCTTTTTCCTCTTCCTTTGCTGTCCCAGCAAATTGTCCTTATTCCAACACAAGAATTTTACCTCCATCTTCTGATTTTCCTCCCCGTGCTGCTGGGTCGGAGGGGTGAGCAAACAGCCACGTGATGCTCAACTGCTGACTGGGTTTGCTGTCCCAGATAATGGTTTCTTGTTTCTTGTTTCTTGTTTTTACACATCAGAACTTGGTCTGCATTCATGCTTGGGAACTGTGGAGTTGTATCTGGAGCTGTTTTAGCACAGTGTGTTTAAAATTTACAGGCAGGCCGCAGGTTGTGTGCACAAGTTTGCTGGAAATTTGTTTCCTAAATAGATTTCTTTCTTTTTCTCCCTCTAATTCATTTATTTATTTATTCATCAGTCCTCCTTTATTTTAAGCTGCATGATAACATAGAAAATGCTTTACATTTAATTCTATCTTCTATTTTTTGCATGTTGTGAAAATCTTTTAGAAGTTGGGCTTTGCTTGTGTTCTTGACAGAAGACACTCTCAAGAAGCATCAGCTAGTTTTGCAGAGAGTGGCAAAAAAAATTGGGTGTAGGTGATGTGTGTTACAGAAGTATTTTAAGTGAAATAATGTTTCTACTGAAATATGGCACCAGCTTCGGTTCCGGGCAGGTGTACAAATCGGTTACTAATCTTTGCACCCCGGCAATGTGGTGTCACTGGAAGATGGTCTGTTACTGAGTCACGCATCTCTTCTTATTTTTGTTCAGGTGAAGCAGATTTTCCTTCCCAAATGACTTTCCGAGCTCTGTTTTTGTGCCTGGCTTGCGCTGGGCTTGGGAAGGCCGATGGTAAGTTGAATTTCCTGAAACCTGACTGGAAAAGGCTGGGGAACTGATTTCTGTTTCCTGAGGTTTCAACAGTCAGAGTAAGAGGCAAAAATAGGCGAGATACAGATTGCCAACGCCATTTGACACAGGTTAGGTAGCTGAGGCATAGACACGGAGCTGGCAGATATGACGTAAGGCCTTCTGGAGCAGCATTCGGAGATGGGAGGAACATTCAGCTTCCCACATCTATGATGATGCTGGACGTAGTTGTTCACCTGCATTCACAACTTCCCATAGTGGATCCTCCCCTTGGGAACAAATCTCTTCTTCTTTGCCTCCCTCTCAAATGCACTGCGAACTCTGAAGCTACATAGCCCAGAAACTCTTTAGCCCATTTTGCTGCTCAGTTCTCTAAGACTGGCTTGGAGCGCACTTCCTTTGTGTGTTTAATTCCTCTAGCTTTTAGGAAAGAAAAATTGCTGAGAATGGGAAGCTACGACGAGCTGATTTAATAAAACTGAGGTGGGAAGTCTGCAGGGAGAAACAGAGTATGTTTAGAAGAAAGCCAGCACCTCAGCCACTGTAAATCAACATAACTTCACTGATTTCTAAGTGGGTAGAGGAGAAGGACTTTGGTGGGAGAATATCATAGAAACAATATGGTTTTGATGGAATTGTTGGTGTGGGTAAGCCAAGCCTTAGAATTAGCATTAAGCTTCTGAATATATGTGATATCTGCCCATTTTGCTAACTATTTCATGTAATTGCAGTGGTTCCACACGATGAACACAGAACTGTGAAGGTGGGCGACAATGTGACTCTCGGCTGTGTCCTGAGAGAACCCCAGGATGTTCTACAAGTGACGTGGCAAAAGGACTCTGAAAAATCACACGATAATGTAGCTACGTACAGTATTGCAAACGGACTAAAGATTCACGAGCCCTATCAAGGCCGAATGAATTTCACGAGTCTGGTACTCAATGAGACAAGCATCACTTTCTGGGACACTAGAATGGAAGATTCAGGGTGTTACACGTGTGTCTTCAATCGTTTCCCTCTTGGGTCCATCTCAGGACATACGTGCCTAAATGTCTCTGGTGAGGTTCTCTGCAGGGATATGTCTCTAGTGGAAGAAAAGGTGTTTTCTCATCCACCATTTTTCCTTGAGTGGTCTCAGGAGCTGCCGTGGCAGAAGCATTTCTCAGTAGAACTGGTGTGGAAACAGTGTTACTGCTGCCAGCAAGGGTCTGTAGGATCATATGAAACCTGTTGTGGTGGTTTTGGCTCTGAGCTGTCCTTGTTTGTTGTTCTGTGAGTAGCAGCTAAAAAGCAAGCAGGGGGATCTTTCTTTGTAAGCCCCTGAGCAGTCCCAGCATGGAACTTGGTCAAACCAACATCACCTGTTATGGTTTCCTCTTGGTGCCAGGTGCAATCCCAGTGCTGTGAGATGCTGTGCTGAACTCTACCGTTGGTAGGGAACTAGCAGACAGGAGAACAGCACAGACCAAGAAATGATTTTGCTTTAACAGATTATCTTAAAACCCGGGATTTCAGGTTGAGTGAAACTGTTGGGGTATGTGACGTCGGTATAAGGGAAAGGAGTATTGAATCATGGGGGGCAACCTGACCCAGTGAACTCTTCTTACATTCCTGTGCTGTAGGCCTCAGTGTGAATCCTGTAAGCTTTGCTCTGATTGAGAATAGTTAAACTGCTATTACTTCTTATGACCAAGTGCTCATTGTGGTGATGGATTGTCTCATTTGTGTTTTGGAAGGTCTCAACGCATCGGTCCATTACAACATTTCCGAAGGTCACTTGATAGCCATCTGTAATGCTGTTGGCATCCCAGAGCCCACCATCACCTGGAACAACTTGTTCAATTCTACTCCTACACAGGAGACAGTCAGGCACAGCAATGGGATGGTGTCTATCACCAGTAAACTGGAGATCTACAACACTCAGAGCATCAGTTCACAGGACTTGACCTGCAGAATAAGCAATAAAAATGAAAAAATTGAATTGCCCGTGAGAATGAAAAGAGGTAGGTGAATGATAGAAGCTACTTGATAGTGTTCTCTTGGCCTCTGTGTTTTGCAAGAGCATGTTTGGATAGGAATCTGCTGGGAAGAGGAGGGAGCGAAATGTGTATGTGCCAAGTAAGAAGAAAGGAAATCCTACTTTCCATTCATTGCCGACTTTGAGATGATAACATATTGAGGCCCTCTCTGAGGAGGGGGAGGAAAGTGAAACTAATCAGATAGGGAGCTATGGGTTTTAGAGGCACCATGTGTGTTGCAGCAAGTTGAACTTCAGCTTTCACACAGGCCTTCATAGTTTTTTTTGACAATCCAAAGATAGATATAAGTATTTATTACATGGTATCTATCTAGATGAAGTAAAAACTCTGTGGGTTGCTTAATCAACACTGAAGTGAAAATTCTGATATTAATAACAAACTATCTCTGAACAACAATTAACCAAACATTTCGGTTAACTGTGCCAAAACATGTAGTAAGTTTGACCTCTATGATGTTTTAGTTCTGACGTTTTTGCGAAGACACATGTGCACTGCAGTAATGGTCAGGGAGGAACAGTATTTTCAGTTAGACAGGAGGGTCATCAGTTGAAGATACTTATATTAGTTTTAGGGGTAAATCTTAAGTAGATCGATGGACATCTGAATACCCTGTAATACTAATTTATTTCTTCTTCCAACATCCTGTTCTGCTGGAAGGACTTTCACTCCAGTTCTATAGAGGAGAAACAGAAACACTAAAAGCTGAAATACCATTCTCAGTTCACACAGGAGTATTGACTTAGGTGGTTTAAAATTCATGTGTCTCCAAATCCAGAGCCTTACAAAGAAGACCACTTGGAAATTAGGAAGATGGGAAAAGCAGTTTGGGATTGTGCATTAATTCCCAAATTAGGTATTCAAGAAGGGATTGTTACAGGTACAGTAGTAAAGAGTATGATCTGACAAAAGTTTATTTTCTCTAAAAGTTCAGAAACAAATTCTTAGTTCTGAGTGAATTACACTAATTGAAAAAGCGTAATAAATCTTTTTGTCCTGTCTCAAATGCAATATTCTTTTGTTTTGGCCTTTTAAAAGAGGAAACGTACATCTCAGGGAGCAGGAAACTAGGACTGTTGTTATTCCTTGCTAGGAGAATGAAAAATCAGCTAATAGCTTTTTTTTTAACAATCTTCTATTTTGGAGAAAGATAAATTGAAATGAATAATTCAGCCTAGCTTCATTAAAAGGCATGATAGTTTTGGTTTGGTACAAATAAATTTTAATTCAGAAAGTTTTCCAGCTAGCATCAGTGAGCCCTGAAATGAGCTTTCATATTATCATTTTGTTTAATGACAGTCAAACGAAGTGGCTAATGTTTAACCAAGGAGGGACATTTGTGCTCAAATGTCAGGTGGAGCTACTTGCAGACATCAAAAAGAACCTGTCATCTTTTCTGAATATTCATGTAGCATTTTTGACAGTGATAAGTGTTTAACCATAAAAAGAATAACTTTTATTTTACAAACAAAACTCCTCAAATGCAAATGAATAAAAAAACCTTTCAGAAAGTCCAAGACTTGTATAAAGTTCTACTTATGTTCACATACCAACTACCACATCAGGAATGGGAGTGAGAGTTTTCTTTGCTGTGCATGAATATAAGTGCATCTTTTCTTCACAAAACATTTTCTCGGGGTAAGTGGGTTTGTCTTTGAATATACACATGTTCACTCTCCCTTTAGAGCAATTGCTGCCTTCATATAGCTTGGCAATAACTTTCCCAATCTCAGTGAGGAACCATTGTCATTAATCAGAGATCCTCTTGGGTTTTTTTCCTATATAAACTAGCTTACTTTGGTGTATTTTTTGTTGTTTTGTTTCCACAGAAGAGGGATCTTCGTGGCTTTGGCTGATAATTATTGTGGTGATAGTTGCCATCATATTTCTGACTGTGATCGTGCTGTACTGGAGGAAGAGGATATGCAGGAGGGGTTGAAGTGGTGAGTCTGTAATGCATAGAAACCAACAGTTTTTGTAGAACCCATAATAAGGTCTGGGCATCTGCAGAGAAGAATCAGATTTTGTTGTGATACCATTGGGGGGTATGAGACTGTCATATTAGACAAGTAAACTTGATAATAATGTGTTTACAGTTATTAGAGGTTGCCTCAGTTGAACGTAATTCTAAGAGCTGTTTTCCCATTGCTACTATCGAGGGACTGTGCAAGACTACAAATTGTGAGGGGAGGATCCAAGCAGAGCAGGACACGCTGCTCATGGTTTGCTTTCAGGCAGAAGTCTCAGCAGAAGTAATTCACTGGTCTTTCACATTTTCATGGAGGGCCACAAAAATGCCAAGAGTAAGTATGCTCAGAGAACTTTTGGTAGAAGTAGTATGTTGGAGAGAAACCCACTCACGCGGAGTGACGTGCCCTTGAGAGAAGGGCGTTCTTCTGGTCACAGCACCCTCTTTGTATTTTTAAGACAAACAGTGTAATATAATGGAGATGTGTTCTCAAACTTGGCATGTGAGTCTGCTTCCTGATGATGAATTAAGGAAAAATTGCAGTCTGTATACTGTCCTTGTATATATGATGACCTGATCATGGATCAACTCAACTTTCTAGTCTTAATTACTAATAAAGAGAATGAAAGGAAAAAGTCAGAAGAGTGAGGAGGCCTTAGGTTTCAGAAGTCACAGAAATTTGATGGTCTTGGGTAGTTTAACGCTTACTTATCTAGATCAAAATGCTGTGTCTGGCTTTATATCCTACTAATATGGTTAGACATGCCAGCACACATTAACTCAGTTCCTGAATATTTAGATTCTTGCTTCATCATGATAATGTGATATAAGGTAAAGAAGTGTTTTCGAGACCTTTAGACCTATCTATTGTGAATTTAGACCTACAGCATCTACTCTTAAGAGGGGTTGATCAAGTAAATCTGCTACTGCCAGAGACACAAAATTCTTCACTGAAAAGAAATAGAAATGAAAACTTCTTACACCCCAAATACAACTTCTTAATTGTTAAACATATGTGAGCTTTCCACTGATCCTATAAGCAATTTAGAAGAGAAAATTTCCGTTGGATTTTCTGACCAACTTGGAAGTTAAGGGGCAAAGAGTTGGTTCTTGATTTTTCTTTTAAAGGATCAGAAGAAAAAAGGTGAAATGTTCATGTCCTGGTTTGGCAGGGATAGTTATTTTTCTTTCTAGTAGCTGGTATAATGCTGTGTGTTAGGATGAGAATATCACACTGAGGAGTTCATAGCACACTGATGATTTTAGCTGTTATCAAGCAGTGTCGTGGTTTTACCCCAGCCACTGGCTGGGCACCACGCAGACACTCACTCAGTCCCCCTCATCGGGNCAAACGCCATCACTCCGAACACCGCTGCCTCCTCTTCCTCTTCCCCAAGCCCCTTATAAACCGAGCATGACGCCATATGGTATGGAATGTCCCTTTGGTCAGTTGGGGTCAGCTGCCCTGTCTGTCCCCTCCCAACTCCCCGCACACCCCCAGCCATCCCGCCGGCGGGGCGGTGCGAGAAGCAGCAAAGGCCTTGGCTCTGTGTGAGCATCGCTCAGCAACAGCAAAAACATCTCTGCACTGTCAGCGCTGCCTCCAGCACAAACCCAAACACAGCCCCATACTGGCTGCTGTGAAGAAAATCAACTCTCTCTCAGTTGAAACCAGGACAATCAGTTTGTTGAAGAATTCCAATAGTGGTGCAGTTTGATCACACTGTCACCATCTGATTAATTTTTTTTATATTTTTTCTGGATGCTCTTTTCTGCCTGTTGATTAAAATTACTTACAATGTATCTTGTACATGATGTCACTGTCACTTTCCTGGTCAAATCCTTAGAACACCAAAAAAACCAGTGGAGCTACAGTAATTTTTAATGCTGTGTTTAGAGTGCATTACCACTCCACAAGTAACATGTTGTAATAAGGAAATTCCCTACACCTCCTTAGTCCTCCTCTGAGCAGCACACTGCAGATCCCAGCCTATTTTTGCGATGACTTGGTTTTCCATCAATAATTCGTGAAGTCTGTTTATGCCTTTTAAAGCGCTGGTTGCAGTTGAATCACCCGAAGGAGAATAGCATCACGCAGGAAGCCCTTTACTGTTTTTATCCTCTATTATCCTCAGATGTGTTGGAACAAGGAGCAGCGCCTACATACTTATTTCTGGATGCACTTTTTGTAACAGCACAATAGAGAGCTAACAGTGCTGGCAGGAGGACACCAACGTCTGTCAGAGGCTATTATCTGGGGCTTCAATACTTCTTTTCATTCTGTGCTAGATAACAAGCAAAGTCTTTCCAGTCCTGGTAACATGCCTGGTTTTCAAAGTAAAACAACTGCTTTTTATCTGGGTGGATGGGGGACCCTTCTCATCCAAGTTTCTTCTTTTCCATTTCTACTGTTGCAAGCAGGGTTGGTTTTTACTTTGCATTTGTTTTTGTTGTTTCCCTCCTCCCTGTGGCAAACACTTGGGTATCAGATGAGGGGTTGGGGCTTGAAGCTGATGTTGCAGAGCATACATACATTTTGGTTCTCCTAAAAACATCCTAAGTGAAGTGTCTTCACAAAGTTTGGCAAAAAGTCACTTATTTGGAAACAAACTGAGCAGCCTTTGTGAGGGGAACTGATGCAAAAGCTTTGGAAAGCTTGTGCCTTCGTCGTCTGCCAAGCAGAGAGGGAAATCGTATCTGTGCCTGTCACTCGATGAAACACGATGAGCAGGCTGCAATGAATCACCAGACATAACTTCACCCGTGTTAGAGGTTTCTCAGTGTTACTCTTCTGGTAAAGAGTTACACCTTTTCCTACCTGGCTCAACTAATAGAGCTTAAGAGCAGGCCACACCAGCATAAAGCAGTCCAGTTGACAAGGTGCCAGGTGCCTGAACTGAAGCAAAAGGAAAAAAAAAATTTTAAAAAAAGTCTATTAATCTGAAAAAAATCCTGTGACTGACTCTACCTACCATGTATGTGTCTCAACCTGACCGCTTTCCACAGCATCAGCTGTTAATTTCAAGACCTGCAGGATACTCATATTTCAGCCTGACCTGTTAAAAAGCTTTATAGTAATTTCTCAGGAACTATCAGTCTCTGGAGGGGATAAAATTCCATGCAAGCAGTTTTCTGGAGGCTTGTGGTGGTCTGTGATGAAGGGCTATTTCTCAAATGGACATAAAGGATGGCATGATTTTTTTTTTCCTTTTTCTTTTTTTTTTTTTTTAGCATGACGATGTTGATCTCTCTTGGGTGGTTTATGCATGTTTTGCCATGTGGAAAGCTTTAGAAATGGTTGAATAGTATGTTTGTGTTTAAAAAGCTATAAAACATGACAAAGTTCTTGAAGCTTCATGTGACGTGACCTAAGAAGGCTGAGCAGATTAGGTGCACCTGGAGGAAGAAAACTTAAAGGGTCATAGAAAAAAAGGCTAGGTCAGATCAGAACACCTGCGCTGCAGAAGGTGCCAACACAGCAATGGGTTTTTCCTGTTTGGAAACTGAAACGTTCATTTTTCTTCAAGTGGATGTTTTATGGAATTTAGATTAAGCAGCACAAAAATCCTTGTTTCAAGATGTTTGTGGCTGAATACTGCCAACTAACTATTTCAAAGAGATGCTGAACCTTAGTGTACCTCAAATGTTACGCAAGTCCTATAAACCAGATTGAAAATAACTCTGTTACCTCTTTGCTTTATACCCTAAATAGGAATTTAAGAAGTCCTGATTATTATTTTTGGAAGTTTGGAAGTTGCTAAAAATACAGATCCAGCTCTGTTAAGCTGCAAGTAACAACTTGGCTGGTCAGCTATAATACGTAGGTATCAGAAACCTAAATTTTGGTGGTCAAAGTTGTCCAAAAAGATTGAAAAATATGGAAGTCTTGTGCAGGAGATTCCAGCTATTTTGGAAACTTTACAAAAACAAGTACTTGCACACCCTTTCTCTTGCTTTGTTTATAGTAAAGATAAGAATTATTTTTTGACTAGTGACTGTGGCTGTATCCTCTAGTGTTTATTCAGTTTGGGGAAGGCTGTGTTTCTCAGCTTTGGCTTAAAAATTGTGGCAGTTCTTATTTAATCTGTATGACTTGGCTTGTTTCTTCAGTGGATTTGCTTTGACATACAACTCTGGTTTTCTTAATAGCGAGAGACTGGGTAGTTGGGAAAAACACAGAAGCAGGTCAAGTTGAGGAGGCTTTTAAAAATATTTTTTCCTGAAGTGACAGCTAAATACCAGCCTTTCAGATGATAAACTCAGGACATAACTCCTTCTTTCATGAGGCAGATGTATACAACGCACCCTGCTTGCAGAGGAACGGGTCTCTGGCCATCGTGTCCCAGCTGCGAAGGCTCATTTTAGAATTGCCTTGGTTTCCTGTGAAGTGTATGGGTTTATTGTGAGTAGGAGATTATATTTGTCCTGTTTTGAATTCCCCAAAATAGCAAAAATATGCAGTGGTATAATTGAAAGCTGGTTTTTTTTTTACGACAGACTTGTTCCTCTGCCCTTCTTAGCACTACAGCAAAAACAACACCCTAAAAACCACAGGGTAAAAACATTGGAGCCAAACAGACCTAAACAGAGTTAATGGGGGAAGAAAAAAAACAAACAAGCAAACAAGCCCTACAAAAATGTCAGCAGAGGGATAGTTCTGCATTCCGGCTGCCCATCAGGTTTCCCACAGGCATAAATATTTCACAAGCCAAGTGGAGATGTTTTCTGGGTTTAATCACAGGCTGCTTCCAGACGACTCCTGTTCCCTAGTAAGTCACTTCACTTTCCGTTCACGGAGACGTGCCTGGCAGTACCACCCAGTCTGCATCATGTATGTATAGACCATGGCCACTCTTTCCAAACCTTCCACGATTTAGTGCTACCTGTTTTCATTGCGAAGGGCAGGGACGGCTGGTGCTTGCTTTGCTTTCCCATCGTGTTCTCCCCCCGGCATGCTCTTCTGGGGAACGCGTGCTCCCTGTCCTGCTTTCCATTTCGGAGGGGAGCTGGGAGGCAGAATGGCAGAGGAGGAAGGAGGGGAAGGCGCGTGGATGAACTCAGGTCTCCTGGAATGTGGGTAGGGTTTTTGCCTGGAGGCATGAAATAAATCCTGTTTGCTACCGACAGGATGAAGCCGTGTAGGAAACATCTCGGAGCTTGTCCTGCCCATCTAAAGGAGAGCTGTCAAAGTTTAGGCTACTGAAACGAAGCCCTTTCCTTGCAAACAGGGAGGCCTTTACTATGAGTGATTAACGCAGTCTCTATCCTGTGCCTCATATCTGTGCTTATATATCATTATGAAGTTATTTTCCAGTCCTCCATTCTCCTTTTCATTCTGACAACAGGGTTTTGTATATAACCAGAAAATAAAACATCTGGCAGCTGAAAGGGAGGAAAAGAGAGCACTGCTGTGATGTACGAATACTTGCCTCACTGTCTCAGTTATTTATTTCCTTGGTAAGAATTATTACTGTGCTCAATTCCAAAACGTTTTTCCTTTCAAAAATACTTTGTCTGTATGCAGGTTTATTAGATAAGAAGTTGGAAACCTTTTTTTACTCTTCTACATGAAAAGTAAGGATATCATGTGTTTTATTATTTTTTTCAAAGCCACATAATGGTAGTGTCAAAATTGGGTCTCAAACATCAGAATGACATTCTGAAATATCAAAATATTTATATATACAATAAATATCCTGATTTGTGTATTACAAAAGTCAGGAAATTTGTTTTGCTTTTCACAGTTCATAAATCCAGTTAGGGTTTTGTGTATTCCCTAACTCGCTGTCATATTCTGAAATCTGTAGTGTGTGGTTTCCACAAATAAAAACATCTTTGATTTAATAGTGGGTACATAGTACGTTTTTTAAAATCCACCTAATATTGTCTTCAGATCAACTTTTTTTCAAAATCTGAAAATCTGACAGGTGTGGATGGTCATAGTTTAATGAAAATTTTGTGCATTCAGAAAGGGACGTTACAATTGTCCGGTTACTTACAAATTACCTTACTAAATTTCCGGAAAATGCGAGCAGGTGAATCTCAAGCAGTGCTTAGGTTGAAGCAGAGGATGGGGTTATGGGATGCGCTGTGCGTTGCTGGTCCAGATGGCTGCAGTCAGCTTGAGGGCTGGCTGTCGGTGCTGTGCAGTGCCGGGACACACCTGCTACTCCAGTGGTTACCTGAAGCTGATCTTTCCAAATTTCCATTGTGCATGTTATGGTGGGCTGTGCAGACTTCATTCTGATGTGTGTGTAGAGCTCCTCCAGGTTTCTGAGGAGGGCTGGCTGCTGCTTAAAGTGATAGGAAAGCAAAGGGCAGAATAACCAGCGAGCTGACCAAAGGTGTGCGTCCCCAGGGCGTGCTCAAATACTGGTAAGGCAAAGGCTAGGAGGTTTTTTATTTAATGGTGTCTCTTCAGCCCGTTATCTCTAGGCACTGTAATCAGAGCTGTAGAGGGATTTAAAGTAACCAGGACAGGTGGGAAGACAATCTTTGGGGAGGGGGAGATAAAAATATCCAGCAGTTGCCTTTTACAGAGTACTGTAAGCTGGACTGATTTTTAAAACTTGTTGATTGAAGTAACCAGGCAAGATGCTTTGATTTAAATCTTCCAATATAATTCTGTTTTCTTCTCCGTTTTCACTAGTTTACATAAAAACAGATGTTTGCTGTTGTGCTTGTCCTGTAGGAACTGCAGGTTTTCCTTCAGCGATCATAAACCGAAATCCACGTGTTAATTGGTATCTTGCGTAATATAAACTACCGAGGGTTTAAAACATCATCTTCAAAAGTGTACTTCCCTCCACGTGAATAATGTCTTTTGGCAGCTACTGCCGAGCAGGATCACTTGGCTTCCTCCCAGGGCGCAATGGTTTGTAAGCCAGCACCTGCCCTTCTGCCGTAAAGGTGTTTGGAGGGGGTGTTGGCAAGCTGGGTAGTGTATCCTCACCCAAGGAGAAAACACTGTTGCGTAATGCTTGGCATGATATTTTCAGAACTGTTGTTTTTCAGGCTTTCTTATAAATATGCTCCCAGAGAATTTCTATTACTTAAGGGGAAAAGGGGAGGGAAAAAAATAGCCTTTTTTTCCCCCCACCACATTTAAGACTATTATTCCTTAGAGGGTAACAAAATAATGAGGGGGCTGAACATCCCTCACACTATCTCTTGCATAGTCTGGGGGGGAATGTTTTTGGTGTGGGGCAAGCTGGATGGAGGGAACACTGACTGGTGGGACTGGCGCTGCCTGTGGCTCTGCAGGCATCCCCCGGGGTGCTGAGGGCAAGCGGTGCTGGGCTCAGGCATTCTGAGTTTAGGCACGGATCCTTCTACGTGATGACACTTTGTGTGGCAGGCGTAAATCCGTGCTGTTAAAGATAAGGTACCTTCTTAAATTTAAGGTAGAGTGTCATCTGCAGTGAACAAAAGAAACAAGAGGGAACACAGGCTGGAGCCTGTTTCGTTGTGTTTTGGGAAGATGTGCGACTCGTTGTACAGCAGGAAAGGTCCTACGGTTGCTCACCGAAGGACAGTTTTGTGACTGTTCCTCCACACCACACATTTCCCCCCTCCCTGTCCCAATGGCAGCCACACTGCTCAGCAAGACCTGAGGCAGTAACGCAATGGCCACAATTAATCCTTGTTCCTGTTTTTCCTTTGTTTTCTAGGATCCTAGAGGATTTCCATTCACCTACCGGATCATTATGCCAAACAACCTGACATCAGTGTTACAAGCAGTAACTTGACAGGCTGGAGAGAGAAGCAATCAAAGGGAAATACATCACATACACTACCGTATCTAGACACCAAGTTGATCACTGAAAAGACTAGTGCCATGTTTGTTTTCCTGTCTAGACGCTGAATCGTAAAGAGTAGGACTAGAGGGACCACTTAGCTCCTTTGCTGCCAGGCAAAATCTGCTTTGCTCATTTCACTCTTGATACTGCTAGTGTGCAAAATATATTTGCCTTCTTTCAGCTGAGTTTTGAAAATTTCCACAGATGGAGGCTCTGCAGGCTCTCTGGGGATCCTCTTCAGTATCTCCTGGGAGTTACTGAATGCCTTGTTTACTTCAGTCTTTACTGCTGAGGCTGGCCCTCAGGAATCCCAGAGGTTGAAGGCAGTAAAGAAAGCCTACAGAATGGAAGAACCTCCCTTGGTTAAGGATTAGAGAAAATTTAGACAATCTTGACGCACAAATCCATGGGCCCTGATGGGATGCATCCACGAGTGCTTGGGAAGCTGGCAGATGTTATTGCTAGGCCAATCTCCATCATCTTTGAAAGGATGGAGAACAGGACAGAGAGGTGCCTGAGGACTGGAAGAAAGTCAATGTCACTCCAGTCTTCAAAAAGGGCAAGAAGGAGGATGCAGAAAACCACAGGCCAGTCAGCCTCACCTCCATCCTTGGAAAGGTGATTGAATAGGTCATTCTGAAGGTTATCTCTAAGCATGCGGAGAATAAGTGGACATGTCCAGTGGACATCGGTGACAAGTGGTGTACCTCAGGGGTCAGTACTGGGACCAGCACTGTTTAACATCTTTGTTGGTGACATGGACAATGGGATCAAGTGCACCCTCAGCAAGTTTACCGACAACATCAGGCTGTGTGGCACAATTGACATGCTGGAGGGAAGGGATGCCATCCAGAGGGACCTTGACAGGCTGGAGAGGTGGGCCAGCGCAAACTGCATGGAGTTCAACAAGGCCAAGTGCAAGGTCCTGCACGTGGGTCGGCACAATCCCAAGCACAACTACAAGCTGGGCAGAGAATGGATCGAGAGCAGCCCTGAGGAGAAGAACTTGGGGGTGCTGGTGGATGAAAAGCTCAACAAGAGCTGTCAGTGTGCGCTGGCAGCCCAGAAAGCCAAACGTGTCCTGGGCTGCATCAAAAAGGCTGTGGCCAGCAGGTTGAGGGAGGTGATTCTCCCCCTCTACTCTGCTCTTGTGAGACCCCACCTAGAGTACTGCGTCCAGCTCTGGAATCCTGAGTACAGGAAAGACATGGAGCTGCTGGAGCAAGTCCAGAGGAGGCCACAAAGCTGATCAGAGGGCTGGAGCACCTCTCCTATGAGGACAGGCTGAGGGAGTTGGGCTTGTTCAGCCTGGAGAAGACAAGGCTCCAGGGACACCTAATCGCGGCCTTCCAATACCTAAAGGGGACCTACAGAAAAGCTGGTGAGGGGCTGTTTCTTAGGGAGTGCAGCGACAGGACAAGGGTTTAAACTAAAAGAGGCGGGATTTAGATTGTACATTAGGAAGAAATTCTTTCCTGTGAGGGTGGTGAGGCACTGGAACAGGTTTCTCAGAGAAGTTGTGGAAGTGCTCAAGGCCAGGTTGGATGGGGCTTTAGGCAATTTGATCTAGTATAGGGTGTCCCTGCCGATGGCAGTGGGGCTGGAACTAGATGATCCTTGTGGTCCCTTCCAACCCAAACCATTCTATGAGGTTACCAGGGGTGGTCAGTGTGGATTCACCAAGGGGAAATCATGCTTGATCAGTCTGATAGCCTTCTATGGTGGCATGACCAGCTGGGTGGATGAGGGAAGAGCAGTAGATGTTGTCCACCTTGACTTCAGTAAGGTTTTTGAAACTGTCTCCCATAACATCCTCAAGCTTAGGAAGTGCGGGTTAGGTGAGTGGGTGGTCAGATGTGGATTGAGAACTGGAGGCCTGTATCTAGANCAACCCAAACCATTCTATGAGGTTACCAGGGGTGGTCAGTGTGGATTCACCAAGGGGAAATCATGCTTGATCAGTCTGATAGCCTTCTATGGTGGCATGACCAGCTGGGTGGATGAGGGAAGAGCAGTAGATGTTGTCCACCTTGACTTCAGTAAGGTTTTTGAAACTGTCTCCCATAACATCCTCAAGCTTAGGAAGTGCGGGTTAGGTGAGTGGGTGGTCAGATGTGGATTGAGAACTGGAGGCCTGTATCTAGAAGTGTGCCCCAGGGGTCAGTGCTGGGTCCAGTCTCATTCAACAGAGTCATCAATGACCTGGGTGAGGGGACAGAGTGTACCCTCAGCAAGTTTGCTGATGATACAAAACTGGGAGGAGTAGCCGACACACCAGAAGGCTGCGCTGCCAGTCAGCGAGATCTGGACAGGCTGGAGAGTTGAATGGAGAGAAGCTTAATGAAATTCATCAGGGGCAAGTGTAGGGTCCTGCACCTAAGGAGGAATAACCCCAGGCACCAGTGTAGGTTACGGGCTGACCCACTGGGAAGCAGCTCTACAGAGAAGGACCTGGGAGTCCTGATAGGCAACAAGTGAAGCAATGTGCCATCATGGCCAAGAAGGCCAATTGTATCCTGGGCTGCCTCAAGAAGAGTGTGGCCAGCAAGTTGAGAGAAGTTATCCTCCCACTCTACACTGCCCTGGGGAGGCCACATCTGGAGTACTGTGTCCAGTTCTGGGCTTCCCAGTTGAAGAAAGACAGGGAACTACTGGAGAGAGTCCAGTGGAGGGCTACAAGGATGATTACAGGACTTGAACATCTTCCATATGAGGGGAGGCTGAGAGAGCTGGATCTGTTTAGCCTGGAGGAGAGAAGACTGGGAGGGGATCTGATCAGTGCTTATATCTAAAGGGTGGATGACTAGAGGAAGGGACCAGACTATTTTCAGTGGTGCCCAGTGACAGGACAATGGGCAATGGGCACATTCTGGAACACAGGAAATTCCACCTGAGCATGAGGAAAAACTTCTTCAGTTTGAGGGTGATGAGTACTGGAACAGGCTGCCCAGAGAGGTTGTGGAGTCTCCTTCTCTAGAGATATTCAAAACCTGCCTGGATGTGATCTTGTGCAATCTGCTTTAGGTGATCCTGCTTTAGTGGGGAGGTTGGACCAGATGACCTCCAGAGGTCCCTTCCAAGCTCTACCAACTTGTGATTCCATTCCATCCATTCTTTTAATGATAAGAATTATCATTAAAATTGACATTGATCACACAATCTTCAGAAACACCAAACAGATCAATGAAAAAGTCTCCTTACGCCTAATTGTTCTCACAGTAAAGAGGCGTTTAACTTTTACCAACATTTCTCTGCCGTTTCACTTGCAGCAGCTCTGCATTCACTGCCCTCTTGCTGGCATCTGTTTCTCCTTCTCTTATCCAGCTGATCCGACTCCTTTTCCTCAGCAAATGTGTGAATGTGCCAATGACTGTATTGCTCAACTCTTTCTGGAGAGACCTGCTGGACTCAAAACCACAGTACTTAAAACATAGCAAAACTGACAAAATTACTGCAGAAGAGCAATAAGGCTCCAAGTAGGTGACAGGTTCGGGGCAGTGGCAACCACACTTGGGAACAAAGAGTTAAAAGTAATTTATTTTATTTGGCTTTTCTTTTTAATCTTGGGGTGATTTGTGGTTTTTTAATATGTAAGAAAGGTGGAGATGGAAGCAAAACCCAGTAGTGGAAGTACAGTTGTCTCTATCTTCCTGTTTTGCTGTCATTCTCTCTCTTGCTGTGCAGGGTGATACGCTCTGTGGTGTGTCGCTGCTGCGAATGCAATGGTATCAGCTGAGAATTTGACAGAGGCAGAACTTACTGCTTTTTCATGGTTTTGGTAGCAGAGAAAGACACTGCATGACTCTCTTGAGCTGGGACCTAACTCTTCTCCTACCCCAGGTAGGATTGGAGCCCCCCTCCCCACCACCGCCCCGAGCTGCTCCTCGCTGCCTGCCCAAGCCCGCTGCTCTGGCTGTGTCCCGGCTCAGTGCTCCCGCTGCCTGTCCCCCCCGCTTGCTGTGTGGCAGCAGGCTGCTCGTGAGAGCAGAGCGCGCCAGGGCATCGCCTTGCGGCACCTCGCCCGACTTGCGAGGGGTCGGAGCTTTGCCAGGGCTCCATGCCTGCTTCACAGGGTGAAGGTTGCCAAAAACAAGCCTACCTCTGGGCGCACGGACTTTGTGGCCCGTTTTACTGACAGAATAGAGAGAGAGGAGGACTGCAGGGAGTCCTCTGCTGACTTTTGTTCTGCTGAGAAGTGCTAATGTTTAAGATATATCTGTCTTCCTTCTACCTGGATATTTGTCATCGTATTGAGATCACTACCAGTATTCTCTTGTCTTTCAGGTTCAGTTAGCATTTGTTTGTGCATCTGAAATATTTCATTTACTGTGCGGGTAGTATTTTGAATTCTGCTTTTAATGGCATATGTTTACAAACTGTCAATCTAAAAAAATCAACAGAGAAGATTTAGCAGATGCAAGACTTACGCCTAAGTGTTCAGAAACAATATTTTGTTCATTCCAGAACGGTAGTGCCTCTGGAGTCTGGCAAAAAAGGTTGTGTGTGGGTATATCTCTGCATGTATTATTGAGAATGTGAAGGGTGACATTGGCTGTGACTGTTGGAGGTGCAATTCAAATTATTTATTTATATATTTCACTTTTTCTAATTTAAAAAAAATATTTGACCCAGCCAAAACACTGACTAGTCCTTTTTTTTTTTGCTTGTTTGGGATACCGGAAATGCTTCAATGCAAGTTGGGCTTTCTTGTAGTTTTGATTTACACTTTGCTTTCTTTCTCTGCAGAAAGTGGGACTTCAAGGCACTTTTAATCTGTCTTGGTTCTGGGGTTTGTCTTTCCTGAAAAAAATTTTTAAAAAAATTGATCAAAACTTTTGAGATAAACTTGCAGTAGTATTTTTGACTACAGCAGCTGTGGTTTACTTTGGATTTGAAAATAACCTCAGTCAAACAAAAAAAATTGTATTTTTATATTTTTAGAGGGATTGTGTGTGTCATATTAGTTGTATAATTATTCTTTACCTGAAGTTACGTGCTCTGCTGATGTATTGACTGTCCTGTTTTCTGCATTTGCTTTTGCTGAAAAGAAACTAAATAAAGGAATTTTGAACGTAAGGCCGTATGATTTCATTTATTTGTAGCGTACTGCTTGTGAGCTCTTATAAATTGATGAGATACTTGACCTCTAAGTGCACGGATAATTCCTTTGGGAAAGGCGGTAGTGACCTGGTGAATTCCTTAGGAGGTATGACCTTTTGAGGTCACTTGTCAAACTATAAAAACTTTTGCTTACCATGGCATCAGATGGCACTTTTCTTCTTGAAAGATGCAGTAATGAGAAACTTGGATCTAATTAAGAGGACATGGCCATGCTGCCACCTCCCGAAAGGTGCTGAGTGTTATGGGATTGTGTCCTAGTCTTGCAAAGCCAGTGAAAGACAGCAGTTTATTGCTTGTCAGAGCTCTATCAGTTGAGAAGAGAAGAGAAGAGAAGAGAAGAGAAGAGAAGAGAAGAGAAGAGAAGAGAGCAGTGATTTCCATAGGTTTTCAGACTGCAGCATAAACTCTCACTCTTAATTTTTCAGGGAAACAAACAGTTGCCACTGATGGTTTCTGAAGAACTTCATACTAGATGCTGGCCAGAAGTGCAAGCCTCGTTGCTGACGTACATCACCCTGAGGGACAAGAGTTAGTAGCAGCTTCTCCTGGGAATTTGGTGCTCTGAGATCGGCCAGGTCACCTTTCCATGCACAACGGGAAGGTAGCGAGCCAGCAGCACCACTGCCCTGAGCGTGATACAGGGCAAGCTGTGGTTTACCTGGGCAAAAGAACAATTTTTACTTTGCAGAAAAGCAGAAGGGCTGGGCCTGAGGTACAGGACCAGGGTCAAATGACCTTGTGGATTGGCTACCCTTAACTTCACAAAAAGTAAATAACTGTAGAACAGCAGGTTTCCTCAGGGAAACCTCAAGTTTGCTGTAAAAGGTTGCTTTTTTGGCTGACAACCTGTTCCTCAGAACCTGTCAAGATGTTTGCTTTTGGTTTTGAGTCACAGTGAATTGTTTAGTTCCTACAGCTGTGTCCTTGCTTTGTACGCTTTTGCCCCTGGTACGCTCAAGGATGCCATTATTCTTAGTCTTCAATTGTGCTGACGTATGAGGCAGGAAGGTGAAGGATCTGCTACAGATAACTTCCATGCATGGCCGTGGTGATGGAAAGAGGGTCTTCCTGGCCCCAGCAGGCAGGGCTGGGCTTCTAGGAAAGAGGGATTTGGGGGTGGGGGAAGGAATTCCCTTGTGATGGCGATATGAGGATGACTTTTTTGCTTTTTTGCCTCAGTTGTTTTCTCATTGCCTTGCCACACTGACCACCCAGCCTGAGGTCATGGCAGCTGCTCTGGTTGCCTCTGAAGAAGTGGCAAATGCATGCTTGGGTTTCCTTTTCTTTCTTCATCTCTCACTGATCCATGAATTTTGCTGCTGCACAACATCTTTCCAGTTTCCAAGTCTGAGAAATAGACTTTCTGGATGGTTCTGGGTGACTTTTTCCCTGTGGTGTCATCCCATGTGCCCGCCTGCCTCGCTCCTGTGTCGCCTGGCTAACTAAAACACTGTTGGCTTTGAAAGCGTGGCAGCAGCTGTGCTCAAAGCCTGCTGCATAACAAGACGTCAAGGAAGGAAGCGCAGGATAATTTTAGAAGCTAAGAGGATGTGTGGGGTGGTTTGTCTGGATTTTTTTTTTTCCTTAAGATGGGCTGAAGTTAACAGTAGAATCAGCACTGGACAAGAAGTTGCATGTTGATGACCAGTATTTATCACCTGGAAAGGCCTAAAGGCCTTTCAGTTTTAAGCTGAAGGCACTTAAACGTGTTTTTTCTGAGACCATGTGCAGCGATCAACATTCACTTTCTGTGTATAGGTATCAGCTGCTGCCTCCTCTCCGGGACCTCGTGTCATTTTTCATTCTGACTAGGGTGTTTGTATTTCTGTGACCCGAATATCATGACATTTGGCTGGGATCCTCCACAGCTTTCTGCAGGCCTGTTCCTGCACAGTCAGGCGCCTAATGGTGCACTGACCATTTTATGCGCCAGAAGAGACTCGCTTTCACTTTCCAGTTTCCAGGTCCGAAAGCTCACCAGCACTGCTGCTGGCGTGGCACGCGTGCCTCCTGACATTCAGCACCTTTCATGTATTATCTTCAAAAAAACCCCACCTGCCTGGATGGAGTCTGAGGCAGGCTGTTTGCCCTGTCTTAGTAGGAAAACATGTGCATAGGGAGATTTTTAGTCAGTGTCCCCAACTGCTGAAGCCCTCGGGCTGAAGCAAGAGAGGCAATCTGCAGCTTTCGCATGCCGAAAGGATGTATCGTCCCTGGGGACCGAGGGGCCTTCTGCCCTGCGATACATAGGGAAGGAGATGGGAATGACAGGAACTCAATGCTTTGAGTCACTCTGCCTGCAAGAGGGAAGCGTGGCCGCCTGGATGGGCAGAACTGGGCTGTAAAGAAGAGGATTGCCCTGGCCTCAATAATCTGAGTTTCCTTAAGGAAACAGAGGAGAAGGATTTCCTTACTAGTTGCAGCCTGGTAAATCAATTCTGGGAAAGAACGTAGCTGAATGCAGCAGGGTGACAAAAGGAAGCGGGGTGTTTTCCACTGGGGTTTAAGGAGGTTGCGCCTGGGCAGATGAAGCGTGTATCAGGCAGACTGCCTGTTCTGGCAGTTGCAGATTAACGAGCTATTAGTTAATGTGTTTTGGTAAGGAAACATGCTGTGAGAGTCACTGACATTTGTTTTCACCCACTCTTAAAGTGTTTCTGATTTCAGCTCCTTTCTTCTTGATTATGTCTTTCCCTGTTCAGGCTTCCTTGACCCCCTGTTCCTCTCAGGCCTGGACAAGTGCCTTCCTGGTCGCTCTTTTGTTCTTCGCAAAGGATTTTGCCTGAAGAGTGCTATTCTCTTGCTTATCTGGACATGCTCTGCATCTGACCCCTCCCTTTCCTCCTCTGATACTCGAAAGTTCACAGCAGTATTACCTCCCTGAGTCACAGTAACCACACAGTGAAAGTAGCTCTGGTGAAAGCTCATCCTTGTTTCCAAAACAGAAGGCAGCTACTCTAGGAAAGGCAGATAGCCTGGACACCAGTAGACAGATCTGGGAAAAGTGGAGATGACTGTCTGCAGGAGCTCCACAGAGCCCAGATCCTGGACATTCACTGCCTGGACCTCGTGTGGAGCCCACTGACATGACTTCTCCTCCCTTGCTGGGCTGCATGATTCTTGCGATTAAGATGCACGGAAAAAGAGAACGTGCAACTGTGGGCCTGGCTGAGTAGCATGATCAGTGCTTCAATGTGAAGAAAAAGCGAAGCGTATTTTCACTACTGTTGCACTAGTGTTAAGTTTGATCTATATTAAGCAGCTGGGGAATTCAGCTAACTGACGTTTATATAGGGGTGATAAATATCAGCATTGTTCTTCCTTCTTTATCATGGCATAATCTGAGGTAAGAAATCAAAAGGTGACCATGAAATCCACTTGGTAAGGCTTGTTTCCTTGCTTGACCAACCAGCCTGGGAGCGAGCACTCTGCGGTGATGGGCGCAGCACTAGGGAAACACACGAGGCTTTGCTAGAAACACTAGAGTATTTCCTCGGACAGCAGCGTGAGTGATTGATGGGAGATGGGAGGTCTCAGGGCGAGAGGAACCTGGCTGGTTTCCCTGTCAGCCCTGAGCATCCAGGCAGGAACCGGCATGAGAGCGGTTGCGCTGGGAGAGATGAGAGCGAGCTTGTGTGTCCTGCTCTGCCTCCAAATCTTGTACCTGGAGTCAAGCAGCTGCTTATTCGTGCTCAGCTGTGCTTTCCTCTTGTCCTGACTGCCATGGCTGCGAACCTGCATGCGTGTTGGGCAGCAGCCCAGAGGACTGCCTGGTGGCCACCGTGCTGCTGCAGCAGGTGCTCTGTCCTCCCACCTCCAGGCAAGCCCAGTGCCCTCCCCTTGTCTTCCTCATTCTTTCTTAAACCACTAAGTTTCTCTACAGACAGGGAGGTGTGAGAAGAGAGATATGAAACATTTTCCAGTCTATGTGGAAGAACTGGATTGGAATTCCGAGTTAAACAAAGGTAAATTTATTCTGCTTGATCTGGAGTGATGGCAGGATCACAGAAGAGCTGTTCAGGAATATTTGTGCACTGAGCTGTGGTGTTTACTAGGATCTGAGATATTTCAGTTTTAGGATTTTTAGGGAGTTTGTTGCAATGTTATCGTTGATAGGGTACAAGTGCTATTGACCAGGGTTCTTCTGTAGTGAACAGCTCCTCTCTCTCCTTGCCTCCATCACTTCCACCTCAAGGAAGCCCTTCCTAACTTGCAGCTTAGAATTCTACCTTCTAAACTGATTTGAGCACCAGAGGGGCTAAATCTTATTGCAACTTGCAGCAGTAACCATAAACCGAGATCTGTTTCCCATCTGTTTCACTGGAAAGAGAAATTGTTCCTTTCTCCTGTCCCATCCCACTCGGTGGGTAAGGGTGAGGTTAACTTTTTAATTCTCTGTGCAGTAGTCAGGAGTCACAACAATTACTCAACAGGTTTAAACAAATCACAAATTTACTTAAAACTCAGTGGAGATAGAAAAGATAGAGGCTTGGAAAAAATTTGCAATGATATTACCCTAATGTGCCAAAAATGAGGTCAGAGACAGAGTGTGGCGAAGAGAAAAAGAGAGAGAGAAAGAATGGGAGGAAAAGAGGAAAGATATAACCATGCTTGGGTTCAGCTTGTAGTTGTAGTCTTCAGGTGATGGGTGCGCGCCAAAAAACTTCTATTTCCCCTTTTTTATAACCCAATGTGCCCGGCCCTTAGGCAGGGTTCTGGCATCACTGAGCAGGCTCAGTACGTGCTCAGGAACGTTCCAGAAATGAGTCGGTGGTTGTGGGGTGTTTTGGGGGTTCTCACAGGTCTCCCCTTTTGGCATTGACCAAGTGATGACCTTTCACAAGCACGCACATGCAGGAGACAGATGGTCTTTGTTGGTATGTTTCAGGAATAGGGCAGTGGGGTCACAAGACCGTATCTTACCTCTGCAGGTTCTGTTCATTTGTCTTCAGTCCAGATGGATGTTTGCCACGTTCCCTCCTTATCCCTGCTCGTGTCAAGATGGATGTTTACGACACTCACTTGTTATCAGAGCCTTGCACGTCCACACTGACCAGTTATGTTTTGGTTTGGCTGTGTGGCAGAATTGCAGGGTTTGTGAAGGGGGCAGACCAGTCACTTAAGAATCTGGAAAATTGGGATTGGAGAAAATTGGAGAAATTTTGGATTCTTGAGCAGGCTGGCCGCCTCCTAAGCAAAAGTTGTGTTGTCACTGGAAGAGCAGAAGTCCCAGTGTCAGGGAGGAGTAACAACACAAATTCATGGGGTACACGTAGGAGGTGGTTGGTGATCTATCAAGAGAGAAAATCTGAGGGGGAGCCCTCCGGGGTCTGGTCCTGTTTCCTCCAAATCAGTAAGGAAGCAGGGGTGGTGTGAAGCCCTGTAGCTGACCTACAGCATCAGGCTGCCCGAGCTACTCAGCATGGCCTTGTGCAATACTCAAGACTGAGGTTTTTGTCACATTCTTCCCGTTTTGTTTCCTATGGAGTGTTTTTTGGGACTGTGAAAAGTTTATTCTTTGAGTGCTCCACTGGCCTTAGCTGTTTGGGTTCATGTGAGGTCTGAACTCTGAGTCTTCAGAGGCATTTCTGTTAGTGCTGTGCAGGCCAGATTTGGATGGGAAATTTTAATCTGATGTTGCTTTTGGTAAAGATAAAACTCTCTGCTATGGAATAAACTTGATGCCTAACAGTTGATATAAAGAGCTTGTTATGCCTTCATTTTTTGGCATGGAAATAGCACTCCCATCTATTGGAAAATGTCTCCATTCCCACAGGAGTAGAAACTGTCTCTGACGGGCAAGCCAGATGTTTTCCCTTTCCCTTCTGACACAGCTTTGCATGTTACTCCACCCAATGTAAAGAACCTAGGGGTAAAATTAGCCCTGGAATAGTGGTATGGGCACCCTGGCAAGTAGAAAAATTGTTATGCTAAAAGCAGGAAAGACGGAATCATTGCAAAAGATCAGACATCAACAGCCTCAGACAGTGTAAGGAGCTAACTGGACCGACTAGACCAGATTTCTGGTTCCTGGAAGCACTCCTCAGGACTTTTCCCCTTGCATTTAAAGTGAGGTTCCTGCTGTGAGACCTTCCTTCCTCAAGCTTTTCTATATTAGCTGAAATATCGGTATTTTAATATAAGATGAGATATTCCCAGAAACTGCACAATTGTTTCTTCTGGTCTTTAAGATCTTTTTATAAGTCTGAAAATTTGAGGGATAAGTGGTAAACAGTAGGCATGAACTTATTTGCTATCAGCCTAATTTGTATTATGTCGATAATATGACAAATTATTCCACACAAGTTGTAAATCATCTGTTCGGTGGGTTTACACCACTCTTGGGATAACGCAAGCAGTATTAATTTAATATCTTTGCTTCATTTGCTAGCGCTGTGTACTGAACAGCTGTTTGGATGGTGTGTGTATAATCCGTTCCATTACAGCGTGGGTTTGGGCAGGTACAGCTTTTATATAGTTACCTGTTTTGTATGCGTAACTGATTGTATCGGTACGCATTTGTTAGCCTTTCCTGCTGAAATCTTTGGGAGAGAGGCTTGAGCTGTGTTTAGAATTTACAGGCATTTATATCCTTTTGAGCAAATAATCAACTTGAGGCTATTTCTCAAGCAGAAAGTGCCCCTGAAATAGGCAATTAGGAGAGGTGGGGCTGTTGGTACCGCCCTGTCTCAAAACAGTGTCTGTCTTAGTTCAGATATTGTATGATTTAGATTTTTACAAATCATTCTTCTCTGCTGGCATACACATATATGGTGTATTCTATTTTAAAATGTAAAAAAATATTGTTCATCTTGTTGCAGTGTAACTAATGTTGAGTCAAAAAAGTAAATATTGCTTCACCATCTTCACTGGCAGAAGTTTTGCTTCCAAAAATAGACTAAGTATAAACAATCCCTTTTTTTGCCTTTCCCACTGAAACCATGGAATTCAGTGGAATACATAAATGGTTTATGACAGAAGCATTTCAATGTTTAATAACCCTTTAACTTAAAGTGTTCCATAATGTTTTATTTCACCTTTATAAATTATTATGAAAATGTTTTACATTAAAGAATAGATAGCTGTGAACAACACTGAGTAATGTAAAATTCTAATCTTCTGACTCTGATTTACTGCTCTGGTTGAAGGTAAGAGACTACAGTAAAAGGGGGGAAAAAAGAGCAGTGATTAGGATGTACAACAAACTGGATAAGCTGTGCTGAGACTTTAGGTAGAGGTTGGATTCTTTTTTTTTTTTTTTTATGAATCTCCTTTCTCAGCGGCATTTCCAAACCAGTAACTATTTAGAAATGGAGTTGCCTTAGTTTCTCTTACCTTGCCTGAAGAAGAATTAATCTTAAAGGAAGAGCTGGGAACAGACTCCACACTGTTCTGTGTCCTTGTCTTCAGAGCACTGAGAGACAGGCGATGGTGGAGCCAGTACCCTCAGGTGGAGGAGAGACCCTGAACCTGCCCTGTATGACATGGAGTGTCATCAACTCTGGCGTATAGGACAGAAGAAGAACTACGTCGAGTAGCAGATGTGATTACGGGAATTACAGAAGGTTACAGGGGAGAGCTTAACTCTGTGAAGAGGAGCCTGAGGACGCTGCTTCTTTGTGTGATGGGGAGGGTTTTGAGGGGAATGCAAGTTAGAAGCCAGCTGGGCTTTGAAGTGAATGTACGTAAGAAGGTACAACTCGTACTTAAATTTCTGTGTGATTTGCTGACTTCTGTGATGTGATCCTGAGATGAATCCACCTTTGAGGTTACTCTGAGTAGCCCTTTTCCCTAAACAAGTTCTTCCACTGAAAAATAGAATGACTTCTAAATTCAGAAATGTAGTTTTTTGGTTAGTAGCTAAATGAGGAGTCTTCACCTTCTAGAAAGAGAAAACAGGTGACTATAGAAATAAAAAGCCTGTGTAGATCTTGTTCATACCTCATGGTGTCCTTGGAGGCAGGTCCTGGCTTCCAGGTTTGGCTGCAGACAACTTGATGCTTTTCTGCCTTGCATCAGATTTTGCACATAACCTTTTAGCACCTTCTCATCTGCTCTTAGCTCCTCATGGTGCTTGCTTTCGGGGATGCAGGTCCTGGGCTCTTCACTGGGACTCTCCTTCTATGTCGTAACTTCCAGGTTGGAGTTTTCTTTTCTAGAACAGATGTAATTACTTCCAAAAACAGGACTTCTCCTTCCAAAGTGCTAACTTGAACCAACCACTCCCTTTCTAAAGACACATGCTGCCCAAACTGAAAAAAGAGAACATCCCAACCCCCAAAAGGCATATCAAGACTTTCACTTCTCTAAGAAGCCAAGTATTTAGACTCAGTGGAAGACACATCTGCATGACCTGGGACTATCTTGCAGGACTCAATAACCAGCTACAAAGTACAATTACCGTTGTGCTGCACAGCAGCTCTCCATGTGTGCAATGAGTCCAGGTCGTCCAGGATATGTTGTCTTACAGGAGGAAAATGTCTAATTTTGCTACCTGTCAGAGATTTTCATCTTTCTTCACGGGTAGTAGGGAAATCTTCAGTCCGTTGGTTCTTCTGGGGTGAAAATGTTTGAATGTAGAATATACAATACCAAAAGTACTTGTACTTTTTAGGGAGGTCTGACATAACCCAGATGTGTAAACCCAGTGGGTTTAGGCTGGAAAAAAATCTTTGGGTATTAACATGGAGATCTAGCTCTTCTTTCTCATCTTATTTGTGCTATGTACAATTGGAACATCTAGTGCAGGAAAGGAAAAGTACCAAGAATGGCGCTTCCCTGTCTTAACTTGGAGGGAAAATTGTTTTGTCCCATAGGTGTAGGAACTCACATTTTTCACTGAAACTTAATTTTGAGTATTTGTTTTCTTTCTGCTTCATGATCTCCAGAGAATGAGCTGTCAGCAGCCCTTGGCTTTCCCATACCCTGAGAAAGTTCAGGCTACTTTCTTCACAGCGTGTCTTTTTCCCTTCTCCAGCAGTTGCGCAGGAAGAGGTGAGACCCACCAGTGTTGATTTAATGACACAGTCCAAAGGAGGAGGGTTAGGGCTGAATGCTTTTAGTCTTGTAGCAAAACTTTCTAAATGGTTAACTTCCATCCTTTGTTTTTCTAAAGATTTCTGGTCTGCCACTAATTTCCTACAAGCAAAGCGGTGCGGAAGGGAGGAGAAAAGCTGTACGGGTAGGAGTGGGCTGGTTGCTGAGTTATTTTCTTACTTTGTATCCTTCACTGCCTGAATGCATCTGAAAATTGACAGGGAGGGATAGAAGGTGTAGCGGTGAGTTTTATTTCACAAGAAGTAATTAGGAGGGGAAGAGGAGTGAAAGCCACAAGAAGTTGTCGGTATAGGTAGGATAGGAACGTGTACCGTGACCTTAATGGTACAGGTTTTCTCTGTCGTCCCCACCTTGTGTCTCCTCTGTTCTTGTGTCTTAACTTTTCCCAATACCCACATGCTCCTTTTTTCTTTTTTCCCTTCTTCCCTCCCCCCTCATATTTTGTTGACCCTTCTGACTGCTCACCTGCCATCATCTTTGTAACCTGTCATGCCCAAAGTTTATACGTAGTGCGGTGGAAACAACTGAAGAGTGTGTATTTTGGGTCCCAGGCAATTGCACACATTTCAGCAGTACTGCTGGGATGCCGTAGATCTTTATGTGTGGATTTCACACTGGTGTGGTTGTGAATGGAAAGGTTTGCTTTGGGCTGAAGAAGGGTGTAGAGACATGGGAAGGCCTCATGCCATTTATTTTCAGCCACGGACAAACATGCGGTGAGGATGTGATTAGTCCAGTATGTGCCATCAATTTTGTGAAGTTATGGGCTCATTTTTTAAATAAGGATTTATTAAAGAAACAAAAAAAAAAGTGGGTTGAAAAATATTTTTACAATTAAAAGGCCCAAAATTGTGAAACAGTCCCATTTTTCCAGAACTTGCTACTGTAAACATGATGAAAAGATAATTATAAAGGAAACTAGTGCAGATTGCACATCCTAGTATTTCATAGGTGACTTTTGTCTGAGTGACTCACTCCCCACCAGAGAAAAACATATGGCACCGCTTATTCTTTCCACTGCTAGTATCTTAAAGTATTCCATTTCCAGATCTGAGAAACTCTAATTAAATGTCATAAACTGTAACTTTCCTTGTTATTTTTTCCAGTGTGGTGGGGAGTTTTTTGTTTGTTTTGGTTTGTTTTGGGTTTTTCTTTGGTTATATGTATGTGTTTTCTCATTTTCTTTTTTAACTGAGAACAACTGAAAATATTTGAAGATAAGACGGAAACATCTCGTGCCAGTAATTACTGAAGTTCATCCTGGGAAATAATTAATTATAGAAAAAAATTAATTTTCAGAAAGATAATGGAAATAATTTCAGAGATCTGGTATAGTATCACATTCTGCTTTTGCTTATGTAAATGCAGCTATGGTGAAGTCCTAGAGCAGCAGTGATACAGTGCGTACTCCCTAACTTATGTCATTGCATGTACATCCTGGGATGCCTCTGAACAGTGATGGTATACTGGAAACCAAAGGAAAACCCCTCATCCCAGGGATTATAAATCTGATAAGCATTAGTCTCTTTCCTATCCTCATACAAAGCTCCTGCCCAGAGGCAAACTGAGGTATTCTTGGACTTTTGGAAAGTCTTCTGAAGGGTAAGTTTGACGGCACATTGTTAGGGCCCACAAGGAGGGAGATGCAAAAAGGGAGGGTTAGGTATATGGTGACAATGTCACGACAGTTGTCAGTTCAAGGCTAACTGTTCATCCACCTCGGTCGGTGGTACCCTCCTGGCACGTTTTTGATGAGAGCTAGCACTGAACTAAGCACACTGCTTGCCTTTACCTGTCGGTATAAAATATGGGGTGTCTTATGCATTTATACGAGGCACTATCTTATTATCCAAGGTCACATTGTGAGATTTGAATTCTGCCCTGCCAGCCTATAGGAGGTTCCTTTTTTTACAGTAGTTGACTGAAACATCAGTTCTTAGGTTTTGTGCTCCTGTTCACCGGAACACTTACTCATCTGAAATGCTTGCACACCAATGCGTGCAATATGAGAAACAAACAGAATGAACTGGAAGCACTGATATGGGCCCAGAGCTATGATGTCATTGGTATCGGTGAAGTGTGGTGGGATAAGTTCCATCATCAGAGTGCTGGGATGGAGGACTACAGGCTGCTCAGGAGGGACAGGCTGGGCAGGTGAGGTGGAGTCCTTCTGGACAAGCTGTCCAACTGTGAGATGGACAGGTACATAGTGCACTGGGTGAAGATCTGGCTGAACAGCAGGGCTCAAAGAGTGAATGAGGCTACGTCTGGCTTGCAACTTGTTGCCAGCAGTGTTCCTCAGGGCTCAGTTCTAGGGCCAGTTATGTTTAATGTATTTATCAGTGACCTAGATGCAAACGTTGAATGTATGATTTGCAAGTTTGCCGATGATACTAAACTGTGAGGCGCTGTTGAGGCCTTGCAGAGAGATGTAGAAAGATTAGAGCATTGGGCAACGATTAATGGGATGAAATTTAGCAAGCCCAAATGCTAGATTCTGCACCTGGGATGGAGTAACATTGGGCACAAGTATAAACTGGGAGAGGAGTGGCTGGAGAGCAGCACTACAGAAAGGGGCCTGGCGGTGCTGGCCAACAGCAAGCTCAATATTGAGCCAGCAGTGTGTCCTGGCAGCCAAGAGGGAAAACCCCATCCTGGGGTGCATTAAACACAGCAAAACCAGCTGGTCAAAAGAGGTGATTGTCCTGCTGTATTTAGCCCTGCTGCAGCCTCACCTTCAGTACTGTGTGCAGTTCTGGGCCCCACAATTTAAGAAGGATGTTCAGGTACTTGAATGCATCCAGAGGAGAGCAACAAAGCTGGTGGAAGGGCTGGAAGACATGTCCTATGAGGAGTGGCTAAGGGAGTTTGGGCTTGTTCCATTTGGAGAAAAGGAGGTTGAGAGATGACCTCATGGCTCTCTACAGCTTCCTGAGGGAGGGGACATGGAGCAGGAGATGCTGAGCTCTTTTCCCCAGCACCCAGGGACAGGACGCGTGGGAATGGTTCAAAGCTGCGCCAAGGGAGGTTCAGACTGGACATTAGGAAGCATTACTTTACTGGGAGGATGGTCAAACACTGGAGCAGGCTTCCTAGAGAGCTGGTTGATGCCCCAAGCCTGCCAGTGTTTTACAGATATTTGGACAATGCCCTTAATAACATGCTGTAACTTTTGGTCAGACCTGAAGTGGTCAGCCAGTTGGACTATATGATCGTTGTAGGTCCCTTCCAGCTGAACTATTCCATTCTGTTTTGTTCTTTTCTGTACAAGAAATTATTCCATAGTTTCAAAGCAGGGTCAGCATCTAAGTTGGGCAGTTGCATTCAGTTCTCCAGTAAAAAATAACCTACATAAATATCAGGCTGATATTATTAAACTGAGATTCCAGGAAATATTGTCAAATTGATGGATTACAGGAAACTCCAGAGAAAGTCTGCATTTAAGTAGGTCCCAAAGAGCAGTCAGATCCAGTGTTTTGTCCAAGTTAGCTACAAGGCTGTACCTATGTCTGAAACTGGTAACTGTTTTCCCGTTCCTGTGTGTTGTCATAAAATATTTATTTAAACAAAATGTAAACTTATTTCTTTTTACATAGCTAGCAAGCCAGCAGCCTTCAGTTTCCAGGAAGTGTAACGAGTAAAAAGGGGGGTTGGCCCATGGTTGGAGTACCTCGCACCTTGTACAGGGTCTGCCTGAGAGCAGGTAAAGCAGAATATGATTGGAGAGAGATTTACCAGCGAGAATGTATGCCCCAGTACGTCAAGGTCCCAAGGCTGACTGCAGATTTGTTACTATCCCTTCCTAATCAGCCACGGCATAGAGAAAGAAGCAGAGGCTACTTCTTCCCGTGCCGAAAGACTTTATCTTACCCTGTAAGCCAGGATATGGAGGCATCTGTAGCTCCTGTGGGAGCGGGAGCAATGTATGCTACAGGTATCGCCCATTAATGTCTTAGCTCAAGGGATAAAGGGTTGTGGTGAGGATTCATGCTTTTAGCCTTCTTGGTTGTTCATTTTGCGTAGAGTTTGTGGTTGCAGGGCATTAAACCACCTTTTTTTGTTCAGTGAGATTTTGGGGCTTTTGATGTGGAGCAAATTTTCCTGCTATGAAGTAAACTCATTAATTACTGACATGCAAAACAGCCACATATATTCCTTTTTGTGGTTTTACGTTACCTGGATCTATTGTACCAAGATGGGTGTCATACCATAGCATCGCTGAATAGGTGTGCATTGTGGTTTCTGCTAGGCTTCAAAGGCACTGAGCTGATCCTACATGACTGTACTCATGAATTTTCCCAAGATAAGTAATTTTAGGAGACTTTTGCTGTTATCTACCACCTTGGAGGAAAGCCTACTGGAGACTTAATCTCTCATAAGCAAATAAATAATACTCAACCTCGATCTGCTTGCAGCAAACACTGTAGTAGAAGGCCCTCCTAGAGGCTGAAGTTCAACCATACCATGAGGGTCAAACAGGTTGAATGCCAATTCTTAATTCTCTCTCCTATCCATTTGTTACTTGTGCGAAATTACTTGCATGGAGTTTGTTTGCTGTATTACTGACTTACTGCTGAAACTGCAAGTTGGGAAATTAACACATGAGAGGGAAAAAAGTGGAAAAACTAAATCATTTTAAGGTACGCGATTCATTTACAGTCTTGGGTTCTGTTTAAAATGAATCTAAATGTGAACATCCACTTAAGTTAGAGGCCCTCCAATCCTATAGAGGTCACATCCCCAGTAAAGATGACCAACAAAGTGTGTGAGAACTGAGTTGTAGTGCTTCTCCTGAAGACAGAAATGCCTCACTAAAACTAAATGAAACTTACATATCGACACTTTCTGAACTGCCCTGCAAGCCTTTGTGTCCTTTTCTTTGATGAATTAGTGGAGTCCAGGATACACTGTTCATTTCTCTAACCTATTTAGCAAAATCCTTCTTAGTTCTCCCTAGCTTCTAGTGTGCCACCTGGCATTGTTTTAAGGCCCAAAATAATGCATTAAATGACTGGTCTAATCTGAAGTTGAATGAAATCAGCAAGGAGATCCCCTCTTCTATGCTTTATGTAAAGCAGTGTGTGTTTTAAAGGCAAAACCCCCTTTTATTCTTAAAAGTGCATAAATCGTTAGATTACCTGGGAAGGGGGGACTTTCTGAAAGCTGTGTTCAAAATGTCTAAACCCCGGGTGCTAGGTAGCAAGTAACTGCATTTACTTTTGGTTGTGACTTAGTTTCCTGGACTTGTTTGGACTGGAATTTGTCTGGTGGTGCCACAAAATACTCAGTGAGGCCCAAAATATGTTTTTGAGAGCTGAAGGGGAAGTCCGCTGCCCTCAGGGTGCTGTCGCACAGCAGTTCACAGAGGACAATGGGAAAGAGAGTGTTTGTCCTGAACGGATGAACCACGATTTCATTTACCTTATTCGCAAGACTAACGGGAATGGACAGCAGGGATCCCACCTATGGATGGACCGTAAGTAATGTACGGGATAAGGGTGTGTGAATTCCTCTTCTGTGTTGAGTGTTCGAAGCTAATTGCAGGAAGAATGGAAAATGCCATCGAGACATGGCCAGAGGCAGCACCATCCGCCCTTGAAATTCAAAAGCGGAAAGTAGATCCTAAAAGAAGTATCTTGCCCAGGTAACAGGATGAATAACGGGAAAAACAGCATTATACCCTTATGTAAATAAAAGATGTGAAATGACAGAATGAAAAGTTGTATATGTAATCTTAATTTGGCCTCCTTGGGTGTGTGAATGAGCACAGTCTCCACCTACGTTGTCACCACGGGGCGCTGTCTCATTTGGTGACTAGAACAGACAGCGCTCATCTATTTTGGTTGTTCGGGATGTGGTTTTCAGTGACTTTCGTGGCTCTGAGAGCTCTGTGCCTCAGTGCTTCAGAGGCTCGTAGCTTCCTCTCTCCTGCTCCCTCCTGAGGAGGTCATGGGTGTGCAGACCTCTTGGGAGCTACGGGGATGCTTGGGCATGGTGGGTGTTTTGCCTTGGCAGAGGGAGATTTGGAGGCTGAGGGCTCAGGAAATTAGTAACATCCAACCAGGTCGAAAGGGCTTCCTACCTTTGTCTTCTCCTTCCTTAAGGAATGTGAGTCAATAACGGAGTAAGACAAGGATTTTACTATTATGTAGACAGAACGATTGCAGAATACTTTTTTACCTACCATAAAAGCCCTATTTGTCCTATCCTTTCAGGGTCTTATTTGTTTCTTAACCAAGCCAACCACTTCTGATACGATATCAGGCTAGCTGATTTCCAATAGATATAAAAGGAAGTTGCACGTAAGATAGAACAGCATTTTCAAATGAAATAATAAAACACCTATTCAGATAGAGAGGGAATTAAATCCTACAGTCTTGCAGAAATTATTTTTTAATTATTTCTTAAATCAAAACAACCTATCTGAAAAAAAAATGGTATTTTTCATCAGAAAATATTTTTTTCTGAACATTTCTGTCAAGATTTTAGGAGAACTTATGAGGAGATAAAAATCCTGTAAAGCTTTCCTGTGGAAAAAAGTCAAGGGATCATTTGTGACGACTGCATTAAACGTTACAGATACGTACGTACCACTGACCTGAGCAGCAGTATAAACATGCCCTTCCTCTGGGGTATCAGAGAGGGAATGATTTTCTGGACAGAGATGCCAAATACCTTTTGTGTTTCTTTAGACAAAAATGCTGTTTTCTCATATCTGAAACTCCTGGAGATTTTTCAAACTTGGTGTGGTTTTTTTTTCTCTCTTTTTTCCTCCCCAAAGCAGTAGGATCCAGTTTGGCACACTGTCAGCCCAAACCCCAGTATTTAATTCCAGGGGTGGTGGTGTGTGGCTGTACCCTGGCTGTGCCAAATTTGATGCCTCCCTCCGCACCCCCCCTCATCTTTCTGTGCCTGTTGACAAAGCCTGTGGTTTTGACATAATAAAGCAATTACAAAGTGACTGGACACCTACGACTCCGTGATAATTACAGGGTGTCGTTCTGTGTGCACCACACACTGAATACGGTCCTTCATCCGTGTGAGAAAATGACTCAGGAATTTTGCTTCAGCCATTTTATGGGCCATGGCCATTTGGTGTGGGGGGACATGACACGTAGGCAAAGTTAAACAATTCAAGGGAATAGCTCCTTGGAAGGAGTTAAAATGCAAAGTGAGTCTGTGATATGCAGACTGATAGTGAAACAATGTGAGCCCTGAAGGTATTGAACCAATGGGGACAGGGACAGAAACATGGATAACTGAAAAAGGGGGGGTGGGGGGAAAGGGTATAAAAACCTGAAATCTTTGTACTTGGGGTGTGCTTCCTTTGAGGCGCACCCGACTCAGCTGACTCGTTTGTTTTTAATAAATTTTTTATCTTTGCTTCGAAGACTTTGTCCTCTTTACATTTAATATGTGGGCAAGTGTTTCTCACAATCCGCTACACATATAGCCTTCTTGCTGGGAACAAAATTACATTTGCAATAAATTCAGGGAAAACAAAGATGAGGTGGTAGGAGGAAATCTGTTTTTTTAAAAAAAAGAAAGTACATTAAAATGTCTATTTGGCACCTGAAAAGTTGTGCTGTGTCTGCTCATTATTCCAAAAACCTTTGCAAGCTCTGGACCGTCTCAGAAGAAATTTATGCTGTTTATTTCTCCTTATCACAGCCTTTCCGCTCTGGGGAGGGCCACGGTGCAGTCACCATTTGTAAGAGGAAAAGCAGAACTTCATCATTCACATTTGTTTTTCTTGGGAGACCCAGCAGGGGCCCATCGCTCCCACCACCCATGCTCTGCTCTGACACTGCCTGCTGTGTGGTCTCAATGCGGGCAGTGCCGCTCATTTCTGTTTCCCGGAGTGAGTCTGGGAAGATCAAACCTTGCATCAGCGCTGTGTGTTGGATCAGATAACCTAATGAGGGGTCTTGAGCCTTCCTGCCAGCTTTACCCGTGCAATCCCCAGGGGCACTGCCTGAGGCGGCCACATGAAACACTATTGCTATTGCTCTTTAGTCGCCATAGGCCTCAGCTAGTGGAGCCAAAATCTTGCATGTGTGGATGGGGAACAAGTCTACATGAATTTTTTTGTCTGCCACCCTTTTTCTTTGGGGACATGGATGCCTCTGTTGCCCTCACCAGTGACTGAAGCTCCATAAGAATGAAAAATACTCAAAGGTCACAGTATCCTCTCAGTGTGTGACATTTGCTCCATGGCATCAGGTGGTTCCTATAATGGAAGTGGTGCTGTAGCAGTGATGTTGAAGTGACAGTGAGTGTACTGGTAGGAATTTACCGACTTCAAAAGTAGGAGCTGAAACAAAACACTGCCTGTGAAAATACACAATTTTTAAACCAAGTGTATCTGCATTTAAGTAACAGACTAACCTACTAGAGAATGTATCTAGGACTTCACAATGTCAAAGAGAAGTAAGATTAAAACTTAAAGATAATCTAATCCTATGTAGCTAGCAATCAAAGGCACACATGCTGGTAATATAGCCCTTATTCTGGAAAAACGGGAGCTAGCAAAAAGATATTTATTTATGGAAAAAGAACCGTGAGAATGCTAGGGAGATCAGATGTTAGAACTAGATGATCTTTGTG
>VWZZ01004616.1:10554-24960 GCA_013399095.1 Psophia crepitans | reverse complement strand
TCTATGATTCTATGATAACATTTCTGAGAACCATAATCTTCAATATAGCATTAGATAAGAGCTAAATAACCTCTTTTTGGCTATAAAGAATTGCAAACTAAGTCTGTTTGGAGTTTTCTGGATAAATAAGCATATGTGAGATAAGTCATCTAGTTTTTCAAAACAGTCTGAATGACTTTATAATCTGTGGATCCTTTCATAGTAGTTCTTGTCTGCAGAGGTTTAGAGGTATCGTATTTATGTATAAATTTCTTGTATCTATTTTAAACTATGTTCAGCAGAGGGATAAACATCTTATTAGGCTATGTTGAAGGGTAAAAACTGAGGTACAATAGTCATAAAATATGTGGGGTTAGAAAAGACATCTGTAAGTTATCTGGTCCTGCTGCCTGTTCAAAGCAGAGCTTACTTCAAAAGTGAATGGGATTGGTCATGGTTTTGACTAGATGAGTTTCCAAGGATGGAGACTTCTCAGCCTTCTTGGTCAACCAGTTCCAGTGCTTAACTGATTTTTTTTCCCCTTGTATCCAATGAGAATTTCACTTGCTTTTCTATTACCTTTCATTTCACTTTTGAAAAAATGTCTGTCGTCTTCATTTCTGTGACCCCTTTTTGACATAGTGAAAGACCATGATTTGGTTCATCTGTTTTTCTTCTCTTATCTGGGCTGAATAAATCTAATTCTTCTGCCTCTCCTCATAGGTCATATTCTCTATCCCTCAGTCACCTCACTGTCACAAGCTTGCACTGTTGACTCAGGTTCTTCTTCCTACTTGTTCACCAGGACCCCTGGTATTTTTGCAAAATTTTCCCTAAGTCAATCAGTTCCTGGTATTATTTCCTAGTTCGAAATTTCAGTCTGTTGGACTTCATATCTGTCTCCACTGAACTTAATGAGATTTCTATTAGCCCATAAATCTAGCTTGTAAAAGTCTCCCAGAATGTCTTTCAGCAGAAGCATGGTATAAATGATCTATGCAGACATTTAAGAAAAATAATTATGACAAACAATGAAATCAGATAATATGATAAAATAGTTGCTTGCACCTGAATATCTTCAACTAATGTATTCCATAGCAGTCACTTTCAACACATCTTGGGGGAAAAAAAGTCTACTTGTGTACACAGGGATGCAGTCTGGGTTGAATTCCAGCTCTAACTGGTCTTTTATTCTCAGGCAAATAACATCTCTTTGTGCCTCAGTTCCAGGCACAGAACTTTGAACCTGGTGTTTTATTCACTAGGGGTATGTAAAGTTAAATTCAGCAATGCATAAGAGGCAGTCAGACAATAAATTGCACAGGTGAAATGCAAAAGTTATTGCACAGAGTTATGCAAATAAACTCCTATGCATCCATATATCCATTAATCAAGCTCACAGAGATTTTGTGAAATATATACTTGCTCCTTAAAGTATATTGTCAGTCTCAATTAAGAGGAAAACATTCTTTTAATTGTTTAATTTCAATTTTAAGGCAAAATTTTGTCCAAGTGTTTTGCAAAATTTATTTGCATGGTATTGAATCAATAATAAACAAAATTAATTTTATCTTCAGCCACGGTTAAATCAGAAATGATAAAACTAAACACTCCTTTATAAACAAAGAACAACCTTACAAAATTATAAACAGAGTTAGTGACATTCAAATTTTCAGGAAGGATAATGATAAAGCCCAATGGATTGGTCATTCTTATGTTATCATTACCGTATTAATTGGTAGTACATGAAAGAAACAGGTTATGATAATTTAAATTCAGTAAGCCTTCCAGGGATCCATTCCATAAGTGTATGTTTATCAATGCCTACATATGAATATGTACATTTACTTATTGCATTAGAACTATTTCTTAATCTATTTATCTAGCACATTTACCTCTTACAATACTCAACATTTTTCTTTTATATTCCTCTCTTGATAGTATTCTTCAAGAACTATGATTTGTTATTGCTTAAGTTTCACTTCCCTTAAACTGCATAATGCTTCCTTTTACATAGGATACATTTTGTGTGTGTGCGTGCACGCTCGCATACATTGATGTAGGCAAAGATCTGTTTGTCATATATGGTTTCTGACATCTCTGTTCAATCGTTTATAATAATCTCTTTTCAGAGGTTTAGGGTCCATCCTCAGGGAAACATGACTTGATGGTTTAGTGCAAAATGCCCATCGAGTGATGTTGCCAAGATTCATCTTTTTTTCCCCAACATTTTACTTATTAATCTGTGTGTAGAAAGTCTGAGAGCAATGCCTGCCATCAAACCCAAATTTGTCCTTTTGATTTTCTAATTAGATTCTCTATTCATTTTACTGTTATGCAGATACTGTACCTGATTTCTGTCAGTTTTCTGATTAAATATAGTTCAGCAGCAATGTCCTTCTACGTAACTATTGCAGTCAATCATATACGCTTCATTGACTTAAATATGGTGAGTATTTGAAATTTTAGGATGAAAAGAAGCCAGGAAAATAGTTTAGGCATAGTGTATTTTGCCTTAGTTTTCTGTGCATGGTTTAATGACTAAATCCAAGAAAATCTAAACAGAAATACTTAACAGTCTTCTGGGTCACTTATTTACTCTGTGATCATCTTGAGAAACTGATTTCTTGTTATAAGTGCATTTATTTTTAAGGTCAAGTGATGTAAAAGACATAGTCTCAGGGAGAGGAACATCTTGTTTTAAAACCAATCCTTAAATGAGAGAAATGAAGACGACAGTTATGGATAATAATCAACAAGCCCTAACAACAAACAACCATAAATGCATTATAAACAAAAGAGAACATAAACAGAAGCTACTGAAGTGTAAAAGTGCAAAAGGGGAGATAAAATCTCCAAGAAAACTATAGCTGAATTGCTAAATTAATTTTGAAACATAGAAGCAATTGTAAAAAGTTTGTCTATTTATATATGACATCCAGCCCAGATGACATCCAGCCTAATTGATAGACAGGATAGACAAGATAGACAGGATGATACCAAGTCCAGAACTAGAAAATAACAATAAACAGGACATAAAGTGGTCATTATTTACATTTGTTCCATGTGTAAATTAAGTAGACCAAAACATTCATATTGCATGTGCATTTTAACTGGTCTATAAATAATAGGAAAGTATAATGAATAAACAATTTATTACTATTTGAAAGAAACACACAAAATTCAGGTACTCATTTGCAGGGAAAATCACTTGCTTATTACCACTTCTAAATGCAGGGAAAGAAATAAATCCTTGCTGATTTCTCTGTTTTTTACATAAGCAGACATAGATCACAGATGTTTATGTTTCCCTTAGTAGTTAATTCTTGTTGTAACAAAATATGTTAAGAAATGCTATTGACATTTTTGTTGTTTTTTAACTAATCATTTTCTAAAGTATTTTTCTGTTGATACCAGACCAGATAAAATAAAAACATCTAAAACCTCAATGTCTTTTAAAACTCTGTCTCTTTGTACCCCAAAGATGTCTCTTCTCCATGCTGACCAAGCCCAGCACTTCCAGCCATTACTCAAAGGGTGAGTTCTCTAGCCCCAACCAGGTGAGTGGTCCTTTGCGAACACACTACAGTTTTTCAACTTCTTTCTTGTACTGGAAGCCTAAATTGGATGTAACATTCCAAATATGGTCTGTATCTGAGATTAGCTACAGACTGAGTTGATTTTTGTGGCCTGAGAACAATTATTTCCACAAAATAAATTGTTCGTTACACATCTCAGCATTACACAACTTGCAATTCCAACCTGTTAGCACAGAAGGACATTTAACAAATATCTACTATTATTTGAATCAAAATCAAACCTAACTTAAGTACATGTGAGAGTACAGCTTTCTGTAATCATAGACCGAGAAATTCAGTCAGGCTCCTCACAGTACATTTCTCTAAAGACAATGCAACTTTTGTTTTAAGAAAGCACTGTGAAGAAAAAACACTAACATCGTTTGGGAAGGGCAACACCTGTCTCTAACCAGTTGCAAATCATGTGTGTTCTGGAGACACAGGAACTGAAAGTTAGAGAATATTAGGCACTTTTTTTTGTAAACCGAATCTTACACCTGTAATCAGCATCCTTTTCTTATAATGAGAAACCCTGTGGATAGGAAGAAAGGTAACGTGATTATTTTGAACTGATTATGACATTGAAATTCCCCCTGTTCTTAAGAATAAATTTGAAAGAGAGCTACAAATATGAAAGAAATACCTGGTGTGTATCTGCAGTGTTGTAAATCACCTTAGGATACCAATTCAAACATTTTTAGTGGTTTGCTATTCCAAGTGTTAAAGCCTTACTGCTAAGAATTCACTGCCTTTTTATTTTCGTTTGACTCCTTATTTTGTAAGAAGAAATTAACAGACATTTTCTATGATAGAAGAATATGAACATTAAGAAAGTACAAAAAAAGCAACCTGAATTTAAATATATATATTGAAATAAAATAAATAAACAAAACCACAAAAACACAAAACAAACCAAAACCCCAAAACATTAAAACCAGAAAAAGCTCACTTTCTATTTTTACAGGGGACACTGGTTTTGCATATAACCTTGATTTGCCTAATTGAGAATAGTGGTAATTGATAACTTTGATAATTGGAAAGTTTTTTTGCTATTTCTTATTTAGAACAGAACAGAACAGAACAGAATAAATTAAGATGCTACCTTAAGAAAAACCTTTCCTGGCCTTTTGAAAATAGTCATACAAAGAATAATGCAGGTTAGAATGATCAGTTGGAGATTAACACAAATTAGTTAGTTTTTTACTAATTCACATATGCTCAAGGATTTTCCTTCTTTTAATAGTTGCTTCAAAGGACAATGTCATACGTTGAGACTGGCCAACTTTTCCCTTGAAATTTTCTAATAAATAATAATAATAAGATTATGTGAACAAAACACTGAGAAACGGTCATGTATATATAGATCATGCAGTTGTAAATGTGTCGATTTTATTTTATTATTATTTTTTTAAAGTTGGATCAGTTCCTTGTTCTGATCTAGAGTATAGCTATTTGTGTTGTTGCAAAGAGAGGCTGAGTCTCAAAGAGATGGGAAGTCAGTATTGCCGTCAGAACTTCCCCTTTGCCACCTCTTCTAGTATGAGGAATGCAAAGTTTCCTAACGGTGGTTGTGGCAATCAGATATTATCTGCCTTGAACTAAATAGGCTGAATTGTTAAGAGTTTAGGGTGTTTTGATGAGCCTACAAGGCTGAACTGGCTAAAAGGGAGATTGACAAGAGTCCGAAATGTTGGCTGCAGGCATCGATCACCCCAATGTGCTGCTTCTCCTGAGTTGGGCTAATGTTTCTTGTTAATTTCATTGTTTCCACAGAAATTGAAAGAAAATAAACTTTGATAGTCCCTGAAAGAACCCTCTCCCTATCTTCTTCCTTCAGTTCACACACCTTCAGACGTATTTTCCCATACGAACTGATCTTTTTATTTTTATTCTTTAAAGCACATTGGGTTTTTTTAGAAACATGTCTACATTTTCCACACATGTCTACAATTTGAACATACCTACATGTTTATAAACATTGCTTGTGATGGATCAATGAACTGAGGTCACCCAACTGATTTCATACATAAAAACAAATAGCCCTCAGGCTGACTTTCAATATATACTGACTTACTTTTCAGCTGAATCTCCCAACATAGTGCTCATAACATATTACTAATCTCCTAGATTGTTATTTCAGTATATAGTTGTTGATACGGAACTTCTGGAAATGAACTATAAGTTTGAAAAATTGAAAATAATTGATTTAGTGTTATAGTTATATAGTTTTTGTTCTATTGTTTACAATGCATTAGAAAAACAGCCTTTAAGGATATTTTACTCTGCCAAGTATCAGGAGTTCTCTCTCATTAACAGCAGGAAATAGATTGACTCCTGAAAGATGGAGGATACTTTGGCTAGGATACACATTTTTGTTGCCAGAATAAAAGATGGAAAGTAATAGAAGTTGAAAGGATGAAAGTAATCTTGTTATTACAACTATAAATAAAAGGAGATTGGATATAATATTTTCTTTTCTTTCTAATGAACTTATTGACTTCTCTGACAGTCTAAAATAGCCTGACCTGTAATCAGGTCATACACCTTCAATCTGTGAAGCACTAAGATTTGAGTTCCTTGCAATGACCAGTCATAAAAATAACCCATGAATAGCTCTGTGGAAGTCCTTTCTTCAAAATGATGTTATTGGACATGACAATCAGATCCTTGGAGTTGGTGTTTTTCATGCTGCAGGGATTCTTTGCTCTTCTCTCTTTGGATGGCTACATGTCAGAGAAGCTGATGAGAGAAAAAAGAACAAAAACCAAACCATAGGGCTCCTTCTGAAACTAGTGTATTTTTCTAAAGTTTTTTCTGGTTTTAGAGCCAGTTCATAGAAGACAATACTACTCAGACTCATCCATTTAGGTCTAAGAAGACCTGAATTGAGTATAAACTACATCCCCATTAGCAACACATAATTTTATGTCACAAAGCTGGAGCATGTACGTGAGGTGTATTTAAAATGAAGTAGATACTTATTTCATATTAGTAAACTGGAGTTCATTTGAGCATATCTAAGCTGTCATGTGGCCAAGAACCCTGCCAACTCTCAAGAGTTTCCTAGTTCCTCAGTATGCATACATGTTAGTCTGGTACTATGCTGTGAAGCAAAATGAAGACTACTCTGGCTAGGATAGTCATGCTCTCATTCTACTCTATGGAGTAGTGATGTGACTTAAGCCAGATCTAGATTATTTAAGTTTGCTCTATTCCTCCAAAAGTATTCTGAGAGGACTCACGTGGTTGTGTATCAATCTCTATTTCATGCTGCCTCATTCTCATTGCTGCACCATAATATGTGGAGGCTATGAACCAGCAATTCCATTCACAACCTTTTTTAACAAGGAAATGGTAGAAGAACAAGCAAACCACAGATGAGAGCAGTGAAGGCCTACAGCTGCAGAAGTCATACTTATACCCACTGCCTTTACTCTTCATAACAGAAAACAATCTGTTTGCTTGTTCAGGAATGATTTTCCATTAATCATGGCTCATAACAGTACTAGGAAGTCAAAATAAATCTCCGGTCTAAAACTGCTACTCCATTTGATAAAGTGGAAGAATGTTCTTGGGTGGGGGAATATAAAGAATGAGATTATTTAAGTTCATAAATCAGAGAAAGAAAGGAATAAAAGACATATCTTCAAGAGGGAGAGAGAGTAGAAACTGAGGAGAACTAAAAAAGCCAAACACATAAACCAAGGTTTTAGCATCCTACACATTTATTACTCTATCAGATATGCCTTCCTTGACTAGTTTTCCATCCCAAAAGTAAAGGCACTGAGGTGACAAATTATGTGAAGGAGAACCACCTTTATGCTTTCATTCCTGATGAATACACTCTCCTGAGAAGTCTGAAGAGTACAGCAGAATGTAGTGGTATGGCTAGGGTTAAGGTCACTGTTATCAGTGTTGAGTGTCACTGACTGCCCATGATAAAGGCACACTCAGATTCTAGCCAGGGTGATTCAGAACTCTGCTAAAGACCCTGCCTGGGCCATTGTTGTATAGACAGAGCTGTGTGACTCCACAGAGTAGAGAACAGGCAGCATCTGTCACGCTGAAGACATGTGGATAAGCGTTGCTGAAGTTGATGGCCTCAGGATGAAAGATTCTCCAACAGAGGACAACAAATTAAAAAAAAAACCAAAAAAAACCAAACCAACAAAAACCATGTAATTGTCCCATTAAGATCTAATCCAAATGTCAGTTGCTCATTTCAGTCAAGACTGGAGGACTTCAGAAATGTCTAGGTAAATGACAGCTTAATATGATTTTTCAATATAGTGACTTTAGATGGTTCACCAAATCTCACTGAAATTATGTAACTTTTGGTTCAAAGAGTAATATCTTTGAGGAATGAAGTCTAAATTACCTGCTGGATCTACACCTCAGTCAGCACCATGGGGACATTAATCACTAATAAGTCTTCAAGATGACTACCAGATGGACAGACAATATAAACAATTTTCACACAAATGCAGAAAAAACAGATATGTATGCATGCCACTGAAATTGTATGACTCACTTACAGGGAATATATTTCAGTTACTCACTGAAATAATTTGATTTTTTTCCTTCAGAATTACTAAATTTATTTCATTTTGAAAACAGAACAGCTGAAAAGTGTTAAAAAATTTAGTACAAAATAATTACAAAGAAAATGACATACAAATCAGTTTTTATTTGCTGCATGCTTAAAAAAAATTGTAAGAGAATGTTCTGGGATTTATTACCATGGGTTCTCCCACTCAGGTTTTCAATATGATGCATTTAGAGACTATTAGAAATGCAATTGAATAGATAAATACCATTAGTCCAGATTTTAATGATCATTGTACTTAAGGTCACAGAGGATATGTGTGTAAGAGCAGATATATTTTATATTCATTTGACTATCAGTTATACATGGAATCAGGTATTTACACAAAGCATTTAAATGAGAATATTTTCTTCTCTCTCTCCTTGGAAGGATAACAACAAATTTTGCTATTAATATATTTACTGTGAGCAAATAAACAATTTGAATGTTGATTTACTAAGGTAAATCTGTGAGACCTCATGAGGAATAACAAGTAAAAGAAATTTTCAGATCAAGTAGTTTATCAATTATTTATTTGATAGAAGCATTCTGCAAGCAGAAGATGAGCTCTGGATGCTGTTACTAGGGATGAAAGAAATGACAAAGCAAGAGCATTTGAGATAAGGGAAGATTAGGAAGAGGGCATCAGAGAATGGGAGTGGCAATAGAACTGACCTGCAGTTCTGAATGTAAGAGATAAAGTCTTTTTTTTTTTTCAGTTTTTCATGACTGCATTTTTGTCTTCTTAAAATTCAAATTCATCCCCCCCTTCTTTTTCCTCTTTCCCCATTCTAAAATAAGTATTCATTGAGCACGTTGAGGTCAGAAATTTTCAGTGTCCAATATTACATGAATAGTGCATTGCTACTGTCATCTTTAGATCACATTTCTAGAGAAGAAAGAAGAAGGAAAAAACTCAAAAGTTTTTCCAATTCATGAACCTATACAAAATAAAGAGCGTACAGATGTGACAGCTCTGTGGGGGTGCAGAGTTCCTTGTCTGAAACTACCATCTACCAGCCAAAATAAAACAGTGCAACACAATTCCTGCAGCCAATTCCAGAGCAGAAACTAAAATATTGGAAACAGTAAATAAGGTCATCCATGACACTTGGAAGTAATTAAGTCATTGGAGATTAAAGTAATCTAAAGTAAAAGCATCTAAGGCATTGAAAGTAGATCCGAGAGTAAACTTGATGGAGGGACAATGTTTTTAAATAAATTATATTAAAAGAATAATCTAATCATGTTTATGCCCTAAGGGCTGTTTCTGAGGCAATTATAAAGCAAATCAAAACATTGCACAAGAAAACGGAAATTCTAATGAATTAAAAGTGACAGAACCAGGAAGGATTTTTCACATTTCACATTCCAATGTTCAGCATTTTTAGGAGTACTCATTACTATTTAATGTAAGCTAGTTTCAAAGACAGGCAGCCTTGATTGTCCCAAATCCCTTCATAATCTGTTAGTCCTCTTAACTACTTTCCCTGTTAATTACCCTGCTTGTTTTTTTTTCACACCTTCCACCCTCCAATCCCCCCCAGTACATCTTTGATTTTTCCTCTTTTAGCTTTTGGCTGTTGCTCTTTCTGCTGTAATTTTCTAAGGCTGTGAATTATTCCTTTTTTTGATTTATACTGTTACGCTGCAGGAACTTACTTTTCAGGCATTGATCATAATATCTTAACATTGACTGAACCTTGCTGAAGTACAAAATAGAATCATAGAATGCTTTGGGTTGGAAGGGACCTTAAAGATCATCTAGTTTCAACACCCCTGCCATGGGCAGGGACACCCTGCACTAGACCAGGTTGCTCAAAGCCCCGTCCAACCTGGCCTGGAACACTTCCAGGGATGGAGCATCCATAACCATACTGGGCAACCTGTTCTAGTGCCTCACCACCCTCACAGTGAAGAATTTTTTCCTAACGTCTCATCTAAATCTACACTCCTTCAGCTTAAAGCCATTACACCTTGTCTTATCATTACATGCCTTTGTAAACAGTCCCTTTCCAGCTTTCCTGTAGGCCCCCTTCAGGTACTGGAAGGCTGCAATGAAGTCTCTAAAGCCTTCTCTTCTCCAGACTGAACAACCCCTCAGCCTGTCTTCATAGATGCTCTGCTTCATGGTCCTCCTCTGGACTCTTTCCAACAGCTCCATGTCTTTCTTGTACTGGGGACCTCAGAGCTGGACACAGTACTCCAGGCGAGGTCTCACTCACAACAGCAGAGTAGAAGGGCAGAATCACCTCCCTTGACCTGCTGGTCACTCTGTTTTTGATGCAGCCCAGAACACAGTTGTCTTGCTGGGCTGAAAGCCTACATTGTGGGCTTCTCATCCACGAACACCCCTGTCCTGTGTTGAGCTAGGATAGAGTTAGTTTTCACCAGAAGATGAGATGGGACACAGTCAGGACAGGTGACCCGAATTAGCTGAAGATGGTATTCCATACCATGTGGTGTCATGCTCAGCATAAAAGGAGTCTGGTTGGGGAGGGGCGAGTGGCTCCAGGATGTGTAGCTTGGCGATGTCTGGCTTCGGGACAGGTCTGAGCATGTGGTCTGAGTTGTATGGTCGTTGGGTGAACCCAATGTGTATTTGTAACACACAATTTGTAATTGTGTATTACCTTTTTTGTATATTCTGTTGTCAGTACTGATGATGTTGTTTCCCTTTTCCCTTTGCTGTCCCAGTAAACTGTCCTTACCCCAACCAATGGGCTTTGCCTTTGTTTTCCATTCTCCTCTCCATCCTGCCAGGGAAGGAGGGGGTATGTGTGAGTGAGCAGTGTTAGCACACACTGCCGGCTCATGTTATTCCTTTCATCAACCAACACCCCCAATCCTTCTCCTCAGGGTTGCTCTCAATCCATTCTCCGTCCAGCCCATAATCGTGCTTGGGATTGCACTGACCCATGCAGGACCTTGCACTTGGCCTTCTTGAGCTTCATACCTCTGAAGCCTGCCAAGGTTCCTCTGGATGGCACCCCTTCCCTCCAGCATGTCAACTTCACCACACAGCTTGGTGTCATTGGCAAACTTGCTGAGGGTGCACTTGATCCCACTGTCTATGTTGCCGACAAAGATGTTAAACAGCACTGTTTCCAGCACCAACCCCTGAGGAACAACACTCATCACTGGTCTCCACTTGGACTTCAAGCCATTGGCCACAATTTTTTGAGTGCAGTCATCAAGCCAGTTCTTTATCCAGTGAGTCCATCTGTCAAATCCATGTTTCTCCAATTTAGAGACAAAGCATGATTTGCCCTTAGTGAAGCTGTGTTGACTGTCATCAATCACCTCGTTACTTTCCATGTGTCTGAGGATAGTTTCCAGGAGGATCTGCTCCATGACCTTGTCAGGCACAGAAGTGAGACTGACTGACCTGTAGTTCCCTGGGTCTTCCTTTTTTCGATTTTGAAAATGGGGATTCTGTTTGCCTTTTTCCAGCCAGTGGGAACTTCACCAGACTGCCATGGCTTCTGAAATGTAATGAAGAATAGCTTAGCAACTTCATCCACCAGTTCCCTCGACCCACGGATGCATTTCATCAGGTCCCATGGACTTGTGCAACTTCAGGTTTCTTAGATATTCTTGAACCTGATCTTCTCCTACAGCGGGCAGTTCTTCATTCTCCCAGTACCTCTCATTGCCTTCTGTGACTTGGGCAATGTGGTTAGTGCACTTGCTGGTGAAGAATGAGGCTAAAAATTCATTGAGTACCTCAGCCTTCCCTATAGCCCAGGTAACCAGGTCTCTTGTTTCATTCTAGAGGAGGGCCACATTTCCCCCAGTCTTTCTTTTATCACTGCCATAACTATACGGTATGGTAACCGTTTCTTGTTACTCTCGATGTCCCTGGCCAGATTTAATTCTATCAGGGCTTTTACTTTCCTAACTTTATCCTTGACTACTTTGACAGTTTCTCGGTATTCCTCTCAGGCTATCTACTCTTGCTTTGACTCTCTGTCGGCTTCCCTTTTTTGTTTGAGTTTGTCCAGGAGCTCCTTGTTCATCCATGCAGGACTCCTGGCATTTTTGCCAGACTTCCTTTTTGTTAGGATGTTTGGTGGAGGTGATCCTTGAATACGAATGGCCTTTTTTTGAGTCCCTCTTCCCTCCAGGGCTTTGTCTCATGGTACTCTACCAAACAGATCCCTGAGGAAGGGAATTATCTGATTTCACATTCTATATTCAGAACCTTAAAAGATAAGGTTCTTAATAAGATGCTCTATTTTCATAGTCCTTCCCTGCCAGTCTCTTTGAAAGCAACATTGAAAAAGTTATCTTCTCATTTTTTTTAATGAGATTTTAATTTACAACATGAAACAAGTATTTTTTGCCTAAGCAGTTTTTGAAACAGATTTTTTGCAAATATTAAGATGTATTTATGCCTTTCATTAAATCCCTGTTACAAAGATTTACAAAATATTGTTTCTATACAGGGAGCTACTTGCCTCTTCTTAATGACTTTGGTAATAATAGTACTTTGGCTTTGTGTTCTGCATACTAGTAATGATTTATTACTTTTTTACCTTGATTGAAAACCTAAAAGAAAAGGCAATTAAAAATATTAAGGGAGACGACAAAAGTTATTAAGAGTTGGGTTTAGCTGTAATGAGACAATCATGAGTCACTTTGAAGATGCTATGACAGTTTTGTTCACATTGCCTCATGATAAACTGGTATATCTCTTAGAGGGAAGTTTATCATATAGATAGATTTATTTAAATGTAGCATTATACTACAGTACAATACCGTTTCCTTAACATACTTACCAGCCCTTCCTTTAACACATACATGATTCTTTTTAATTTTAAAATCTTAACTGTTTTAAAAGGAGTTAAGCATAAATTAGCTATATTCAGTAGCTTTTATATGAAGTATTTTTTGATTATTTTTAACACTAACAGAACAGGATAAAAAGAGTCTAGTTTTCTGTCCTCCTGTTTACTTGGATATTATATTTCACATTAAAAAACTGGTCACTTGAAAAATAAAATCAAGCATGTTTTAACTAAAAGCTGAATTTATTTGACTAAATTTTCCTGAAAAAAAAAAAATTAAGTGTGTTGAAATGATTTTTATTCGAATTCCCCAGTTCTTCTAACTTCACTTAGTGGGACTATCTAATTAAGCAAAACCTTTTAGGTTCCAAGGGCATGTGAATGCTCATTTTATAGCAGAAGATCTTAGCAGTCCTGGAGTAAGGCTCTGATAACAAGTCAGTGTCCCAAACATTCATCTTGACACAAGCAGGGATGAACTGATAATGAGGGAAGGTGGCAAACATCTGTCTTGACCAAGGACAGAGCCTGCAGGATACCATCTTGTGAGCCCTTTCCCCTCTCCCCGAAATCCCCTGATAAAGCCCACCTGCCGCCTGTGCATACGTGCTTGTGAGGGGCCATAACTCAGCCCCGAAGTGGGGGGAGACAGTGAAACTCCCCAAGACTTCCATAACCCACCAACTCAGAACATCCCTGAGCACATATTGTGACTGCTCAATGATGATACCCCCCCGCCTATGGGCTGGACACTTTGGGTTGTAAAAAGGGGAAATCACAAGCTTTCGGTGCACGCCCACCACCTGAGGACCACAACTATGAGCAGAGAACATTGTTGGACCCGGGATGGTGATATCTGTTCTTTTACCTTTCTTTCTCTCTCTTTCCTTTTCTCTCCCTTTGTCTCTAACTTAATTTTAGGCACATTAAGGTAATCTCATCACAAGTTTTGCTAAGCCGTTGTCTCTCATGATTCCACTGAGTTTTAAATGTTGTTATAACCTTTGCCAAGCCTCTATCTTTTGTAGTTCTGCTTAGTTTTAAGTAAATTTGTAGTTTGTTTAAACCTCTAGAGTAATTGTCATTACTCCTGATTACCACACAAAGAATTAAAAAATTACCTCTCCCTTACACCCACTGAGTGAGGAACAGACTGCCCAGAGAGGTGGTTGAATCGCCATCGCCGGAGATATTAAAAAAATGTGTAGACGTGGCACTCCAAGACGTGATCTAGTAGGCATGGTGGTGTTAGGTTGATGGTTGGACTTGATGATCTCAGAGGTCCTTTCCAACCTTAGTGATTCCATGATTATATGATTCTATGAGTGGGACATCTGGCAAAACATTTTAGAACAGGGAACTAATTATCTAAAGTAAATCTTCCTTGATGCTTAAGTTTGTTCTTAAATAACTTTTTTCTTTTTTTTTCTTTTTTTTTTCTTTTTTTTTCTTTTTTTTTTTTGTGACGCCAGTA
>VWZZ01004615.1:236282-271374 GCA_013399095.1 Psophia crepitans | reverse complement strand
AGTATAATTGGTCTACAGATGTCATTATGATTTTTTTTTTTTTGCACTAGAAAAGGTCTTACCTCATCCCATTCTAAAAGAAAATTGGTTATTTTGGAACCATTGTCATTTGAGGACTGAAAATAAAAGAAACAATGAAAAGAGTTAACATCAAATGGTTGTACTTTATAAACACTTTTGCACATTAAAAACACATTAACAATTGAATATAACACATCCCAACTTCCTTTTAAGGCAAAACAGTTAACGCAGAGCTGCAAGGAACCTGCAGCGGGTGTACAGACAGCCCTCCTCTTCCACAAACACACTCGTATCACGGAAACTCCCCTGCGGGCACAGACACACGTATTCACCAAAGCGAGTGAGGGAAGGGAAAACTGGCAGTGATTTTAACTGGGGCTCTCCAGCCTGCTACACTGCTGCTAGTAGCTGAGAGTTTAGAAGATGAACTTATACAAGTACTTTTATTTTATGAATAATGCAAACGATACTCTCACAGCTTTTCTCCTGTGTTCTTGCACTGTGTGTTCGCCAACTCGGTGAGCAACGTGAGCGTTCTGACAAGCGATGTTTGTCTTTGTTATGACATATGAATTGGGAACATCCTTTACTTTCCGAGTACAGCTTAGACAAATAATTTAACTAAAGTCAATTAGCTATAAACCATTTTCCAGCTATAAGTGTAGTCATACAAAAAACATCAAAAGCCAAGAAAACACAGTTACCAACGAGTCATCACACACAAACGTGAAGCCGCATCTATTTATCATCCAGGAACACTAAGCAAAAATCCAAATGCTCCACCCTTTCCTACGCTCCTGGCTGGGAAGAGAACCCTCCCCACGGAACAGTTCCTGGCGGGACCTGCCACCAACGCTATCACGCTACAGCCGCGTGCAAGAAGCTACGCAAGGAGCAGAAGACCGAGAAAGAAACAATCACGATGTCACAGTTACCGGTCTTAGCTGAGCAATGGGAAAGACAGCACCTGAAGCACAGCCTAAGTTACTGACAGAGCGGATTTTAATACACCGTACAGGAGTAACAGCGGGGTGCTTACCCTCCACTGCAAGCTCAGGCTGTTCTTGGTTCTGTTAATCAGCTTCGGGGCGGCTGGACAGTCCGGCTCACAACTTTCCGTAGTGAAGCTCACTAATTCCGAAATGGATTCTTTTATCGAACTGCTGGTTGCTGAAACTCTGAACAAAAGGACAATTCGTTATGTTGCCATTGCACTAGCACCTGAAAATTTAAGGACAGAGTTGTCGGTTTCAGAAATGCATTTGATCACAAGCAACAAGACCAGTCTGCTCGTGTTACGGGCCCAATCCCTCCTCTTCCAGACCTAAGAGACAACAACTCTGTGCCTTTTCATTCAGGACGAAGTAAGAAAAAGGGAGTTTATGATGTCGCTCCAGGATGCCCCGGCCATAGGAAACGCCACTGTCCATTCTATGTTCGGGAAGATGGGCACGATGGAGATCTGATCACATACTGATCGTGAAGGCTCATCTGGCACCCTGCATTTATGTTACAATTGCTATCTGTCACAGTGGGGACATGTCAGTCACGAAATATACGTGGGAGGCACAACCAGAACCGTTACCAACGAGTAACAGAACACCTCACTTGAAATTAACCTTTTGGAGAAATGCCCTGAGATTCAAATAGGGACAACACTTGATTGTGCAAGAGCAGAAATACCGAAACGGGCTCACGCAGCTGCTGGGGCAGCGAAGCCGTGTTTGTCAGTGTCCGGGGCCGAGTCTCAGGAACAGTCGTGCTCTTTTGTGTTTGTGGGTGAAGAACAATCACTTGACTGATGTTTCAGAGGTACTGTCTGTCTTACATCAAATGAGTCATAGGTAAAAGGCAGCTGCCCTGAATGGAAAGCAACACCACGAACCAAACACACACTGCACCGTGCAAGTGGAGCTGGGCTGAGCGCGTAACGCACCCGGAACTCTCGCGCAGTTTAAGAATAGGAGTTTCCTTCAGTAAGTCTTCAAACTTGTCTGCCGCCGTGCCCAGGGACTGAGGCACTCTCACCTACCGCGGGTTCACCGTGTTCTCCTGCCTTGTTTAACCAGATTGTCTTTTCCCCAACCAGTTAAACGCCTTCTCCAGTAACGCTTATTTACTGCGTGGCGATTCCTGAATGTCACGTCTCGTTCCCTCGCAACGCAGCAGCTAACTTCACCCCGTTTCAAGCAGCTTCCACTTCTCTTCCTGCACTGCTACGGAAGTTTGCAGCTTAGAGAAGCAACTTTACCAATCCAGCTGACAAGTCAGACTTGCGAATCCATGTTAAAGTCTACCTGATTGTATTTGCCACTGCCATCAGCCTACAACAATCTCTTTCACTGAGTCCAACCCTGTTGTTCTAAAACATACGGACAGAGGATAACTCCAAGTTTGTATTTCAGAGAAACGAGAAAAGACAGAAGACAGTAGGGAAGAAAACGAGGTGATTTTTTTATGAGATAGGAGAGGGAATTTAGATGGCAAGAGCAGCGTCCATAGCTATGCTACTTTGTGCAGAACATTCCTCAAGCTGTCTGCGATCACACCTTTTTCATGCAGCCACAATAATTTTGTCATTAACATCTCAACAAGAGCGGGAGGTATTTCGTTCCCAGAAACACACCTGGCATGGTAATCAGTCGCTGGTCTGAGATCAGGAAGTGTGATTGTTAACTCTTCCCCACTGTGAAAGGGAAAGAAAAAGCACAGTGAGTTACAGCTCCTCCTTACATTTTAAAGGATAAAAGCTTATTGAAAAGCAAAACCATGTAGCGCACATTTAATTTTCAAGCTTTCCATTGTCCATGTAACTCTTTAGTGATATTACTTAAAATTTATTTCACGTGAAGTAGGTAGGTCTGCAAGTCAACAAACAGCTCCTGACAGAGAGATTGCTCATCGCTTAATGGTTTTAAACATCAGAATTGTGCTTAAATGAAGAAACTAAACTTACACATAGACAGATTTAAATTTTCCATTTTTACCACTGTTGGATATTGCTACTTCAAATGTAAATGCTGCTGGACTATGACTATGGCTCTCTCCATTCTGTGAACTAACTGGGAGATTCCAGGACAGAACGGCTGATCTTGCTTGTATATCAGAAACCTATTAAAAGCATAAATAATGCAAGTAAGTTTGCTTTCTGTAATAAAAGGTATATTAGTCAATAACATGGTGTCGCTAGTTGGCCTATGCAGTTCCTCACTGGAGGAATTCTTTACCTTTGTAGTGGAACTATTGAGTTATGATTTGAATTTAAATTACTTCCTCTTATCATATCTAAAATACCAGGTTAAAGGATTTCCCTTCAAACACTGAACAAACTCACAGACACGCTGCATTGCCTCACTGTCCCAAGCTTCTGTCACCCGCACTGTTTGCATCACGCATTTGGAGCAAATTCTCACACTTGGAGTCTTGAACACTGACACCAGATCTGTGCTCAGGCACAGTCAGGCAGCCTAACTTTCTAACTCCATTACAACTCCCGCACAAAATCTTAATATTTAACCACAAAGATAGCAAGAGGCTTTGATTTTAAGTGCTCAAGACTAAAAATTGTGGTCCGAGTTCTTTTGCTGCTTAATTCCCATACACTGAATTTTCTCTGACAGAGTCACCACGGCCTTCTGTTGGCCTTAACACAGACGTCAGAAGCAGCAACGAAAAAAATACTAGCACACCAACGCACAGCTAGAAAGCTGGAGCAAAAGCATACCATCCGCGCTCACTGTGCAGATAACGCAGAGAGTTGCATTAAGCATGCTCGAGATCAGAAGTATCAGTGCAGGTTTAGCCTTCAGACTTTAAAATTAACGTCAGCAGACTCCAACTTCCTAAATAAGTCTGCAAATCCTCAAATATTTGCTCCAATTTCTAAACATAACATAAAAAGATTATTTAGTTTTGTAAATTCTACTCCCAATGCTCTTCAAACCTCTGTGCTGAAGGAAGGATGGTTCCAAGAGCGCACAGACTTCCCTAAGTTCAGCAGGCCCTTGCTTTGCAAGGTACCAAAGCCCTCGCACACACTAGAGACAGCTTCAATGGTGGATGCACTCTGGGCTTACGGACTGGGAAACCGAGCCAGACAGACTGTTTCAGAAAGCTGAGAAATAGTGGGTTTGCACAGCATGGTTACCCTTTCCCAGCTATAAACTCTCACGACTAAAATACATTTTCTCTGTTAAAATAAGCCATTAAAGAAAAAAGAGATCAATAAGACACATGTTATTTTATAGAAAGTATATGCACCGAAAAATAACGGTATTTTAAGGATAATACTTACGACTGGCTTGCCAATGCTCAAGTGAATATCACATTTCTTAGACTCTGTGTCCGATTCTGAAATGTCAAATACAAACCAGATTACTAAAACCCCAAGAGTAAACCAGCCTGCTACAGAAGTGCCACCACAAGATGGAGTTCGCCTCATTAAGAGTTTAACAATAGCACTGATTGTGCAAAGTTCATTTCCCCTGTTTGTTTTGGCTGCCTGACGGGTAGAAACACGAACGATCCAAAACTAACAGGGTTACAAAAACTCTTTGAGTACATCCTGCACAAAGGGTATATTTTCCTAATCTGAGCATAAATGGGTTTTCTTTGACAACACAAAAAACATTCCTCTAAAAATGAAAGGTGTTAAAAAATGACAATAAGATCTTATCTCTCTCCACTGTACGAGCTTTTCTTGAATCTCTATTGCAAAACACTTGGTCTAGGCATAATTTGGAAGATATCTGATCAAAACTGCACGCTAAAATACCTACAGGGATCAGAAGGTTCACATCTGGAAACTGAATCCCAGCTTTACAACTGTCCATGTCGAACAATTCAGGATACTATTCTGCCTGCAAATATAAACTCTCCCCCTACCCCAATAAATTTGTATTCAGCACATCTTTAATCACATGTATTTGTTGTCTTGAAGCAAACTGGATAAAAGCTTCCACTGCTACTTACTTCCTGAGATACCAAGTCAGATTTATCTCACCGAAGAGTTAAATACAATGGGGACACAGATGAGGACTAGACCTTGCAGCCTAACAAGACCACTTAATCTAAGGCACACGCACAAAACACTAAAAGACGTACAAATCATTTAATGAATCATGGTAAGAAACTGCATTTCAGTGACACTGTTTCAAAGCAACAGGAGAGAGAAAGACACTCAAGGTTTTGTAGGATATGCAAGTAAACAGCCATAAGCTATCAAAAACCTGATTTTCATTTGAGCAGAAGGATGCGCTGAACTGAAATGGCAACGGATCAAACAGCACCCTGTACAATTGCTCAAACCTTCCTACTTCGTGGAGTTTTCAGTAACTCCTCATTATCCGAAAGGTACCACAGAGTGATGACACCAGAAGCCTTATCTGAGTACCTGTGGGCCATCCTCACCCGGAATACTGATCAGTGCCAGGTTAGAAAAGGCACAGAAGCAATCAAAAGGTTTAAAATTAAATCTCCCTGAAGATCTTATTTGATAAATCTCAAATGAACAAACTTGACACAACTATTATTTCTAGAGGAAAGAAAATCCCAACATAATGAAAAGTATTCCAGACTTCCTCTAATCCTGACAAGCCGAAGAAATTTACAAATTCACTTTTTTCAGAGGCTATTTTGCAATGAACTTAAAGAGCACCTTCTGTTACAAGAGACTCAAAGATGGTTTTTACCCTCTCAATGCAACCTACCTCCCACCTCTGCATCTGGACTGCCCTTTGTTTTTCCTATCTGCTTCTGCTTTAGCGGTCCTCCTGCCCCTTGCTGTCCCTTTCCGTTTCCATTCTGAATTGTTGCACTGGAAGAATTAACAACTTTATGCGGTGAAGACGGAGGACTGTTAAGTTTATTGTTAGTATGACCACTAGCTTGTCGGTCTTTTAGTCTCTTCTTCAGGTGTTCTTGCATTTTGAGACTCCTTTCATCTCGCTGAATGAAGTTTGTCCTTCCATGAGAACGAGGTTCTATAAAGAAAGGAAAACTTATTATTCAGTACAATTTATTTGACACTGAGAAACGCTCTGAGAGTTAGAAGAACTACAGTAAAACCAGAACTTGACAACCCAAGGAACTTCACTGTGCTTGCTCTGCTGGGCCGCGGACGCGTGGAGCTGCACGGCTCACCGACCTGCGGCTGGGTGCGTGGGCGAAGCCCCGAGGGGATCACGGCTGCCGCCCGGATGTCTCTGGGCTGCAGGGAAGAACAACATGTGTATCGCGCTGCTGGCTGGCAGAGCCTCACCAGGCTGAGGGAACCTCACCTGACTGGGCTCAAATCAGGGTGGGAGCACAAAGGCCAGCTGGTAGGAGAGGAACGCGCCTGGAGGGTTAAATCTCTGGTTTCAAAGTGCTGTCAGTGCGAGTTAAATGCTATAGTAAGATATACAAAATATCTGCAAGCAAATGTCCATTTTTTCTATTTAACCCATGTCCAAATCGTTGCTTTTTTTTTTTTTTTTCCCCTTAAATACTATGTTATCATTTGCTGAGCTTAGGGTTGGGTGCTGTTTTTTGTGAGTTTTTATTTTTTTAATGTAAATCTTCAGGCCTTCCTCTTTTGTTAGCTGCTCAAGATTACACCTTACAGTTGCCTTTCCTCCCTCATACAGCCATGCAGCCGCATTTTAAAAAAACTGTAAGCAAACTAACTTTTTAAAACATAGCTTGGATGCCACTGAGTATTTTACCCTAGACATGAGCCAGCTCTCCTTCGTTCAGTTCTTAAATACAAGGTGGCCTCGCACTTCACCCTCCAGCGTTGATTGCTATGGGTTTTGGTTTATGTATGTTACTTTTATTTTCTTTCCGGTCATATTTGGACTCTGTCTAGTCAAAAAAAATTCATTTGTGTATTAAATTAAACGCATTTTCAGAATTCATGCCAAGGCGGTGACAAAACACTGCAGTTTTGGAGAGCACAATTTTCGAGAAAGGCAGAAGCAATCATTGCGGCATTTACAGTAACAGCGGTACGGATCCATGACAGACGCGCAGGATTACAACACTTCTCAGTTACTGCTTGTGCATTAAATCCTTAAGAACAGAAGAGAAGATGATTTAAGCTTTACACAACCATAGTCTGCACACGCAGAGTGCCTTCAGAGCAGGCTCCAGCATACCTTACGCACACGTGCATTTTAAGGTACCCCATAAACATACGGAATGCTCAGGGAGTCCAAGGACCAGCACCAGAATCAGGGAAAGGTGTGAAAGAGCCACCAACAGAACCGAACTGCCTCGATCTCGCTGCACCGAGGGAAAGGCCTTCTCGTGCGTGTAACCACCACTGGCGCTCTCACCTTGCTCTTGAAAAACGTGTGGCGGTGGATGCTGGTGAATGAACTGCGGTGGCAGCTCTCCTGTCCCAGGAACCGGAGGGTACACCGGGTGAGGCGGGTGGGGAAGCAAAGCATGGTGATGATGCATGTAATGCGGTACGTGGGGAGGAGGAGGAGGAGGATGCATGGAAGGGTGGAATTCAGCCGAGTGTGGCAATACCACCACTTTACGAACTCCGTTTTCTTCCACCACCTGTCATGCAACATAAGAAACGAAACGTCAGTACAACAACAATCCTGTAAATGTTGTACTTTTAATAAAGAATCCCTACGACAAAGTTTATGGCCGCAACCTGACAGTCAGGGACGTGGATTGCGGTTGAAACCCAACATACGTTAATGGAAGGAACTGGAGTTTGGGGCAGCCAGTTTTAAGAAGCTGAGCCTCGCACACTGAAGTGCTAAGCAATCTATAGTTTGTGCATAACGTGTATATTCTTTTAAACAAGACACGTGAATTCATCAGGGTGTAGTTCCCAGTCCACTTGTAATTACAGTTTGCAGAACTGCTTCAGACCACATCCCGACGGACAGCACGCTCCTATGTACAAATCACTGCACGTCACCAGGGTCAGGGTACGCGTCCGCATCCAGGCTCTCTGCCTATGGCAAGTACAAAGCTCTACAAGTCAGCTCTGTTGTCCTGCACTATGATCCAACCCAGCTCAGATGTCAAAACATTTCACGTTTGCCACAGGCTAAGAGAATTCAGACACAGAACCTGTCTGTGCATCTGAACTCTAGGATAGAGATGCTAAGGCAGTGCACGCGTACGTATGTGCACGCACGCTGCTAAGCACGGCTCCTAAACCGGCAATATACAGGCTCTTTCCGGAGCCTGATCTGCCAACAAATACATTCGTATCTCAATATCGCTTTTCCTACAGTACATTTAAAATACACGAAGGTTTTATGTCATAAAGCTTCTCTAAATCTTAAGACTGAGAAGAGGCTTTGGACAGAACATGGGTTTTAGAAGACAACGTCAAGAAATAACGCTGGAGTGGGATTCACAAAAAAAGGCATTAATGAGGTGAAACTGCCCAGGTCGTCTCATCCTGAAGACACCTGGAGCAGGGAAGCTGAGGTTTGCAGGGTGCCCCCTCCGGGCAGGGTTCACAGTACAGACAGAGGCCATATATACCGATGCGTTGTCACTCTGCGGTTACAGTCCACTTTCCTTATCTGGGGGATTAAGTTTTCAGCACCTCCAGTTCTGGAGGGGTCAAAGGCTTCTGAGCTGACCATCAGAGGAATCACCTGCTCAGATTCCACTTCGTTTCTTCTGCCACAACACTGAAGTCTACTGGCATAAAATTCAGACTGTACCTAGTGTGAAGCCTGACTCAGAAGTAAGCTAGATCGTATCGAATCCTATTTAAAGGCAGACAACAAATCAATTTTCTCCCGCACACAAAAAAATTAAACAGGTATGAGCAATGTAATTGGGGGGAAAATTATAGAAAAATGTTCAATATTAAAGGCAGACTGACACTTCAAAATTAATTCTCAGTAGGAAAGCCAGGCATTTTTCTTAGATGGGTTAGGAATCAGTCTGCAGCTTTATCGTCCTTCCTTCTACATCAGTTGACTCCTCCGAGTTGCATTTGAAAATGCAGATCACAAATGCTGTCGGGCAGGGCCTTGCAGTGCTTTAGCACTCACAGAGTGACAGCACTCGGTCAGCAGAAAAAATTATCCGTGGATGCAAGTGGGGGGCACGTCCCAGCTGCAGGCTGGCAAACAAAACTGAGATGCAAAAAAAAATGTAACGTTTTTAATGCAATCCGTGAAGTAAACCATATAACAGAAAACCTGCTCTTAGATTTCAACGTCTCGACGTAGCCCTCTGTTACTAAAAACAAATACAATTTGTATTTTCAGGCATTCACAGAAAGCGTTCACACCAAAGGAGGCCCTAGGCTCTATCCTGGTAAGTCCTTCAAGACCCTCTCTGAAGGCATGTTTGGTTTGGCCGTAAGAAATCACTGCAGCGCTTCCTAGTTGGCCCGGGAGCATGGCGGATGTTGAAATACTGCTTACGCCACAAGTACGTCTTGAAAAGCTCCTCAGCTGATAGAGCAAACTAACCAGAAATTATTCTTCTGAAGGGAAACAGAAGTTCAGCTGTGAGATGGCCTCAGTCAGCTCTGTCATTAACAATTCTTCACAGACTTTAAACAGAAGAAATAAAAAATTAGAAGGAGAAGTCACTTAAGACTGAGCTTACTCCGAATACACTTTGTTCTACCCACAACGTGGGGGGCTTTTTGGTTCTTCAACAGAACTAAAACCATCACTTGAACTGCACTGCACTGCATCATGTTATCACACACGCTGTAACATACACAAGTCAAAACTCATCAAGTGTTGATGGCTATGGTAACTCTGTCTATACCGAGCAAGAACACAAGGCACAGTTTCGGGTAGAAGGGATGTATTAATAGAAGTAGTTTTCTACATGATTTTACTGTCTGAAGTTGCTGCATCCCCATTATCCACTACTGAATCGCTTCATTTCACTTAGGCAGAAACAAACATAACTTATCTCTGGGCTCTGCCAGACAGATTTGGGAACAGAAAGTTAAAGTCTCATCTGCTGGCAAGATCAGCATAAGTAACTCGAGCTCTGATGCAAAATTGGTTTCAAATCTGTCTACCCCTGCCACAATGACGAAGGGGTAACCAAACCAAACCTCCCAGTTCTGTGTGACAGCAAACACAGAACAAATGTATTTTTCAGTTTGTACGCCTCAGCGTTTGCCAGTGCTTTGCATACTGTTGGCACCGAAGGACTCAATTTCATACTGATGCATAAATTATCTGGGGGATCTTTCTTCAGGGTCTGCATGAAAGTACCTACTTAGAATAGCAGAAGCACAAACTGCAGAGGCAGCTGTATGCAAAAAGACAACCGCCTGGGGAACTCAAGGATATACAGTTACAGGGTTTTCGAGGCTACTCAGAAAATTCTGAATTTTGAACATCACTAGAAAATAAGAACTAGCCTATCCCATTTAAACATTTGGTTTTAATTACTCCCCTTTAAAAATACATTAATTCAAATCAACCTAGTAACTTCGAATATCTGCAGTAACAGTTCAAATACCACACGCGGGTCTGACCTCCTATGACTTAACAACAGAGGAGTGGAAAATCAGTGAGAATGGAAAAGTAAAGCTGGGAGAGAAGCCCAGAGTCCTGCTCATTGCACAGGCACATGTCACTAGCATTAACACTGCTCCTCACACTTCTGCTCTAACGGTAGAGCGTTTTGCTGAATGTTAAGCAATCAGAGCTGGTAAAGAAAGAGGCACTGAAAAATTTAATAAACAGAGTTACGTTAGAATAGAAAAAATTGAATTACGAGGAGATATAAAAGAGAAATATCATATGCAATCCAGGGGAAAAAAAAAAGACCTAAAGGATGAAAGAGAGCCCGATAGTGGTATATGACCCATATAACCTCAGCGTAAGAAACACGAGTCTGACATCCACAGTACGCCTGGGACACGTTCAGTTCCGACGCTGCCCCAGCAGGGTTCCCACCAGGCTGCCTCCAGCAGAGCTAAGCACCGTCTGTACCCAGCAGGCTGCAGCCAGCCGGGATTGTGCCCACGACCCAGGCACCTACCGGCACCTCGAAACGGGGACTGAAGAAAAATCACCATGTGGATCCTGCTAATGGAGCGCCACAGCCAGTCAGGTCAGAGCAAGCTGCTGTCTTACTGAAAGGCAGTAATCTTCTACTGCCTGCCGGCAGTATTAGAAAAATAAATCCTGAAAACGAGTTCAAATTTTACTAAGTGAACGGAGGGTGATAGAGCCTACAGTAAATAGTTGATAAGTTCAACGGAAGAAATGTAAGAAATGCTTTTAACAGCTGTTCTAGATAAAACACTCAATAGCCCGATTGTTGAAAGCCACACGCACATACATACTGAAATATAAGAATAAATTAAAGTTTACCTGAGATACGTAACCGGGAGGCACAAATATAGGCGGCATAGAACCATTTGGTGACATCATTGGAACATGTGCTGGACCTGCGAAGGAACAAGGTGCCACTTCTTAACAAACGAGGCTTTCACAAACGCGAGACACCTTTTTTTCCAGAGGTGGTGGCTCACTTTGGTGCCTGCGAAGCCAGCAACTGCATCCAACTCTGTATTTATGGAACTACTTTTAGAGAAGTAGATTTAGAAGCGAGGCTTAAACTACCCAATTAAAAAGTCAGTGCGGAGAGAAACTTGAATGATCGGGACTGTGATTTAAAAAAAAATAAAGTAACTGCACCAAGTTTCCACAGAGAAAACTAATGCAATTCACGTCACTGACTGATAACTCATTTTCACATTCAAAAGACACATTAAGAATAATTTAATAACTTTCAGGAAGCATCCAGATTTTAGCTAATATTGCTTACTGCAGTATGACTGTACATTTATTCTACAAAAAGCACAGAGGAAATTTATCCCAGCCACCGTGCTTACACAGACAACAGTATTTCTTCCACTGTACAAAAATTAGCACAAATAAATTTTAGTTCTTATTTTGTGAGAGTTAGAAGTCTGCAGCAACAACATTCACACTACAGTAACGCTGATAGACGGGCTACCAAATTCTTATTTTTAACAGGATTCTTTTTTTTCCAGTTTAGGCTGAAAGTCTTCCTGTCTGGGATCTGATGAAAGCAGAATGGACACTTTTTATATAATACAATTTGAAATGGTGAAAAATATTACAAAAATGGAACTACTGATAAATTCAACTGGACTTACAGGAGATATTTTGACCCGACTCAGACTCGCGGTTGTGTCACTTACCCGGAAGGGAAAAAGCCGTGTGCAGGCACACGCGGAGGGAAGCAGCGCTCCCCTCGGGATCGGCAGGCTGCTAACGCACCACCTTACAGCAAAGCGAGGTCACGCAGCGCCTGGGCCAGCTGGTTACATTAGCGGGCACTAAATCCCGTGTAAATTCACGCGTTAAGATTCAGAGAAGACAGTTATTCAAGGACCGCTACAAACACAGTCGGGATGCCGGCCGTTTATATGTGAGCAGCAATGTCGGCAGAGATGCAGGGAATCTTGGTGGCTTCCCAGTGCTGTCTTATTCGTGCTTTAAGTACAAACTGAACAATCGGATTTATTACACTGCAGAACGCACAAACCCACATTTGACATTGCAGAAGCAAATGCTGGTAGTAATTCTGCGCTACTTGGAGAAACAAAATACTCAGTACTTCGGTTTTTCCTTTACCTTGAATGCACTGAACGTGTCCATCTTCAGTTGTAATTGTAAATGTTTCACCTGGGTTTACCTGCACAAGAATAACCTGTAGAAAACAAAATACAAAAGAGGTGGTTTTTCTTTTTAAATCTTAGAAATCACCTGGAGGAAAACCTCACCTGTTCTTTAAACCCCCGTTGGATTCAAACAAAACAGCTTTAGTAACCTGTGAGAGTTAAAAAGCAAACTGAGAAACACTGACTGGGAGAATGAAATTTCGTCACGCTCTGACATAAAATCATTGGTTTTGCATAATCAGTATTTTTCTTTGATTACTGCCAGAAGTGCTTCCCTTGATGCACTTGAAATAATTAACTAAGCTCTTACTTTCAGTGTTTTCACACTGCTTTTTCTTCTCTTACTGAAGCAATAGGGTACCGAAGATTCACCTTGCTTTCTAAGCTTTGCCTACGAAATTATTTCCGTTTCAGGGCTAAATTGGCAAAACGAGGACTATATACAGGACACACAAAAAAAGAAAAAGAAAAGGAAAAAACAAAGCAAAAAGATGCTTAGCCCAAAACTCAGCCATGCTTTTTTGTTGAAAGCGTGCTGGTATGTGTTTTAACAACATACTCTCTGGTGCCATCAAGTAACTTCATAAAGTATGCAGCCCTCTGGGGGTGGAAGGAGGGTACGAGAGGCGACAAAGAACGATGAAGTGTGTTTTCTCACGTCTGTGTAGTTCTGTAGCTAAAGAAAGACGACCAACAGTGAGGTTCCAGAGGTCAATTTGGACACGACGGCCTTTACTTTCACACAAATCAATGTGGACATCTGCCAGAACTATTCCTCAGGCCGTTTAGAGCATCATTCCCCTTGTGCTGGGTGACACAAACCATCATCTCATTCCACCCCATTCACAGCACATGCTCCAGTCTTATTGTTAAGTTCTGGTGGCTGTGCGTCAGTCTTACTGTAACACAACGACGTTATGACAAGAATTTTGCAGTGAGGTCTAATTTGTAGTAAAATGATTTTGTGCCGTTTCAACTCTGGTGATGGAGCTCCACAAACTTCCCAGGCACCTGCACCACAGTTTCACTATTATCATCAGATTTTACCATCTAACGTCAACACTGCCTGCCTCCTTGTACCCATTTCTCCATGTCTTAACCACCAATGAAATAAAGAATAAAGCACCAATAAAAGAAAAGATTTTCTGTGATTTAGATGCCATGCCCTGTATATAAATCCTTTGGGGATTTGTATCTGCTCTTTTTTTTGAAACAGTGCCGCATTGGTGACTTCCGCTTGCAGCCTTTATCCATCCCTTGGCAGACCTTTTTCTAAAGGACCACTATAAACCACTACAAACCAGTCATTCCTTACGATAAGCTGACTACCTAAACACAGCACTCTGTACTCGCTGCTAGTCTTTCTAGTAATCAAAAAAACTTCAGGCTTCCAAGATGCTTGCAGTTCCTCCCATTTTGTATCAGCTGCAGACTTATTAAGTACACTTCAACTCTATTATATTGGTCATTAATAAAAAGATCACTGAAAAGAACGAGACTTGAAAAGGTCTGGCGGTCCCTCACGCAACCTTTGCGTTTTGAGCAATTCCACTGACGACTCTTTTCCAAACAGCTTGCCAAGTAGCTTATGCTGGCACTAACCAAAGGACATTTCTCCAGCTAACGTAGAAGAGAGTAAGTGCAAACACACCCACGTTTCCTGAAGTTACAGCTTATGTCTCCTGCTTCTCTCTCCATCTGCTGGAGTGTGCAACTCCTGCACAGGAGGAGACCGAGGTTTGCACAGATCTGTTGCACTAACATGGCTGCGCGTAAAGCACGCCTCTTAAGGAGCACGCTGATAAGTGCCGCTTAACACCGGTTTTGCAGCTTCCACATATTGCTGTACTGATCTTTCAGTTTTTAACAGGGGATGCAGAAGCATACGTGAACACAGATCCTGCTCCAGCGAGTTCACAGTACAGGACAATTTTACTTTAGGTAGATGAGTTGCTTCCGGACAGAAGTAAAACACCAGAAATCCCTGAAAAGGCCATCCAGCCAGTCAGTAATACTTACTACAGTTCATGAGAAGGACAGGTGACAGATAATAGTTTTAACAATCACGTAATTGAAACACAGAAGCTTGAGCAGACCTGTCATTTCAGTACGGAAGTAAATCTATGACTTAAACTCTACTGAATTTCTAGGAGTAAGGAGAGAGAAGCAACGTTACTTGTCTAAAGAAATGGACAGTAACGGGCTGGGGATTTGCTGGGGCACAAAGCACCAGGACAGATGAGGTCTGCTGGACGGACACTCGCAGGATCAGGACTCCACTGGCAGGTAGGAAACCTCACAGCAAGGCTCATCTTCGGGGCCAGAGACAAGAAAGGGATCCTTTCAGAAATCCAGAGCCTCTAACCGTGTCACGTCTTCCCAACAGGTTTCAATTAACTGAACAGTTCAGGGAAACTATGACCGAAAAGGACCGTTAGCAAGCGGTGCAATCGCAGGGCTGCAGAGCAGTTCAGAGACTGGAATTTCAGGAATGCACGGGACAATGTCTTAGAGGAATGACTCACTATAATTAATGAAGCAAATGCAGTTCCATCTACCTTCTACCGAGGAAAATTTCCAGGAAGCTTGAGTGTTTCTAAGGAGTCAGTCAGACTCCTGCTAGGAGTGCCAGTAATGGCAGCACCTCGGGGCGGCCCACGTAACCGTTTCAGAACTAGCAGGATCCACACAGCTCTGAAGCTGTTTCACAGCACCGGTCACCGTTCTGCTTTTATCCCTTGTTCACACACTTTCCACTGCTGGAATTTTTTTCCGAACAAGAAACCCTTCTAGAAAACTTCCAACTTACACTTTACGTGAAATGAAACCGGCTGCTGCATCTGGCCGTGTGAAGTGACTGGCCAAACAGCACAAGTTTTATTTCTGAAAACAAAAACACTGTAATTACTCTGTAATTAGCCCATCCTCCATGGCACCAGCAGCAAAATAATTAAAAATCGTCTGTGTTAATGAAGCTTCTAAGTTAATGCTTTATTTAAAGGCAAACTTGCAGATGTGAGCCTGTGGCTCAGAAGCCTCTCTAGAGAAAAACGCCACAAACCAGAGCAGAAGTAGGTTTGTCAGGCAACTGAAGGATGGCCACAGGAGATGGCTGTTTATATGCAGGTTAGAATGAGAAACTTGGCACATTAACACATTAACATCTCATTCCCAGTCCCATGAAAATTGTTCACTAGGCAGGCTTATTTGTTATTTCCAATATAATTCAGTTATAAGTCTTGGAGACTATCAGTCTTCAAGTCTACTCTTCAGATGCCATTTTCCCACCATCTCCAAGATACGACTCTCTTTGGGTTTTCTGGTTGGTTGGTTTTTCTGTGTGTGTTTGTTTACTCCACCTGATTGCAAACAGTCTCTACTAGGTGCCAAAAATTTCAGTGCCTGTCAACCTCTTTTGGGTCATTCAGTACTCCTATTCTACACATGGATCTGTACCAAGACATGCTACACAAACCCAGCTATGGAGATGGTGTCTAATGAGATCTACTTGATCTCTTTCCCCTGTGTAACATGAAACACTACCTCCTGAATAACCTCACAGCTGGTCAGCATCTAAAATGTCACATTGCTAGTGCTAGAACTTCAGAACTCGCTTAGAGAGTCTATAGCTTTACTTATTTCAAAACGCAGTCACTGTACTTAATCTCCAGAGCCTGAGGATAAGAAGCAGAGTAGGCTTTCCCTTAATAAAGCCTGTATTTCCAAGTATACTACACGTGAAACAATGCAGACCCCTCCTGCTTCCCCACCCAAAACCATTAAAAAGTAAAGGACATCTCATTTAAAACTTCCCAGCCTTTATGGTCTATCAGACCCTCAACAACTCAAGATTATTTTGCAGTACCCTGTTTATCCGCTGTACATCCAAGCACGCCAAGGTCTTCACTGTCATATACCGATCAGATTCAAGCAATGGGCAGTTTTGTCCCTTGCTTCAACAAAATGATTATTTAACTCCAGGCACATAAAGCCTTCAAATTTGTGTTTTGCTGTTATAGAATCCTAGAAAAGCTGAGGTTGGAAGGGACCTCGAGAGAGTATCTGAGTCAACCTTCTGTGGGCCCGGGAGCCCAGATGAGATTACCAAGCGCCCTGTCCAACTGCAGCCAGTCCATACACAGCCACTTAGCCACTGAAAGCCAGCCAAGCTTTTCTCTCCTGCCAGGCTCTGCCATGCTTGTAGCTGCTAGGGCAGGGGGAAGATGCTTCGTAAATTAAGATCCAGTGTTAAAACATCATGGTGCCTGTAACATTTCTGAGTTATTTGGAGAGACTGAAAGTCTATCTCCAAATGATGGGAAGATACCTCAGCGTTTGCAGTACAAGGCAGTTGGCCTCTACTGCCAAACAGTAAATTCACTTCAAATTTACTGACAGTTTATAGGAACTTGTGTTTCAAATTGTTTTGCTTTCACGTTTGGCTGTATTTCTAATCATACTGGGTACTTCTGAAGGGTTGTGCCCAATAAAATTCTAAAGTTTCAAGTAAATATACTCAGGTTTCACCACTGCACTGCAATTATTAATGAAGATACTTTGTACCAGCAAGCCAAGGTCTTTCCTCTCATTTCCCTGCAATGGAGTTCTTGGTTTAGAGCACTGCAACCACTTGCTAATCTTCATCGATTATTTTACATGAGCTTTAAGAGGAGCTTTCAAAACCTTAGTGCTTTATTAAATCCATGTATTTTTCCTTTTATTCTTTCATTTTGTAGTTTAAAAGCACTTACACACGTATAACAAACATTCCTTTTAACATGCAGTTTTTCCACACTTCTGCTATATTAACGTTCAATGACTTTCCTCCTCTCTGTAATTGCACTTCTATTTTACTGATGGTATCAGTGCTGAGGACCACATGCTCTTCTGACTTTGCAAACCAGTATCGCAGTTGCTTTATTCCAAGCCTCCTCCTCTTTCAGTGACCATACAAGCTGTACAACAGCTTTTCTCTCTGTTCTGTTTTCGACAGTACACTTCAATGTCAACCTCCCCGCTACCACAGTGTTACAAGACTTGTACGAAGGAGCACCGGATTTCCTTGCCTGTTGTATGCTGTCCCCATTGACCATGTGAGGTAGAAGTGGCACTTCGTTCAATATCGGCGTAGCTTCTAGTGGAGGCGGCTGGTCGGCCATCATGTCTGAAAACCATTCATTGACAACTGCTCACAGGAACCGCCTGCACAAACAGAAAGAGTGTCGATATTAGAGGTGTCTCTCCTCTTCCCCACACAATTCTCTGCTTTGTTCACCAAACTTAGTACCCATGTTCCAAAAGAAAAATGTAGCAGTGCCCGCAGGACACTGGTTTTGGGTTTGGTTTTTGTTTTTTTTCTTACCTTCTTCACAAAACAAACACTTGCACTATGATACCAACAGAACCCTTCAAGGACAGCAACTCCATAACTTTTGAAAACTCAGCAGGAAAATATCAGCAGGCACCAACACTCCCCAACTCTCCCCCAAAGATTTCAAATAAACTGACCTCAATTGGAGACAGAAGTTACTACAAAACATCCACTTTTAGCTTCATTGAACAGCTAAAACCTTGTGCAAACTGACAGTCTTGAAAGCAAGGAGGGGACCACATGCCATATATCCGGGTTCTGCACAACAGAGTACACCCAAGTGTACTCAAGTAGTCTAACATTATCTGAATTTTAATTTTTAACTACTGCATTTAAGCAATACATATCCTTCTTCCAAAAATACGCTCTTTCAATATGTATCATGTATATTCAACTTGACATGCAACGAGTGATGAAATCGGTACGTGAAAGAAGTCATTGCACAGCAGCACTTCGACAGCACTTTATTACACAGAATCACAAATTTATAGTTACAATTTCTAAATTGCTTGTACTCTTGAACCAAATGAGGCCAGATAATTCACATACTACATCTACATTTCAGTCCCTGCGATGATCAAAAAAACCCTCCCAAACTGTGCAACTTCTCCAGTGTTGCAACACGTCATCAATACAGCAGTCTGACACAGTGAAAACACGGCTTAAGGCCACACAAGGGTGTGTCGTACAAGAGTCCTTAACCGAGTGCTGTGCAGAACTGCGTATGGGAAAGTGCTGCGTAGTTTTGGGCTGCCAGTGAATAATCTGTAGTTGTAATAAGTCGAAATACAATCCAAATGTTAGCGAGTTTTCAGTGTATAGTTAATTCAGCATCCATAAAAAGCACAAGATAACAGCATACAGGAAATGCTGACATTTCCTTCTCCCTTCCTGTTACCTCCTATAAACCCATATAGAAGACAAAATGCAGGATAGTCCAATTCATTAAAAATAATTAAAAAAACATCAAACCAAAAAATATATCTCGCCCCCAGTCTGTGCACGAATCAAGGCAGTCTATACACAACTGCCAAATCCTTGTTCGGTTCTCTAAAACCAGCATGGAAATGACAGTGTGTGTATGGGGGGGAAGAAGAAGAAAAAAAAAGAGGACAACTGCTTAATTCTGTACTTTCAGGACTGAATCTTCAGCAGATTAACAACAGTGGGAGAAATATCATACCCTGTTATCATTTCAGCTGGTGTTAACTCATTTTGTTCAGAAAGGCGCTGTAATAACAGCTGAGATTACATGGATTTCTCCTGCATTACCACCACCAGGTAAAGAGGCTGGTAGCATTCACTGGTAAAACCCACATGCTTTCTTTTTTGCAAAAGCATCTTGAAATACCCGATACAACCACACAGCCACAAAATGTGGCGTAACAAAGCCGCCAGCTCATTCTGCATACCAACTGTTTTCCGGGTCTGCTCCAGTAACAACTTTAAGAGGCTAAATCTGACCGCACAGGTGCAAGGGCTAGACACAGCCTTAAAAGTTTAAACTGGTATCAGGTTTGTCCTAAATATACTTAACTACCTTAGCAGGTTACTGATTTCCTGAATTAAATAGTCTTCCATGCTATCTGTCAGATTTTGAAAGACCTCTGCCAAGGAAACACACTCACCTGATTGCACGTAACTATTCCACTTGAGAACAGCCACGTGGTAGCACTGCCAGTCAGCACGTTAACATCGAGGCAGAGTTTATTCCATTACACCTTTCCCACTTTTAGAGGTTTAGAGGTTAGATCTAAGTCATAAGAGCCACGAGAGGAATTCGGTATCCACAGGCAGGTTAAAAATACTTTGTTTTACATATGCACATAGTCTCAGTTTCTTTCATCTAAGAACCTCAAAGGCAACAGAAATTAGCACTCAACATGAAGGGGAAAACCCTGTACCAAGAAGTAACTACATCTGCATTCAAACGCGCAGCCAAAATAACCAGCTGTAGAAAAACATGTTCTGAAACAAGGCCCGATACCACCTGCAATTTTTAATAAACGCTCAAAGTTTCTATCCCAGTCTCCTACACCAGTTGAACAGAGTTCTCTGAGGCTCTGTCTGCATCAGCGAGCAGCACAGTGTAGCTAGTACAAACTGCAGAGCAGAGCATCAGCATCCACGTGGTTTTTAGAATCCTTAATCTGTTACCTAATGACACAGGTAGTGTTTACATTTACACCTACACACACACACGTTCTACTTGCTTAGTGCTGTAACTTTATGCTTTTCAGAGAAAAAACTTAATACTTGGAGTATTAGGAAACAAATGCTTTTGTACAGTTAATGACAAGCTCCAAAAATAGCAAATACAATTTCATGTCTTAGTAGGAATGTCCACATGGTCAGAGAAACTAGAAGTACTTGCATAAATGAAACCATTTTGGTAACACTTGGGCAGTTTCACCTGACTCAGAACGCTGACATTTACTGTACAGCTAGGCTCAGACGGCTGCGAGCGGCAGAACACTAACGATAACGAGGAACATCCCACTGCAATGCTGATAGATTTGCAAAACCCACTTTTGGGGCCTTTACTGCACAGCTTCATTCTGTGAAAAGACAGGTAAAAGAGCAGCAAAAGGCACCCCTGGCTCTCAAAGGGAGCACCTCCGCTTGTAAACGAGCATGGGACTCCAGCTCTCCCTGGTGTAGTAGGTAAAACTTTCCAAGGGAAATAAAGCTCTCCCACCGAACACGGCATCAACAGGTTCGCCTCCCAAAAGGCTCCATTTCATTCAAGGAAGTAGGTGGTATTTGGGTAAATAAAAAAGAGAATTCCTGAAAAGTTCTTACATACTCAGCACAATTTCCTGAAAAACAAAACAAAGAAATAGAGATCTACCTCGAAAAGCCCCTACCCACACCCTCCTACCGCTGGTCAGCCTAGGAGCAAGGAATCCAGCCCTGCCCCCCCGCTCAGCCCCGCGACTCTCGCCGCCGAAGGCAGCGGCAGGGTAAGGGACCGAGGCACCTGTGTCTAAAGAAAAGGTGGAGGGCAACCACTGTGTGGAGATTCCAGCATCCCGAACTCACCTCCACCCACAACTCCCGCAGTCAAAGTCCTGCCAAGTCTCGCAGGTTCCCTCAAACACTGTCACTGCCACCGGGCATTCTCTGAACCCTGGGTTTTACCCCAAACCAAGTTACCAGCTGGATTTGCCTATCCAAGCTGAGCTGTACACGGCCCACAAAGGAACAACCTACCTATAGGCAGAACTGCATCACAAAGCTTCTCGGGTCCCCTAAAGCTAGTTTGTTCTGTCATGTGCGTGGTAAGAGAGGCTCAGATTCCCGTTTTCCAGGGTCTGTTCCCGGCAGCTAGGCAGTTTGTCATCCCTACTAATGATCCAAGTGGTCAGGGAAAAAAAAAGAAAGAAAAAAAAAAAAAGAGAGAGAGAGAGAAGAAGAAAGTGTTTGCACGAAGAAGTCACGTTGCATTGATATTAGAGATGAGCTAATGCACAAAATTTTAAAACAAGAAAAATCCCACCTGCAAGCACTACAGATTAGGCAAATTTTGTAGTTTCTAGAGCTGCAAAGGAATACACTGAGAATTAGCGAATCTTACAATCCCGGACTGGTTTGGGTGGGAAGGGACCACCCAGCCCCACCCCCTGCCATGGGCAGGGACACCCCCCACCAGCCCAGGCTGCCCAAAGCCCCATCCAATCTGGCCTTGGGCACTGCCAGGGAGCCAGGGGCAGCCACAGCTTCTCGGGGCACCCTGTGCCAGGGCCTCAGCACCCTCCCAGGGAAGGACTGCTGCCTCCCAGCTCAGCTCCAGCTCCCCTCCTGCAGCTTCAGGCCTTTCCCCTTGCATCATTATATATGAATCACTAGCAGAATTTGCAGAGGTATCTTCTAGAGCTTTGTCACCATGCACTGGAGATTTTGAGTCAGAATGGAATTAAATAGATCAATTTTAGAAAGGTTACATTTTGCAAGGGTACTCGTGGCCCGATTAATTTCTTTACAGTGGTTTCTATTAGACATCAGCTAAAGGTCATTCCCAAACCTTGTCTGAGCTGCAGGATGAATTCAGCCCCTATAAGGTGATAGCCATTAAAAAAAATAAGTAATTGGGACTAACCATCTCAAACCCAAACTGTTTCAGCAAAGCTGAAAGAAATAACAACGTTATCACATTTCTAACTTAACAGAAATCCACACTGGGAATAGCTTGAGCTGCTGCCTTCAAAGATTATTTGTTCAAGACACATGCATCTAAAAAGCTGAAATATTTTGTCATTTCACAACATTAGGTATATATCTATTTTAAATCATATAAAACCAGTTCATATTTTAAAAACACACCCTGAGAAGTGTTCCTGACCAATTCAACACTGTGCTAATGTAATATGGTTAATCATGGTAGCCATATTAGAAAAGAAAGGCAATATTTTCCACTGACAGTCTCACACTACAAAGGCTTCTAAGAAAAACAGAAAATCTTAATGACTAGCCTTCCAGAAAACAATTACAGTATACAGCGGCTGTGCCTGACCTCACTTCCTGACATAGTAAAAACGCCGAGACTCTGGAAGACTGAAACATTGGCCTTCCCTTTTCTCCAGCCCAAATTCTTCTCAACCAGTGCTGCAGTCATGCTGGACCCCGTCCAGCTCCCGAGGATTCGCACTGAACTCAGTGTTCATTGATTCATGCCTACTCCCGTCTGAAGTCAGCCCCGCAGCCGAGAAAGCTGCGCTCCTATTTACATACAAACCAGCCATTATGCTCCCTGTAGGGACCGAGCAGGGCGAAGGGAGCCAACAGAAGGCTGGATGATGGTGGATCATCCTACCTTTAAGTCTGGGAAACATCACTGATTCTCATGAGATGTTCTGAAATTAAAATCTAATAGTCTAAACCAGCTTCAGTCCAAAGTGGAATAAACATGCAAGTCTAGCACATGGGGGTAGTCACTAACAAATGTTTACTAAAACTAGTAGAAATGCTGTGTGTTGCATTACAAAGCCTCCTTCAACTCACAGGCACTTCCACTTGGATGACGCAACAGAAGCGACTTCAAAATCCTAGCAGTAATATCGCTAAGAAAGAGTTCTGACCCGAATAATTTTCCTGTATAAACACATCACTTCTGTTGTATCAAGAGTTTTGGAACAGTCACCAGTAAACACCAAAACCACAGCCACAATTCTACAGACCTGTTTTCTCTTCAGGCAGTAACAATGAATTGGCAACTACTTATGTGCAGGGCATGCAAACCCAAAGAAAAGTAGTTTGAGTACTCATTAAATGGGTTTTATAATACTATACAAAATCAGTAGAATGTCATACAGTGAAAGAATAACTTTTTCATTGGAATTCTATCCTTTAATCATATTAATAGAATATCAGATTATCTGTCGTGCAAATACGTAGCGGTGTTGTGTATTTAAAAACCCTGCTAGCTCATATTAAAATATTTTCCTAGCATATTAAAAATATCTCTCCAGACAGGTATCACACAACAACTAAATGGGGGGAACACCGTAGATAGAAATGGATCAGATTCATTCCCCTGCCCAGAGCAGAAAATGAATAGATTTCATAAACAGTTTAAAAAAAAAAAGTTTACAATCCCACCCAGAAGCTATCACCGACTGTATTTTCATTATAATGAAGTGTGGCATTAAATACGAGAAAGTTCCTGTTCCAAGAAGCTTATTACTTAAATGAATACTTCGGGTTTTTTTTAGATACAGTATGCCTGAGTTAGAAAGAACAATGTGTCCAGGACCAAAGAGGAAGTCTGTAGGAGCGCTAGAAATTTAGCTCAGACTTCCTGATTTCGAGGTTCAGCGCCTTACACAACCTTCTAGCCTGACCATGAGTTTACCTGTATTGCAGGAAGCAAACTACCACAATATCGCTACTTATTAAAAGCAGTATTGTATAAAACCCTGAATTAATACAATTACTAATCTGTATCATATATTTACTAAACTTTTACATATTATATGTATTTTTGTTAAGTCAGGAAAAAAACCCACCCAAAGTCTCATTACAAGCAACATACGTATTATCTTTAACCTTTGGGAAAAAGTAACATCTAGAACTGGATCTGTGGGTACACACCTATATGAACCTCATGTTCTCTGATATAAAAAACCCATTGAGATGGTGACGTGCCTTGAACTCCACACCTCCTGCAAACTGAGACCTCTGAGGATTTCAAACACCCTCTAACCCTTCAGTTAAATTTTGTTAAAAATAACAACATTAGACCTAAACAAAAGTCATCCCCAATCTCAGGCTGAGGAACAGCCTCATCAGAAAGATTAAACCTTCTTTAGGAATTCTAAAAAACACCCCTCACTCCTCCAGATCTGAAATTTATGCCCCACACAATTTTGAGGTAGGAAACATTTTGGAAAAAAAGATACAAGCTACGTTCTCCCACCCAGGTTTTTAAAATAAACAATATTAACAAGGTGCTTAAGATATCATCCCAATCCCAAAATAGTTCTCCTCTGCCACAGGACCACACATGAGACATTCTTGGTGGATTGGTTTACTTTTAGCAAGATTAAGGGAATGAGAGACTTAACAGAATCAGACTTAACAGAAGCTCAGTTACAACTTTAGCTCTGAAGAGACCACCATCACTCCAGAACAGTCATCTGTTCAAAACTAAATATATGTTTTGATTAAAATGTTGGAAATAATTTATAATGACACCCAAGTGAATTTGTCTGCACCATCTTGTATGAAGTCTGGCTTGTAGCCAGAAGGGCACCACTACTTCAATGCTGAACACATTCTTCACGACTACCCCAACAAACGCGCTCAGTCAATCCTTTGTTAATACTTACAGCTGTGAAAAGCCCAGTGTCGTTTTGACCGGGGTGTTGCTAGGACCTCACAATTTTGACCTAGGAGAGGTCTGCAACCCAAGTAAAACAAAAAACCTCAACAGAACGCCCACCCCAACTCCACGGATACATAGGACAAGGTTTCTGAGCTCTGCGTCAATTGCTTTCTTCCAGAAACTCTTTAAAAAGCTTTACAAGCGTCAGCTCCAAAACACCTGAACTCCTGCTGTACTGCAGAAGCTCCGATGCAGAACTACACGCTTTACATGTGGAACATCACAAGCTGGAAGGAAGAGGAGAATCAGCGAATCCGTGTGTTGCACTGCTGCTGCCGTCACACAAAGCGCTTCTGCTCAGGACCATGTCCAAAGTGACAACTGTGACAATTTCATTGCCAGAAGCTTTCAAAGGTGGGGCAGGGAGTATCTGAAGAGACCACAAATATGTCAGGCCCAAACATTCCCCTGTATTTTCCAGAAAGTTTAACAGTTAATGCATATTCCAAAGTAGTGCTAATAGTTTCCATGGTAAAATACAGAAGCGACCGCAAGCCATTTATCATAATTTGGATCGTCCTTCTGTGCTCACAAAAACCATCTGGGGATCAAACACATCAGGTCAGTCGCCAGAAGGATCTCTAGTAACTTCCTAAAAGCTGGAGAAGGCTGGCTGGCTCCTGTGGCCACCAACAAGAATGACCCATGGCCAGGGAAGCCCAAGGTGTAAATGCAGGGGAAAAAAGCAACTAGCAAATTAGAGGACCCTTCCCCCCCTACCCCTCGAAACAATTAAGTATTAATGCCCATCTCTCAGGGAACTGTGAGACCTGATTGCCCATAGAAACCCTCCCTGAAGGAAAAGCAAGAGAGGGATGGAAAGCTCTCATATCACAGCCCCCAAAACCCCCTAAAACCACAGAGAAACAGCAGATACAACACACCAAGCCACGTGGGAACCGAGACACAAGCGATAACATCGACTCTCATCCTCCCGTACCAATCTGGATCAGGTTCCTGATGCGATTGTGCCAGGAAAGCAATAAAAACGCCTGCTCCCCTCCACCCTCAAACAGAAACTACACAAGCAACCGCCCAGAGCGCTGAAGAATATTTTCTAGCCTGAAACTACATCCCTCAAGATTTGAGAGCTCTATTCCATGGGAGGGGAAAGAAAAAAAAAAAAAAAGTCACAGTCTGAAGGGCAGCGTCACCCTACAGGGTTCCACACGTTTTCCTGGGACTGCAGAACTTCATGCTGTTCTTCACAAGAGAAACTCCACCGTTAAGAACCGTGAGTTGGGAAGAAAGTACCTGTCAATGCCCAGAGCACATTAGATTTGACCCGTTACTACAACATGCTCATTGCTCATACAACAACCATGTCTGTCCCCAATTATTCATTTATGAGCCCTGTACAGTTTGCATTAACAGTTTCTATAATGCAAACATCACATTATTTTTAGATAAATATTTTCCTTTATTGTTTTACTTATTTTATGTCTTTACTCTTATTGCCAGAAAAGCAGAGCCATATCCTAAGCACTTGGGCGCTGCTTCCTAAGTGAAGCCCAGTAGTTCCTGGACTATTCCTCCTTCTAGAAGCACTCAAGAGAACAGAACGCCCCAAAGGACTGAGCCCCTGAATTGTTTCCTTCTTATTTCAACTGCAAAAAAGTAATGGGATGAAGATATTTTCCACATGTATCAATGCTGTTCAAAAGAAAAACAATTAATTAAGTGCAAAACTGACTGCTGCTTTCCAGCGGCTGGGGAGATGGCATGTTCCAGCACAAACTAAGCTGCCGATTTTAATGTCCTAAAGCTACACAAAGCATGAAAATTTCAACCTTATACAAAAAAGCTTTTAATAAATGCAATGTAACAACATAGTTACTTAAAGTATAATTTTCTAACTGTGAAACTTTGCCCCCCTGAATTTCAAAACATTGTTCTGGTGGTTCAGGCCTCAAAGGAAACCAATTTATTTACATACTAACAACACACTACTGAAATTCTATACCCAAATGTCTGTCTAAATCCCTCAGAAGTTATGGAAGCAACATACACCACAGTTCATTGAAATGCAATTCAAAAAAAACTTCCGACCAGAGTCACAAGAAGTAGAGCACACTGTTGAAAGACAATAGGGTATTTCTCCACAAATAAAATCCACAGGTCTGGAAAGACACCTCTATAGTCTTAAGGGCACAAGCCCTTCTGTGTGCCTGAAGATATACCATGGAGATAACACAGTACGGGTCACAAAGAAACCTTAACCAGTCAGCAAAACACTGCTGGAGTTTGCACCTTTAAGTAACTACAGATCTGAACAGATGAAGCAAAATGTTTAACACCGTGCCAAGATTTGCAAGATGGGAATGGCAAGTTTCTACAGGGCGCTGCACATGCTCCGAGATTCTGAAATTCAGGTTAAGGATCCGGGTAACTACATACTTCTTCCCTATGTACTACTTCCCTATGGGACAAATCTGGTCTTAAAGTGGAATGTAAAATTGAATCCCTTTTACCATACTCTTTCCCCTCGAAAGAAAGAAGTTCTAACCAGTTATTTACCAACCTTCTTCAATTTGAGGGGAGAAAGTTCTGTATCAAAGAACAAAAACAATTCAAAGAAATGGCGATTGTATGTGCAGACAAGTCCACAGCAACAGAAACATACTCCATAGCACCTTGTTCATTCGAGCTTCCTCCCTACAGCAAGGAATACCCAGTTCATGGCAAGGAATAAGTTTCTAAGTACTTTTAAACGTTTTGCTTATAATCTTCAGGTAAAAGCTGGCCGAGGAGCAGCAGCAAAGCGGCAAATTTAAACACACCCTGAGCCTGGCTGGTCACTGTCCTACGCGATGTATTTCCAGACACCCAGCGTGCCACACTGCGTGGTGGTGTGCTCAGCGCCAATGAAACCTCCTGGCATTACGCCAGGGAAGCCCCAAAACTCAGGCCTTTTTAGTGCCAGAGCTGGGTAATACCCCTCCAAAGTTAAGCTAGAGAGCATTATGGGATGGCAGAAACAAGCACAAAGTTGGTAAAGCTGGTATGACACAATCCAAGAGCTGTTTTCCAAATGCTTGCATTTCAGATCTTCAGTAACAACTTATTTACTTTAAACTTGACTCTAACAGAGAGCAATCATCCAGATTATTAAACCCACCAACAACGCTATTTCCAGGAAAGGCTTCCTACGACACTGGTCAGAGCAGTCAGCTGTCATCTAAGCCAACAAGAGAGAAGTAAAATCAGGACTTCACAAGATTAACTCAAGCAGGAGTTTGCTTTCAGGTTCCCGTAGGCACTACAGAAAGCAAAAAATACAGCAAAGGATTTCTTCAACTGATATGAGAATATGCAAACTTCAAGGAAGGAAGAGTTATTTTGATACACAAACTGAAGACTGTTTTCCTTGTACAACATGCGAAGAGGTTCAGGCTGTAATGCTTTAGCTGCACAGCGAATCAAATTAGTCTAGTTAAAACAGGTTATACTTAAACCAAGGGCTAAAACACACCAATAAATTACCTAAATTACCACAGCTGAGCAGTCTCATGGTAACAGACCATGTGTGGTTTTAGTTCATGGAAAATGCAAGGTAAAATGCAAGTATGAGATCATACACGTGAGGTTTAAGCAAGTGCACTTCGTTCAGCGTTCGTAACAGGCCAGAAACATGCATATAAGCATTTAGCACAGTTAAGAACAATTTGCTTCCATATCTGAGCTTTAAGTATTTATTGGTAAATCAGTTAGGGAGGGGAAAGATCAGGGATGTAATCACACCTTTACATAGGAGCAGAAGTGGAAATCACCAGAGTTTTGAAGACTCTAAGGACGACAGTTGATATATATCCGTTTTTATAAAGTTTGTACTTTAAGAAATCCAGGCATGAAAAAGCAAAATGACAGTTTACAATACACCAAAACATTGTTTACATAGTATCTTTCAAAACGGAATGATTCTTCTAAATAACTATCACCTCTGACATTTTGAAATGGACAAACACACATGCATGGGTAATCAGATAAACCTTCTGATGAGAACAGCCGCTCTGTTCAATACTAACATGTACGGTCCTGCAAACGCTTAGAGTACTGAAGCTACCAAGATCCACATGGATATTAAAGGCTGCCGTGACCCCTTCAAGTAACCGTAGTATGATGAACCCGATGGAAGTTATACGTAACGGGACAGATCATTGGCTTGGAACGCTTCAATACTTCAAGTAGCAGAACTGAAAGCAAGTGATTCCCATTAAAAAGATATCAATGTTTAAGCTATTTAATAAAGGGCATTTAACAACAGATAAAAGTACTTCAGCTAATTTTAGAAAACCCATATTTAATATGGTTAAACAATATTCCTCCCAAAATACCCTCTTCAACTCCAGGAGACTGTAACATTATTTATCTTTTTTTTTTTCCTTTGTATCTTGTAAGAAATCTGTCTGCCGATTGATCTTTCACCCACAGGACACTTTCACCTTTTCTCCCTGAAGATTTGTTTTGTACTTACGCAGTGTCACATCACATTCTGATTTACACGGCTCAGCTACCATTCAGTTCTTTCCCTGATTTCTTCTGTTGCGTTGGACAAATGTGAATCAAACAAGGGCTTGGGAAAATGGGGTAAAGCGCTCTGCACCAGCCTGACGCTAGCATATTACAGTTGAATTTTGGTGTATAGTTGTGACTTGAAAACTATCTCTTCATTAGACGGAATGCAATCACAGCCCAAAAAATCTCCCATGATAAAAAGCTAAGACCTGCTTGGGTGCCTTTCAATTCAATGAACTGCATGTTAGCTGCGCCGTGACGCAAAAATGCAGTTGCATCCCCCAACGCAGCCGATGCGTGACCACAGCAGTCACACCAGGCTAAAGAACAGACTGCTGTAAGCTACGGGCAGCCGTCATCACACACACGGTGATAAAAACTTGTCAAAGGATGAGGTTAATTAGTGACTACATAACAGTTGTGTAGTATTGATGGACACCTATTTTGAGCAATATTAACAACTGCTCTCTTCTGATCCACAGGTAGGTCGTGAAACGTGAATTCAAACACGCTAATTGGAACGACCAGGTCTCCACCAACGCAGCGGGTAGCTCTATTTAGAAATAATGTGGTTTCTTTTCAGAAAAAGCTTGATGATGGTCTTCGGGACATACTCACATCAACACTTCAAAAAATGAAAGCAACTACCGTGTATCTTTACATCAAAAAGGTGGTTTCTGATTCACAGATACTTTATACTGCATCTGCTATTCCCCTCCCATGTAAAACAAACTGTTCTAGCCAACAGCTTCTAAATCTCATATTTAGTTTTGGCTACTTGTATTTTTGAGAATGCAACTGCCATGGTTTCGTAAGGGTCTCACGGTATTGTAAATCAGGAGATAATTCACAGGAATTTTCATTTAAAAAAAAAAAGGGAAAATTCTTGCTCTCACAATTTTCTGGCGTATTTCTTTCTGCTGCTCAAGCGAGTCAGCTCCACGACCTGACCAATTTCATGACTGAGGAGCTCAACTCCATGAGCTCCAACTAAAACCAATGGATCTGAGCAATACTACCTAGTCATCAGTATGCCACCGGGCACTTGAGCCGTTTTCTGTGCAGGAAACGCACCTTGCTAAAACCAGGATTTACTTTCTTTATCCAGACACCAATTATACAACTCTCTATGACAAAACTTCCAGCTGAGGGGGTGAGGGAGAGCGAGCAAGTAATGCAAAAATAGAGATAAGGTTACTACCTTATAAAATCAATAATGTTTGTGTGGAAATACTGAACCTCCTCCTACCTCAAGAACTCTCCCCAATTCATTTTTTCCATTTGATAATAAGTTATCAAAAAACTGCTTCCAGGAAGAAAAAGAGGAGCCCTAACCTTAGAAGTCTGTCAAATACTTTTATATTATTTCACCTTAAAGGGTTAATTAGAGACTTAACAAGAAAAAAACCACTCCATAAAATCTGGGAGAATAGTTAAGTGATGTCTAATTACCGTTGACACTCTCCTGATTGACTTTGCTCCTGTTGATAAACGTTACACGGCCAGTGCCTGCTGCAGTATGAGCAATGTGCTGTACTGTCCCTCGGTCTTCTTTCTGCAGACAAGAAAAAAGTAATAGTAATTTTCTTTGTAGTGACCAGACAAGCAGAAAGTCTGAAGGAAAAAAAGGTGTAGAAAACAACCTACATTCAATAAAACAAGAGACATCAGAGATTAGGCAATGATTAACTCCACTAGAATCAGCAAACAAAACTCAAGGAAGACTCCACTGGGAAAGAACCGGGAGACCTCACGCAGTGTTCGGACAGAATGCAAAACCTGACAACTGCTTGAGCTGCGATCCCATTAACCAAAGGTAGCCTGAACGCTGCGAGGATGGCTCCTGTATGAAGCACATTTTATGGATATTAAGTGTATTTACTTAGTTATCTACTCAGTGCTCTCTACTCCTCTATGTGACAATAATGACGAATAAAAATTAATTTCCAAAAAATATGTGAATGTATCAAAATTGTAATTATCATGCACATACTTATCCTTTGACAGCGTACATAAAGACGTAAATTGTACAATCTGGAAAATGTAATCACGGTTTATTGTTATGGGGCAGAACAGCTTTGTTCTAGAAACTACCCCGCTAAAGATGCTCTACCAGGAGAAAGCAATGAACAGCTTCTGCAGCCACTGAAGCCATTCAAGATGTTATACTTAATAATGCAGTAATCATCTTTCTCAAGCTCCTGGATCCGGTACCAAACCCCAGTTCCTAAGCCATCTGCACACCGAGGATTATGAAATGCACAGGTTTGGCTCTTCAAAATTAGGAAATCTTTACAAATATCAGCCAATTCCCAATACGGTTTCTCTACAGATAAGGCACAGGCAGGTACGTCCTGCAGTTTCACGGGGCCGCGCCAAGCAGTCAGGGCCCGCGGAGCTCGGTGAGGGAGCGCACAGGCTGAGCTGGCTAACTTTGCCCTGAGCCAGCCGGCAGAAGCTCACGGCTTCCTCCAGCAAGCACAGCAGATCCATTGTTATTTTCACCAGAAAGGTGATACTGTCTTGTAGCCACAGATGTTTCTGAAGTCACAGCCTAATAAATGTTCCTCCTGAACTACTTTTAATAATACATGGGGGGGGGATATTTAAAATATAAAGCATCAGGCCCTGATGCTGGAAAAGCAAATCTTGATCAAATGGAGGCATTTTTCACATCAATCAAGACATTGGGAACAATACCAGATTTACATTAAGATTGAAATGGACTAAGGGCTCTGAGCCAGTGGTCTGTCTTTGCTGGTCAATACACAGAAAGGATTGTGTTAGCACCACTGAAAGAATAAATTATCGCTGCTTTTACAATAAGCTCTTCAAGAATGCAATAAAGAGTTCAGTGTGTGCTCCTCACTCAGGAATCCAAAACTTTTCGGTTAAGGTCTGGCTTGCAGCAAAGATAACAGCTGAAAACTAACCATCTTGACCTTGGTAAGCTTCATGACAACTTGCTAAAAACAGGTGAAAAAACCAAAAAGGTCACTTCTCTGATATTCGCCAGCCTTGAAACCAGTGCAACGAGTAACCACAGTTCCAAATACCAATAGTTCAGACCTGATCATTTTGAGATATAGCAATTAGAAGCGAGAAATGTAATTTTTTTCCTGATGTCTCTTGCCTGTTGCAGTATTACTGATACTGAGGTTCTGTCATCTGCTTTCAGATGTAAATTTAAAATTCTTCTCTGATTAAATGAAATGATGACAGGAAATTAAGAAAATACATAACTACGGAAAGCATTCTTATAAGATTTAGTACCAGTTTATGACTGATGCAGAATATTGTAAAAAATGCCTTCTCAGTTGTATGTTTTCTTAAAAGTTATGAGTTTACTTCTGCAGGTTGACAAGAAGTCTTGGAAGTTGGGAAAATGGCAGGTCATCAAATAGAAGTGCCACTTTCAGTTTTCCAAGCTTAAAACATGTGTTTTAATTTGTTTGAAATTCACTTAAAGGGATTCCAAAGCCTTTTTCAAGAACGGGTGTACAAATGGGTCTACAAATACACACGTAGTACCGCTCAAAGGTACCGCATTCCCAGTGGGGTTTCCCAAGGCCAGGTACTCTCGTGAGCAGAACGTCAGAATTTTTACTGTTTGCACAGTACAGATGAAATCTTGTTTTTTAAGGACTCACCAAATCTTTCCTAAAAATAAACATAAAAGATGAAAGATTGCTGGCATGGGTGTGACAAACCACAGTCAACACGATGCAAATGCTACCCTCCAAAAGAACCCAAACAAAAGACTGTTAAAAGTGTTACACACAACATTTATATTCAGTTTTGCTGCAAATTTGGTTTCAGTACAACATCAAAGAAAGATGCTGTGATGGAGGGTTGTGGCATGAAACGCATCTGTGGAGATGAAGTTATCTTTATAGTCTCTAAAGGTGAATACACTAGGAGTTACCATTTTAAACTACACCAACTCCAATTCCTCAAAAGCACTGGTGAATAAAACACTGTAGTAAAATCAACTACCAAATTTTACAAACAAAAATAAGCTATCCTGGTACAGTCGGAATGAAAACAGCCCCCAATATGATCTGTGCAGATACAAAGCCCAAGAAGTTGAAATTATTCCATTTCATTGTCAAAGCGCTGCTTAATTGCAGTTAAGGCCAAGTTTTTCCAAAAACTTGCTGCAACAATACTGAGCCTACAACACAGTGAACAACTTGTAATAGCTTGCTCCAGGAGATGTTTAAGACAGTCAATACCAGTCCTGTTTATTCACAGGCTGCAGACTAAGAGCCAGGATACCGGTGAACATGAAGCACATTGCTTTCAACTCAGCTTTACAGAATATTAGATTTATTTGATCCCAGCTAAGAACAAATTATTCCCAGACAACAGCAGCATTCCAAAACATTCAGAGATTTGGAACACAGTAAGGTAAAAAGACCTAAAAGAGAAGACAGTGTCATAGCTGGCTGTTTTTCAACATGCATGATTACACACACAGAGCCTCGAGAAAGTCAACATCTTTCCTATTTTACCACCTTATCCTTTTTCACACACAAATTACAAAAAAAACAAGGAAAGGAATGCAAGTGTGGGAAGCAACTTGGGTTTTGCTTCTTACTTGCAGAGATACTGAACAAAACACAAATTACTTTCTTTTACACTGGATTTTAACTCCAAGGTCAGTTTATTGGCTTAAAACACAGAGAGGATGCTTTCCTGGTTAAAATGCTAATCTGAGTGTCAGGAAATCTAGATTCAATTCCCTGCCTCACCACATACTTCCTGTGTGACCTTGGGCCATAAATATTTCGGTGCCTCAGTCTTTCCATCTGTGACTGAGATAATATTTCCCTATTGAACCAAGTGTCATAAAGATAAGTGCGTTAGAAGAACATCAGGAATCACAGACCGTAGGCTTACGCGTACTGGGCTTCTGAAGAACTTATCTGCAGCAGTACTGTGTGTCAATATTCATTATTAGGCATCAGGTCAAGCAAGGAAGGACTGCCAGTGTTAAAAACCTAGCTACCATGGGACAGAAGAGACCTAAAATAGTCGAAGAATAGATAGAAATTGAAACAATAAATTGGCTTTAGAGAAAATATCCATCATTCCAAGAAGTCCAAGCAGCAAGTTTTAAAGAGAAACAAAACTCAGACACCAGCTTAAAGCAAGCTGGTAAAGGAAGCAAATACACCTGCCAGCAAGCTGCTATTACCCTTTCCTGGGATTATCGCGATGCGCTGCACGTGAAGCACCTCAAACCGGAGGCGGCAGAGGGGGTGCTGAGCTGGGGGGCACGAACCCCTGGAGTCTCTCCCCCAGCCCTCCGCAGGAGAGGAACCACACGTCACTGAAGTCAACAGCCTTTTGTAAGAGGCAGTAAATAGGGCTGGGCTGAAAAGCGGTCACAGTGGGGTCCCCACCTTTGCTGCTGCCCCAAGGCAGAGGGGGACAAAGCAGAAGGGGGGAGGGTAAAAAGATGGTCACCACCCAAACACTAGATGACAGGACTGACCTCCCCCTGCCCCGACCCCAGGAGGAGCTGGGGGAGGTGTCTGGTACTGGAGCTGCTGATCAGCCAAGGGGAACAACTAGAAGGCTACGTGGCATTTACAGGCAGCAGCTCCGGCTGCCGAGGAGGGAGAACGGGGCG